>CM061921.1:19016040-19386544 GCA_031002005.1 Vandiemenella viatica
TTTGTTTGTCTGATGCTGTTGCACAGCGAATTTTGATTTTGAATGTTGTATTGGAGCATGAAGTGGTGCTACCACTTTTCTTTTTCATTGAGTACTATGTGAGAAATATTAACCATCTACCTTGGGAGATCATACTACAGTTTAGTTCTGAGAGGATTTTTGAGACACTGAGGATGGAACTCACAAAAGTAGAGATGAATTATCGAAGGGAGGAAGTTATGTGGACAGGAGAGGAAATAGAAGCTCTTGTTAAGATATGTGTGAGGATGTGACTTGTTTTCTATTATTTGGGGGTGGGGGGCAATAGCAGAAAGAGAAGAAGTACCGTATTTAAGAGGAATCCCTTTATTATTATTATTTTCCCAGGGCCAGGAATCAGAGTCTTGCCTGCGAATCCCTTTATTACTCCCATTTTCCCAGGGCCAGAAAGCTAAGTCTTTCCTGCGACTCCCTTATTATTATTATTACCCCTTAGGCATCACTCCAGAGTGGGGATGAACATGATCCACCCATACACCACATTCATGTAACACACAGGGCGACCAAATACTTAGTGCATGACTGACAGGGACCAGCATGACACACCCTCCCGTATATATAAGCTAGGCCTCGCCACCAAAGAGTTGGGTTGACCTTATTTCCACCCCCCCCCCCCATGGCGTCACCGTTGTAGTTACATTATTTATTTCCCATACATTACACAACATAGAAAACATTTTCGTCAACATACGATTGCGATGAGCGCAGATATGACTAATTTTGTTACATTTAAGTGAATCTTAGAGATATGAAGTCAAAACTGATTTAAGCTTTCATTTTTAGTTGTTGAGAATTGAATTGAAGTCCAAGTTAAAGATAATGCATATCTTAAGCGTTTTATTTATGTACTATTGAGAAGTTTTGGGGTTAGTGATACCTATTGTTCTATACACTGAATAAGTTAAGTGACATTTGGTGACATGATGATGATTTACACATACATTCAATACTTGTTACATTAATATTAACATTCTTTGCTATTATCATATACTGGAACTATGTAACTCTATTTTGCAATTTTTCTACATTGTCTTATTTACACAACTGAGGTTGAGGATTTTTTGTGCTTTGATGCACCTTAGGCACTTCATAGTGTCACTAATCAGCTTTAAAAGGATTTTGGGATTTGTTTATTTTGACCTTGAACCAGTGTACTGGTTCCTTGCAACTCCGTTGCCACCACCTAGTCCAATTGTAGCAGCAGTATACTGCTGAGTAGGAAACTTCGTTTCCCTTAGATCTTAGGAGCTATTTTTTTTTTCCTTTCGTATTTATTTTCCATTTAGTTGCTTAGCGTTAGATTGTGTTATAACACTACTTGAAACAAGGAGACTTTTGTCACTCAAACGATTGCTACCCCACCACCCTGTGTCATGTACTTGGGTGTACTTGTTTAATTTTTTTAATGATACCATTATCTATTTCATAATATATCTACATTGTAAGATTCCAAATTGAATACATTTCATTTTTCTGGACATGTGTCCAGATATTTTCTATTAGTCTAGAAATTTTTTCATTTTCCCCTACTACTTCTGTAGATGACATCTATTTATAAGTTTATGTCCTTTTCAAATGTTCAATGTACTCTTTTGATTAGTTTATATATAGATGTAAGTTAAGTATCCAGTAATAACAGCATCTCACACAAGCGGGTTTTTTTGTTTTTGTTTTGTTTTTGTTTTTTTTTGTTTATTGTTCGCAGGCTGCCTGACAAACCGAGGTCCCTGAGGTTCTACTGCTGTGTCAGGAGCCGGGGACAAGGATATTTCTCGGCAGTTCAGATCTTAGGGAACCATGTGCTAACTTCAATAATACGTTTCAATCCAGTCAGGTAATTTCAGAGCTCTAAAAGTAGATTTAACAACACTAAATAACAGGCAGATTAATATTCTTTAAGTTTAGAACAGCCAACAACCGATAAATAAAAGATATAACTAAGTTAAAAATCGTAATCCTACTACGCAGTAACAGCCAACTTGTAAAGTTAATTTTGATCTGGCAAACATATTCCACGAACTAAAAACTTTTCTAAAACACTTAAATTAAATAAAGGAACACTTTAAAAAATAGTCTCGGGCCGAAATAAGCTCTAAATAAAAAGTGAACAAAATTGAGTAATGCTGCAAAACTACCGAATTTTAGAAATTCCATAACTTTCGATATACTCAACCGATTTAGAAAATTTTTACCTCCTGGAAATCAGCAGGGACAGGAGAATAGTTTGAAAATAGTCTAAACTTGATATTTTAAACTTCAGAGAATTCATATTCCGAATATGACGTTTTGCAGTTCTAAAGTCGGCTAGCTTTCCTATTCATCGAACTTCATAAATAGTTTACACCGGTCTGGAAGCTCTGAGAACAAAAACTCACACAGCACAACACTTGGTACAAAACGCTCTTCATCTCGTAATTTTCTGGAAGCCCTCAGTGAATAAAAATAATTAAGTACACCTGTTGATCATCGCAGTATAGACATTTCCCATAAAGGAAGGTCCGGGGGTTGTTCTCGGGGCATTTCGCGGAAGGCTCTGGTCAGATTGATTTGTACAAGTGTTGAACTAAACTCGGCGCTAGTCCCGCGCGTGGGATCATGGGATACCGGAAACCATGATGACAGCCATGTCAGGGAGGCAAACGTTCGGACATTGAAATTCTTCGCCATGTGACTCTACAGTAGAACTTTTATTTTCTGTTTCGGGGTTGAGTGGTCTGTTCTGTTTCATGACTTGTGATCTTCAGTGTGATGTTTTCTTCCGATTGCCATAGCTATCTGCATCATTTTAAGTAACTTCTGTATACTTTTAAGAATATATCCTTTTTGTGAATCGAACTTCAACTGTGTTATTTCTCAATTAGTACCCTCCTTACATAGGGTTTGTTTATGTAAGTGGCGGCCGCAATAGAGCAGTTAGCATTATCCAAAGGCTTTTCACGGTTTCAAGACATTTCTTCAACTTTTATAAGTGACAGCAAGTGATTAAGTTCAGGTGGATAAGCCGCTACCAAACCCCTTTATGCCGCTAGCCCCTCACAACCCCTATACCGATATTGAAGAAAATCTGTAGCGAGGGAACAGGACATTTTTTTCGGTATGTAGTAACGAAATTTTGAGAACTTATCGAATGTTGACAGAGAAACGGTCGTGTGTTAGTCTATCATGTTGCATCGGTTGCTCAAGCTTGCTTCTTGCGCATTATGTTAGTCTATAATTTGTTAATAAATTTAGCTTAGAGAAAAAACGTATTATTTAGTATAGATGTCGATTTATTCTGTTCTATTACTTTATGTCTGCTTAAATGTTTCTGGCACCAGTTTATTTTGCCTTCTTTTTTGACATGCCTTGCGGGCCTATGATGTAGCTCTAGCAGAGCACGAGCAGCTAAAGTTATTAGAACCCAAGAATCGGATGCTCATGATGAAGAAAGAAGAAAAGATCAAGCTGAAATAAAGTTGCCCTTAGTCATTTACCACCCCCCCCCCCACATCCCCTCACCAACGTTTGTTTTTCTGTTTTTAAATAGCTTCAAGAGACAGATTCCACGGTAGAATGATATAGTGAAGGCTTTCCTGTCATATTATGCAGACTCGGTGTTGTTTGGTACAAATCCTTTGTTAACAACAAATTTCTATATTCAATTCTGGCAAAGATATTCTTAATCGACGCGTACGAAGTCGCGGGTATCAGCTAGTATATTTATAATTCATTATTTGCAATTAAGGACAAAGGCCCACGGTACCAAGTTATTAAAAACCTCCATTGCAGATTGCATTATTCTCGTCAACTCACCTTAAAACAACTAATTCAATTAATAAGTTGGGTTGTGGTTTTAATACTAAAAAAATTATAATCCTGATACAATATTTCTTCGCAAATGTGTTATTTGCATCATTGCTATATTTAGAAACTTATTTAGTTCGTGGACTTTAAATACTTCTCAGCGTTCTGTTTGTCGAGGTTTGTCAATGATTTGATGCATTAGGTTTAATGCATCAATCGACAGATTGGACATTTCTTTTTTAAATATCCAATGAGGAGATACGCTTTCCTACAAGTACAGTCATTGACTTTATTTCTGGCCGAAGCTGAAATATTCTATCACTATTATTTTGCACAATCTGGCATCAATGTCATCCCAGGCAACAGTAACGCAATACTGGCTCCGCCTCCTCGCAATTTCATTGATGGATATTTTATTCAGAGCCATCTATACTGCAGATTTTTCATTTCCTTAAGTCAATGCAGGAAACAATTGGCTAACAGGTAGGAATTAAGCTCCTCCCACTGACGATACTGATTGGCAGAACCAGGGCCGGCGATGGGGGGGGGGTAAGCGGGTCAAAAGTACCCGCCCCCCCCCCGCCGGCTGATGGGGGAACCGATCACCGACTATAGGGGCCCTCAGGCCATGAAGCAAAGAATTAACCCATTGTAGCCTGGCCATTTTGTAGAGCTAATAAAAAAAAAGTCGCCCATTTTACCCCGGGGCCCGAAATTCCTAGCGCCGGCCCTGGGCAGAACAGTTAATCAACCTTCCATTACATTTCTATAATACTTTACCAAAATTCAGATCTTGAAACGTATCCCAAAAGTTGTAATTAACGGGTTGCATTAAAGTGAGGCAGGAAACATTCTCAATGCTATATATTACTGCGGTTGATTAGCATAAAACTATAATGATAAGATTGTTATACACATTTTGATAATTCCTTCGGATAATATTTCACTCATATATCTGGTCAGTCCACAAACCAAGGGATAATCATGTTCCATGTGGTTGAATTTTTAGTACTACGAAACTACAGAAACAAGAAATTATTTCGGAAGTGTCTCTCTCCATGATGGATTGAATGAAACAGTCTTCCTTTGCTGCTTTGTATACATTTATACGAGGAAAGTAACACCGAGAGTGCAGTGGTCCTATGGTTAGCGTTCTGGGTTGCTGAGCGAGCGGTTCCGAGTTCAAATCCGAGAAGTTCTTATTTTTTTTTATTTAGAAATTTATCATTACTTGTATTTTCTTTTTAAGCGTACCGAAACTGCACACTGCTTATGAGTATAAGGTATCCATGATTCTTTGCTAACTGCGTCAGGAAATAAGATAAAGTTCTGCGAAACTACCCAATGTTTCGTAACTAATAGCCGACGTAAGCATGAAACATTTGCGTCGGCAAAACTGACGTAAATCTACACGGGTTCTAGCCGCGCCGAAATCATATCATCTGTCCCTATTCAAACGACACACGTTTCCAAAATAAGTATTTCACAGTAGAACGATCATCGCGTTTCAGAAAGAAATAATTTACAAGAGGAATTATTGCTCTCTTTGTAAGTGGACGATAATGATTATGCACTACATAAATAAATGAGAGTTAATCGCTTAGAACTAAATATTAGCACCGCAACAAATCAAACGACCATTGTCACTAAAAAATTTACAACCAGATTATTATCGTAGGACAAAAATAAATTCTTTTATAACTGGTATAAGTAATTAAAGTTAATTGAGAATAAGGCTTAAAGACAGGGAGTTCTTAAATTACCGTTTTTCCCGTTTTCTACAATGCTGTTAGTTGTTTCTGACACCATTACTTCATGATCTTTACAGCATTGGGATTTATTAATTACTGGGGCTAAATGCTCATTATTTAACAAGGCGTGAAATTACTTGCATTAATCTTTGTTTGGAATAACATAAATAAATACAAGCATTTGGCAAATGAGGATGTCGCCGTTCGTTCGCGTGATTGTTCTTTTTCTCCGGTATAAAGTGGAACGCTCAAGTTTTGTCACCGGTCACCCGTCATAATCGAATCCATAATCGCCTAGATCTCAAGGATTCAAGCAAACACAGTCTACCGGTAAAGTATGGTTGATAATGACTAAAGACCGGAAGACCGAGCGTGGCATGTGAGCGGTAACGCTCTGGCTCCAGGCAAATGCTGGAATTATTCTTATAGAAGGCCATGGCCATTCCCTTCTTTAATAAATTCAACATCGATGAAACGTAAAGCAATAAACAAAAAAATAAGGATACGGAGCAGGTATTGTTAATAGATTTCAAGCCAGCTGCGACCTCCTCAATAAATTTAGCTAGCTCTTTATTTTTATGATTTTACGCCTCTCGACATAGAGGTGGATAGGAGTAGTGGCAAGGATTTCAAACATGCCCTTGTAAAGAACCCATTCCGGTATTCATATGGAGTGATTTGGGGAAACCTTGGAAACCACAAATCTGCATGGCCGAACTTGGATTCGAACCTTTGTCCTCCCGAATAAGAGACCAGAATGTAAACGATTTTTTTATACAACGCGTAGTCATTCACAGCACTGACAAACGCGTGTTCCGAAATGGTAATGATGTAGAAAAATAGATATTTGTTCAACCTCTAAAACGGTAAATAATATGATTCTTTATCTACGAATGCTTGGGAGAGGTTACTTTTTGTATTGCCCTCATGCAATTAACATGGATTCCCACCGTATTTCCAATTACCAGCTGTAAGTTGGATACTTGTGAAACCAACAAAAAAATTTGCCAAATGTGCTGCTCGTGTTAAATTATTACGTGTATTATTTACGCGTTATAAAGGTATTCTTCCTTGCCGAAGGAAGTAGGAAAGTTAAGACTATTTCCTGGTAAGCGTTGTCATATTTACTCTCTGCTAGGTTGCCACGATGTTCTGCCTAGTAGTAGCGCTGTAGCAATTTCCCTATACAAGAAATAGTGTCTCATAGCTGGACACACACATCGGCAGATTGAAAAATTATTTATGTTCCAGTCTCATCTATAATATTTTCATTTAACAGAAAACTTCTCTTGTAACAGTTCGATTCTTTATACAGATTACTATTCAATCACGGAGTGTTGTAACTATATGTATATATTTTCTATGGTCATATAATTGATGAGGCACCAAATTCTGTAAGTCCAGGTGTCTGAGTGGTAACGCGCTGGTTCTGTGTTCAAGCCCAGGCTCTGTAATTTTTTTTTCATTCTTTATCTTCTTTCCACTTGTTGCAAAATACATATCATATAAGTAAGTTTATATATGTTTCGTGGTCAATTGGAACAGTGGAAAAGAATCATAAAATTAATGTTTTGGCTGAAATGAGAAAGTGTCAACGCATCATGCGTCAGTAGGAACTGAAAGCCAGTTTTCCGATAAATTTAATTTAACCATTACGATTTGTGCCACTCAACTTTACCAATTTTTTTCTAGTGCTGATGGCAAAGGCGGGAGATTGATGATTGGGGTAATGATGGCTGTTTAAAAAAAAAAAAAAAGGACCCCAAATCAAACTAATGTGCGGTTTTTGTAGCTAATGTTCCAGTTGGACACAGTGGTATTAGCAAGCAAATCAGAATTGAAAATGTGAGTAGTTATTCTTACGAAAACCAAAAATGATCATTGACGAATAACATGCTAATGCGAGGTTCCGTATTTAACAAAATGCTGCTCCTACTAGTGATCAGTAATGATATAATTGATGTATATCCTCAATATAATGACATGATAACCTTATTTCCTAAATCTGAAAAATGCAAGAAAGAAACAAGAAATTTGAGAAAGGAGGAAAGATAATGACAGGCTGGTTATAAGTTGATGTTACCTTAGATTCTGTCTCTGGTAATCCAGAGAGAATGGTACTGTAAGTGGCTCAGATTCGGGATGCCATGCTGATCCCGGAATCTAGTGCGTTGTCTCGCGGTTGCACGGTTCGTGTCAGACCGCGGGCAAAAGTGGTTTTATGAGAGTTATTTTTTTCTTGTGTTGCTTGCACACGGGATTGTGAAAACATATTATACACTTAATGAGAAGCAAAAGCTACACATGTCTGCATTTTCGTTGTTATTCTTTAGTAAAGTCATTATTAATGCAATGGCTCGGAAAAGATTTTAAGCAATGTATATATAAAAAATGCCTCCGGTCTTTGAGAAGGGTAAATTCCACACTCCTTTGAGCAATTTCGTATTTTTTTATTTTTTATTTAAACCGAAATTATGTTGACTGGATCGTGAATGTGAATTGAGTACTGTCTAATGTCACTGCTAAACTTTACCCTTCATCCAATTCGTTCGGCTATGAATTAATGTAAATATATGATTTGTATTTGCGTCTAAACATTACTGACAAAGATTTTTAAAAGTGAGGCTCAAATGTTTTTGATATTAATAGATCAGTCAAACATCCATATAATTCAATCAATGAAACAATACAGTTTCTAATCCATCATTCAACCAAAATATTATTGGATTAATTTCCTATTTGTATGCTGAATAGTAACGCAATCAAGATTTAATTTAGAACTACAGGTATCTGTATGTATTGACATATTAACATGTTGTACGCTGAAGTGATGCTAAAGTCAAACACAATCCGTTTCAGAATACTGAAATGAGTAACAATCCAGTCTTACAGTGCAAATCAGGATACTGGATGTAAATTCATTTAGCCAAAGTTTCAAGCAAGTAGTTTGTTTTCTCATAGTTGTAGAAGAACGATAGTCAGGATATGGACGTCGTAACATCCACGAGGAAGAGGAGTGGTTTTATAAATATCCTATGTTTCATTTATTCTAAGCTAAAAGCTATCACTTTCTAAATTTCTGAAAGATTTTGTCCCAAGATAAAAATCATAAAATAACAAATAGAAATAGTGACACTTATTTTGCGTAACGTTTTGGTAACAGATAAACTACTATGTTGTTAAGTAAAAATTACGTGTCAGCTGATAGATGAAGTTAGCACTGTCTACATCCACACTGTTATTAATTATAAGGATTTATACTTTATCTCTGTTACACTCTGCAAGTGATGTGTAGTAGGATAATCATGAGGAAGTCGGGCTGTTTACACACAGCGTTAAACGCTCAGCATTCCCTTGATCGGATTGTACGGAATATCCATTCGCAAGATATTCCGACTGCTTTAATAATTCATAATGATTAAACTTCTATCAATACTCGTACGTTTTGCTATTATTTTACTGTTGACAGTAACATCAAAATTACAACACCCAGAGCTCGAACAAAATCCGCAGTAGCTTACTTCGGAGAAGTGAAAAGTTAAGTAACGTAAAAGAAGCGATTGCTTTAGTTATTAAAGCGTCAGAATAAATATAACAAGCAACTAAGTTAGTATGCTGTTATAATCTTTTACAGACGTATGTATGTATATATGTATTTGTGAAAAATTCTAATCTTTTATTGTATTTCGCTAAAATATGTGCGTAAAATGATATTGCACCATACACTTGGACATCAATTGTTTTTCTGAAACACTGTATTTTCAACCTCACCACTTCAGAAGACTCATTATTGGGTAGCTCCTCCAATTTGTTTGGAATTCATTGGCTGCAGATCGCGGCCCACCCATATCACTGTAAACTAATAATTACAAGGATCTTTAACGCTTCGAATAATTAAATTCTGATGGTTCGGTTAAACTGCTATAGCTTTTATGAGTCCATCTTTCGCTCGGATTCACAGCAGAATTGATGTTTGTGTCTAGATTAAAAAGAAATTTGGGTACATTTCTATTTTCTCTAACACAATGAATATTCATATGGAATGAATGGAGGAATTTTATAAATAATCTACACGGCAGTCTTAAAAAATCTACTAGTGTTAGCATTACAGCACTTGTTTCTCATTTAAGAATATAGTTGAAAATTGGAGTGAAATGAAGTGTCTCTTAATGCTTGATAGCAGAGTATCAGGAAAGTGGAACACAGGTTATTTATAGAAGAAGGACGTTCATAATTTCCTGTTTCCTCATAAGTAGGCGGAAATTTTGGTAAGCACTGACTTTGCTTTCGATCATTCCTTCTAGTTTACTAAATGAATGGACTCTTGGTCATTATTGTATATGCATTCTTTTGTATATCACCATCAGTGTCGATTTCGGTACTACCTTCTAGACGTGTGTCTTCTTTATTTATCAAATGTAATGAGATATAATAATTCCTTTGTTCTAACAGTTATGGGTAGCAGTCTGGGAGATTAATGGTTATGGCAGATTGAAAGAAACGGCAGTATCATGGGTTCTCAAATCACTTTGTCAAAATGAATTTTTACAGAATTTACTTTGTTCATGTCAGTAGTCAAGGACAATCAGTTATTCGTATCCCACGGTATAGCCACGACTCAAGCCTAATACACAGCAAAGAGACTTTCACTAGGCTGCCGAAGTAATTTATAATTCTGATTTCATTTTACCTGAATGCATTGTGATACCATCGTGGTATGTGGAATGAAGAAACATTAAAACAGAAATGAAAAGCAGAACAGAAGAATTTCGTGATTACGAAATGTGAAGTGACTTGTCGCAGAAATTAATAGTTCTGTAATTGAAAATACGGTGGGAATCCATGTTAATTGCATGAGGGCAATACAAAAAGTAACGTCTCCCAAGCATTCATAGATAAAGAATCAAATTATTTACCATTTTGGAGGTTGAACAAATATCTATTTTTCTACATCATTACCATTTCGGAACACGCGTTTGTCAGTGCTGTGAATGACTACGCGTTGTATAAAAAATCGTTTACGTTCTGCTCTCTTATTCGGGATAACATAGGTTCGAATCCAAATTCGGCCATGCAGATTTGTGGTTTCCAAGGTTTCCCCAAATCACTCCATATGAATACCGGAATGGGTTCTTTACAAGGGCATGTTTGAAATCCTTGCCATTACTCCTATCCACCTCTATGTCGAGAGGCGTAAAATCATAAAAATAAAGAGCTGGCTAAATTTATTGAGGAGGTCGCAGCTGGCTTGAAATCTATTAACAATACCTCCTCCGTATACTTATTTTTTGTTTATTACTTTACGTTTCATCGATGTTGAATTTATTAAAGAAGGGAATGGCCATGGCCTTCTATAAGAATAATTCCAGCATTTGCCTGGAGCCAGAGCGTTACCGCTCACACGCCACGCTCGGTCTTCCGGTCTTTAGTCATTATCAACCTTACTTTACCGGTAGACTGTGTTTGTTTGAATCCTTGAGATCTAGGCAATTATGGAGTCGATTATGATGGGTGACCGGTGACAAAACTTGAGCGTTCCACTTTATATCGGAGAAAAAGAACAATCACGCGAACGAACGGCGACATCCTCATTTGCCAAATGCTTGTATTTATTTATGATATTCCAAACAAAGAATAACGCAAGTAATTTCACGCCTTGTTAAATAATGAGCATTTAGCCCCAGTAATTAATAAATCCCAATGCTGTAAAGATCATGAAGTAATGGTGTCAGAAACAACTAACAGCATTGTAGAAAACGGGAAAAACGGTAATTTAAGAACTCCCTGTCTTTAAGCCTTATTCTCAATTAACTTTAATTACTTATACCAGTTATAAAAGAACTTATTTTTGTCCTACGATAATCTGGTTGCAAATTTTTTAGTGACAATGGTCGTTTGATTTGTTGCGGTGCTAATATTTAGTTCTAAGCGATTAACTCTCATTTATTTATATAGTGCATAATCATTATCGTCCACTTACAAAGAGAGCAATAATTCCTCTTGTAAATTATTTCTTTCTGAAACGCGATGATCGTTCTACTGTGAAATACTTATTTTGGAAACGTGTGTCGTTTGAATAGGGACAGATGATATGATTTCGGCGCTGCTAGAACCCGTGTAGATTTACGTCAGTTCTGCCGACGCAAATCTTTCATGCTTACGTCGGCTATTAGTTACGAAACATTGGGTAGTTTCGCAGAACTTTATCTTATTTCCTGACGCAGTTAGCAAAGAATCATGGATACCTTATACTCATAAGCAGTGTGCAGTTTCGGTACGCTTAAAAAGAAAATACAAGTAATGATAAATTTCTAAATAAAAAAAATAAGAACTTCTTGGATTTGAACTCGGAACCACTCGCTCAGCAACCCAGAACGCTAACCATAGGACCACTGCACTCTCGGTGTTACTTTCCTCGTATAGATGTATACAAAGCAGCAAAGGAAGACTGTTTCATTCAATCCATCATGGAGAGAGACACTTCCGAAATAATTTCTTGTTTCTGTAGTTTCGTAGCACTAAAAATTCAACCACATGGAACATGATTATCCCTTGGTTTGTGGACTGACCAGATATATGAGTGAAATATTATCTGAAGGAATTATCAAAATGTGTATAACAATCTTATCATTATAGTTTTATGCTAATCAACCGCAGTAATATATAGCATTGAGAATGTTTCCTGCCTCACTTTAATGCAACCCGTTAATTACAACTTTTGGGATACGTTTCAAGATCTGAATTTTGGTAAAGTATTATAGAAATGTAATGGAAGGTTGATTAACTGTTCTGCCCAGGGCCGGCGCTAGGAATTTCGGGCCCCGGGGTAAAATGGGCGACTTTTTTTTTATTAGCTCTACAAAATGGCCAGGCTACAATGGGTTAATTCTTGGCTTCATGGCCTGAGGGCCCCTATAGTCGGTGATCGGTTCCCCCATCAGCCGGCGGGGGGGCCCGGGTACTTTTGACCCGCTTACCCCCCCCCCCCTAACGCCGGCCCTGGTTCTGCCAATAAGAATCGTCAGTGGGAGGAGCTTAATTCCTACCTGTTAGCAAATTGTTTGCTGCATTGACTTAAGGAAATGAAAAATCTGCGGTATAGATGGCTCTGAATAAAATATCCACCAATGAAATTGCGAGGAGGCGGAGCCAGTATTGCGTTACTGTTGCCTGGGATGACATTGATGCCAGATTGTGCAAAATAAGAGTGATAGAATTTTTCAGCGGCAGCCAGAAATAACATCAAAGTCTGTACATTAAGACGGTTATGACTCGTTCTCTATCTGTTTTTAATAGATTCGATCCTTTCGCCTTTGAGATACTCAATCAGACCATCACCAAACACAATTATACAATATTCTGGCACAAACCTTATTGACGTATAGAGGTATGAGCTATTTAGCAAGGAAGATGCCTGCAATATGTGGCCTACTGTGTCACTGAGATGCTGTGGAGAAGAGCGTGGAAAAAGTAGAGATGGAGGCAGTTGAATGAAATAGAGTTAACTATTGAAAGCTATGAGCACTCAATATCGCAGGTAGAGGCAAAACACACAAATAGATGTACCTATATAAACTTAAATTATATTCTATACTAATATTATAAATGCTAAAACAACAATGCCTGTCTGTCTGTTTGCTACATTTTCAGGGCTTAATAGCTAAATTGATCTTGATGAAAACCTGAAAAGGATATACTATTTGCCATTACAAAAAATAATAGGATACTTTTTCTGTATAAGTACTATATTTCATTATATTTTTTTAAAACTAACTAATTGGTGATAAAAAAATGAATAGCATGTGTAAGTCTCTGTAGCACTGTGCAGGAGGCAGTGTGGTGGCTCAGTGGGTAAGGCACTTGCGTGGTTGGGTCACGGATTCAAATCGTGGTGGAAGCAAAAAATGTTTAAGAGTGGCTTTTGATCATATGAGCCACACTTGGATGTTACTTCTACAACTATACTCTTCACTTCACAAATATTGTGGGCGTCACAGGGTACTAAGCACCAATCCTAATTCTGTACATTCCAATCCCAAACAGAATGAAGAAAGAAAGAAAGAATGCATAAAAGTAACAGTACGGCATCTTATTTCTCTCATCTTATCCCTCCTGTCATTGCGACCTAAATAGGTTGGCGAAAGAATAATTTCATTGCAATCCTAAATTAAAGATTTTAGCATATCATCCAACAAATTCAAACAAAAATGATGCCGTCTGTCTGCCAGACAATCCCACACCCAGGGGTCTGGGCCTCCCTCCAGGGAGACCTAGATGACAGGTCTGGCACACTCCGGGGTCCCGAGCCACCCTGATGCCATTCTTGTATCTTTATACGTGCAGGTTTGGGCATAGGGGCAAAGTTTTCTCCCTCTGGAGGATTTAGTGGGTAGATTGAGCTGGAGGTTTCTTTAAAGAGCTTTTTCTGAATTGTGATGAGTGGCAAGCTTTGAAAACGCTAGTCTTGGTCATGTACCTATTGCGTCTACAGAGAGAGGGGATATTGCTGGGCATCGGAATTGGGTCATTGTATGGGTCGGTTGAAGGAGATGGTTGTTTCTGCTTCTGCCGACCCCGGGACTGATGTCTGGCGTCCACAGTCCAGTCACTCCCGGCTTGAGGCTGGGGGTGCAGAGGGGATCGCGTACCCTGCTTGACAGAAGGCTTGTGGGTAGTCAAGCTGCATCTTGGCGCACTACGGTGTTGGCCATAGCTCAAGTGCAGTGAGCAACCTTTCTCTGACTGCTCCATTGTTGGTGGTGTCCTGGTGAACGTAGACAAAGCACCCCAGGGGTGTAGTGCACTCCTGCTGCCAGTGTAGCATAGACCCCGGAGTCGAATAAAGGGGCCAGTACCATAGTCTTGGGGGGCTGTTCATGGTTGTGGCTTGCCGCCTCTAGGTTCGGCCCCTGGGGATCAGGGCTAGCATCCTTGCTGGTGGGAGCTGTCTCTAATGCTGCCATAATATATCCTCTATATAAGTGGGGATCGGTAGTGCACTGGCTTGTCAAGGGTGAGGCAGCATTGACCCTGTGAACGTTGTGGGACCTTCGGGCCTCCACAGTGGGATCGTGTACTACAACGGTTTTCTGTGGAGCTGGGACTGGTGCATGGGAACCTGAGCTCGCACTGGACACAAGTGTCGGGCGGGTGCGGGGGAAAGCGTACTAGGAACAACCCCCTAGTGTGGGAAGCCAAAAAAAGCGAAAAAAAACAACAATATTTACAATAATCTAAATAAAAGACCCCTCCACTTCTACTTTACAGAATCAGTTAATGGCAAGGCTTTGTCATCTAATGTTTCATGGAATTTTAGCCTTAGTTATAAAGTTTTCCAGTTTTCAAGATTTTCCAGATATCCATTTGTAGTTTCATGGTCTGTCAGCTTGAGATTTAGTTTCCACTACTTTAGAAATGCAGTCACCAATGTAGATCTAGTATTATAGCCAGCAAACAACTGACAACAGGAGCAATGCAGATTGATAATGATGGGGGAATGATCCAAGACTACAGAATTTCCTCAATATCAGATATCTGCTTATAGAAGAACCATTCCATTGAATGATGTTGACAACTAACTTTTGTTTTAAACCCTTGACTATATGTCGTGCTAAATGGTCCTTCTCCGTTTTGGAAATAATCGCTTCCTTTTTGGACGCTTTCTATGCAAAGAGTATCAATAGCAGTTATACTCCAGAGTGACACATCTATCAAGTATCTTTAGCACCTAGTATGCTTTGTGAAGACAGGCTGACTTCATCTAATTTATTTCTTACCTAAAGGTGAGAATTAGTTTCTTTTGATGACCTTCAGCTATTATCAGTTTTGTAAAATATATGAAGATTGATCCAGATATGCTCTGAATTGCATCAATTTCAGCTTCTTTTTCTTTCCACTGCTAAAACCCATTTCCTCTTAGACGTATGAATTCCTTGAAGCATATTTATCTTTCGTGGTACAAATAGCTAAATAAAACATTATCCATTGTATCACAGAGGTAATAATATATTTATGTGCACACATGGTCTTAGTAAAAAATACGAAAAACTTATGTTTCATGAGTATCGATTTAATTTCAATGAAAAAATTAATGTTACTGATCTTTAATTTTCTTAAAGAATTGATGTATTAGTGTGTCATGAATTTCAAATTTTTCGCAGGTTTTGGGATTTATTGTTTAAATAATCAAGGATTAGCATTCAAAATCATATTCATGAGCACCTAGAAGTATTTGTTTTAATTATTTTTTTATTAATCATTTGACAAATACGGTACACACACCAGCTGTCGACATGTTACGAATTTTTGGCCATTTTTTAAGTCTGTCACCATAGTATTTAATATATACTTCCTGAATATTTCTATTTCATTATATAGCCGCATAACAGATGCTGGTAAATTACAACATATATATAAATATATATATATATGCCACCACCTCATTCTATTGCTGAAGAAGGACTATAAGACTGAAAATTTAATGCTCTTTGTGTGTACATGGGTTTTTTTTCCATGTCTCGACAATGCAGGAATCTTCCACTATGGTAAGTGGTGGTTTTTCTCCTATATATACAGTAACAATGAAATCAAGATGCTAAGTAGCGGAAAGGAATCAAATTAGGATAAGGAAATGAGCTACCACTTACCTTTAGATGATGGATGTAGGGCGCGAACATACAGAAAAGACACAAACACAAATAATAAAGAAATTTTTGGGAAGGGTTTATCCCAAAAATTTCTTTATTATTTGTGTCTTTTCTGTGTGTTCGCGCCCCACATCCATCATCTAAAGGTAAGTGGTGGCTCATTTCCCCATCCTAATTTGATTTATATATATATATATATATATACAGGGTGCAGCAGCATAACTTCCTTTTTTTAAATGCACGCTATTCAGTCGGTTGATATCGCAGTGGTCTCGTTCGAGAAGCGTGACTATAAAGTTTTGTCCTGACACAGTTCAGTCGCCATCATGCGTTGGAACAGTGAGTAGCGTGCGTTTGCCGTTGAGGCCTACTATTTCGAGCGGATGTTCTGTGATCGCAACCCAGCGCGTTTTTCGGAATCGCTTTTCTTTAGCCCCGTTGGCTCCTGTGCCGGACCGGAAATCAATTGTAACGTGGGTCACTATGTTCAGACAAACTGCAAGTGCAACAAGACGAAGATCTGGAGGCTCTCGGCCCATCAGATCATCTGAGAACATTGAGGCAGTGAGAGCTTCAATGTTGCGATCACCACGGCATTCTGCGCGCAAACATGCGTCTACCCTTGGAATTTCCGATCGTTCTGTGAGGAGAATTCTTCATGATCTTCATTTTCATCCATACAAGATGGCGATTGTACAGGAACTTTCTGAACGTGACTTCAATTTTTAGAGGAACGCCCGTTAGGTTCTTCTGGAAGAGGTTCCTGAGGACGCTATTGTTTTTTTTTTTTTTTTAGTGATGAAGCCCATTTTCATTTGTGTGGATACGTCAACAAACAAAACATGCGCTACTGGGCTGACACCAATCCTCGACAATTGCATCAAAGGCCTTTGCATTCACCTAAAGTCACAGTGTGGTGTGCAATTTCCTGAAGTGGCATTATTGGTCCCTGGTTCTTTGAGGAAAATGAAGTCACAGTGACAGTGAATTCGGACCAGTATGTAAATATGTTACGGGAATTTTTTTTTTCCCACGGCTAGATGAGTTGGACTTAGGGCACACTTGGTTCCAACAAGAAGGGGCAACGGCACACACTTCAAGAGCATCGATGGCTGTTTTGAGGGAACACTTCCCAGAGCGCCTCCTCTCAATTAGGGGCGATTTGGAGTGGCCGGCCCACTCTCCCGATTTGACCTCTTGTGATATTTTTCTATGGGTATTTTAAATCCCGTGTTTATGTGAACCGCCCAAGGACCTTACAAGATTTGAAGACCAACATCCGGGAAGAAATTGCCAACATAACGCCTGATATGCTGGCAGGAGTCATGACAAACAGGGGACATCCATAAATTACGTGAGGTGTTTTCGGACCCCCCCTCCCCCTCTCTGGTGAGACTTTGGTGAGATCTCGCTCGACCCCCCCCCACTCAGGTGAGATCTGGTCCCGTCAGACCCCCCCTACAGATCGCTTTCGCAACTTTTTCTTTTTTAGGTCTCACCCTCACTTTTCGACGAAATACCCCCCTAAAATCGACTTTCGCGTCATTTGTAGACTTCTTTTTTTTAACTCTACAATCCTACCCGATTTCCGTTGACCCCCCCATCCCCCTTGGTGAGATTTTGCTTGCCCCCCCCCCCCTATTTCACCTTTCGTAATTTATGGATGCCCCCACACCAGAAATCGGTTAACTCAGTGTGTGCAGAATGGGAGACGTCACCTACCTGATTTGACCTTCAAAACTAAGTAAAATAAAACTTTATGTATGTGCCTACATTATAAAAAACAAATAAAAATTTTCTGATTCATACAACGGGTTTTATTTTGAAAAAGGGAAGTTATGCTGCCGCACCCTGTATATATATATATATATATATATACACACCTGCTCCTGCTCCTTTAGTCAACACTGAATTAGACTGGCTTCCAAAGTTGACACATTTTCCAACTATAGTCAACATCATTTCCATAACTAAAATACCATCAGGGTCAGAAAAGAGCAAGAGTTGACCAGAGGACGTTGAGAGGTGAGTTAACAGAAGTGTCCTGGTCTAAGGAGAAGCAATTCCAGACCCAGATGGGGTCCCATTTGTGCAAACCCAGGACCCAGATCCTACTAGTCATTGAGACCCTTGGGGATACTGTATAGTCAGAGAAGCAACTCTAAGTTCCTTCATAAAAAATAAGACTAAACAAAATATTTAAAAAACTTAGTTTGAGAAGATAATAAACAGTTGATTAGACTAGCAAGTGATGTATTTCTTTTTCTATTTTTGCTTATGGCTTTACACCTCGTTGACGTCGAGGTCATGAGAGGTGGGATGGGACTGGGGACAAGGAACAGGAAGGAATTTAGCCATGGTGTTTTGAAGGAAGCATCCTGGCATTCGTCCAGAGTGATCTGGGGAAACCTGGGAAAACCCCAATCTGGATGCCCGGACAGGGATTCGAACCGGCTTCCTTGCGAGGCCAGAATGTTAACCGTTCACTCACCACGCTCAGTGTGATGTATTTCACTACCTGATTAGAACATGATATATATAACTAAAGACTCCTAAATATGACATTGCATGTACTGAAGACCATCACAATGTATAAATTTTAGATTCCTAAGTGCGCACTGAAACGAAAAAAAGGTTGTAAATGGCTCGCAGGATTGTTCAGTTGTTGCAGAAGTTAAGGAATAATTTAGGTACCTATAATCAACAGAGAGGTTATCATCCATAGTAGAAATATTCTTCTCATCTGAACTACAGAATCATATGCTTATTTATTTCTTCATGATCACATATGCATTTTCTCTTTCTATAGAAAGCAAAGCAAATTTACGTGAACCTAGAGTTATAGTACTTACCAATGTTACTATTTCACTAACAGGATACACGCTTCAGACTGTGTCACAAAAACTGTTCTCCAACAACAGACAATACCATTACCGTACACTTGGACCTATTTGGATTGACTGGAAACCTGAATATTGCTGGTTTTACGCACAGTTTTCTGAATCATCATATTTGCATAAATTCGAACAAGATACAATTACAGTTCAACAACAGGTGCACTGTCAACAATAGGCACACGCACAGAATGTACATCAGATAACTCGAAATGTACTCAATTTATCCAAATTGGTAATTCCAAATCGTATAAAATACTTCACGTTACACGTGATTTCTAAATAAGCAAAACAATTATAAAAACTGAAAAATGAATTTCAAGCCACACATAAACCATTTGAGCTTGACTGTGGGAATGGAAACACAGGATATGCATGTTCCGAAATACACATAGCAGGTTTTTTTCATTCACTTTCAGAAGAAAATACAACATTTAAAATAATAATTTTGAGAAATTACAATTTAACTATCTACTTACCTTGATTTTAACAATTTTAGAAATCTTACCTTTCCTTAAATTTCAAAACTTCCTCACTTTATACAACAACTGTACAAGAAAACTTACATTATAGCCACCTCTACTTCTAACAAACCAAACAACAGTAACAGATGGCAAGTAAGACGATTAATTATGATTGTTGGAGCTATAGAGCAATACTCTCTTTGTGCACAGCACACTGTAGATGCGAGATATCTATGAAAAACTGTTTCTTTTCTTTCTGTATCACACTATTTTCAATTATTTCATTTCATAAAGTGCAGGTGTCACCCTGAAATGGATCGCCCCCACCCCCCTAGCTACGCTACTGCTTACACTCTCAGATCGTTATCTACAGAAGGCATCAAAACACCGTCCTAGGAAGGAGTGCAGTATTATCAAAGCACTGGCCAAATGTGCAAAAATAATATATATCCTATTTAATAATAAAGAAGAATTTAGTCACTTGAATGTGGCTCTTATTCCCTTCAGATACAACCAGAAGGAAATACAGTGGGTATCCCAATTTATACATCTAGCAACAAGGGAGCAGGAAGAGGAATAGCCATAGCTACAGCCTTCTTACCATTAACTCCTATGAAAACTGACCAACCACATAGAGATGTTAGTGTGAAGTCCAACAATTAAGACCTGTGAATGACAAAAACTGCCTGTGCACTGCTGCAAGAGTTTAAATTATCCTGTACGGCAGCAGAAAAGGTTACTTAGGCATTACTAAACACAGTATTTCCAACAGACCAAAGAAGCATGACTAACACATTCAAAATGAATGTCAAAGAAAGCATTTCTTGCTCATCTCTGTTATTGTGCTATGAGATCCGCTGTGGTGACACTGTTGAGATGTAGAGATTCAACCATAAACTTTGACCATAAATGTATTCCCAACATCTCACTATGCTGAGTTGCACAGGTTCAATTTTCATGGTTAAAATCCAATCCGCAACAGGCCACAACAGTAGTAGTATCTGGGTTTAAATAGCCTTGCCGTGAGACCATCTAGAATTATGCTTATTTCATCAGACAACTCTGTGCATTCTTGCTATGATATTTTCCCACAGTACTTTATTTTTTGCCTATCTTTCTGAAATTCTGATATTTTATAGAATGAATTATTCTATCAATTTTTGTCTATGACCCACTTTCTCCTGATTTTTTTTCTTCTTTTTTTAGCCATTATTAATTTTTTTAAGTGTGAGAGACGAAGATTTTTATTAGGTATCCTTTAGTTCACCAAAAGCACTCCCACTAGCTATCCCCAGTAGTAAAATATTTTATAGATCGATTGTAATGTTGCTTAAGCTGGACTTAGGAATTTTGAGAAGAGTAATTGTCAACTTGAAGGAATTTCCCTGTATTCACATCCACAGTTAAAACTCATCATTAGAATCATTTTAAAGTGTATTTATTATACCGGGAAATGTTTATTTTTAAGAGATATTCCGGTTTGTTCACTTTTTGAAATACGCGATCAGAAAAGTAAAAATCTAAGATTTGAAATATCTTTGAATCAAGTAAAGCTACAGCTGTACTTTGATCACCAGCTATAGTCAGCATTGTTCCAGATATTTCAGTAATAAAATTAACTCATTTGGCAAAGTTTAATTAGCAGTTTCAATTAAGAGAAAAAAATAAACTTTTTAACTAAAAGGAATATTAATTTGAAATTAATATCAGCAGATAGCCCAAATTGAGACGATTATGAACTTATAATGGTTTTGGTAAAAAGTTTAAGCATTCATCAGAATTATTAAGTTTTTAAAGATAGATTGTCGCGGATTGTTGCTAAAGTGCGTAAAAATTCTGCCAAGTTGGTCACATGATGACATCACTTTTAAGATTATAGAAACCCTTTTGAATATTAAATTAAATAAACAGATAGAACAGGATCATAGAAAGTCCCTGTAAAAATTTCAAGTTAAACTATTTAGTACTTTTGGAGATATTAATTAAAGAAAAAGTTGCTGACATCATAGGCTCTGAAAAGTCTATAAAAGATCTTGCAGCAAGCACAGACTGTCTCACTCCACGCTAGATTTTCAAAGAAGTAACTTCGTAATATGTAGTCTCACTCTGGTCTCATTCTTTCGCTGGAAAGTGATAGCGCAACTCCGCGGAGCAAATTGTTCCACGCGGTAGCGGTTTTGGCAAATTCCAACATGCCGTAATACTCACTAATGTTAAGGGACTCGGTAAGTGTCTTCTCATAGTACTATGCTTAACCTGTAATCTTCAAAGAAACTGTAGTTCGATGCTTTATTCATGTATGTGGTACAGACAATGTACGAGTGAACTATTATCAAGAATATAAGTATTATGTTACTCTGAAACTGTGTCAAGTGACTTTATTTCAATTACCCTTCGCATTTGGGGTTTAATATGAATGCATGGCGACTGATTTCTTAAATATTATAGGTACCAGAAGGCTACACATGGTCATGAACTTATTGGTTCACAGTTCAGATGAAAGTGTTGCATAACCCCCGTGCAGCCTTGATGCCTGACATTTTGTTTATCTGCTTATAATTTTTAAAGTACTTAGTTTCTTGCAAAGTTATATCTATGAATCGATTTGCGTTAATTTTCTGCATTATTCAGTATATTAAGTATAGGAAAGGGACATGTCCTTCTGAATTTAGAATATATTAATACTCTTTATAGTTCAATATGTAGAAAGGAGAACACAAAATCATAAAGGTAAACTTTGGAATTATAAACTAAAAGTTTAATGAAATGTTTTTAATACCCTTCTACACCAGTATTGAATCAGAACATTCGTCAGGCTACAATTTTACCCAAGATTGTGAGATTTTGAATTAGAACAGTTCAAAACACTTTTAACATTCACATGTCCAACAGATATACAAACACAAAATAACAAAATGGGTTAACTTTAATAAATCAGTCCAAATTATTGCATTTGCATTCTGTTGACTTCAAAAGAGTTCATGCAGGTGAAAAGAGAAAACTGAAAGCATGTTAAATAATCTGCCGTCTATTTCGCATTATGGACGGACGGACTTATACTCGTGCAACAGTTCTGATCTAAACAGTAGCTCTGGGAAGACTTGCAGGAAGGAGCCGGGGTTCTTCCAAAACACATGTACTGGTTTCGTAAACAATTCCTAATGAACTTCCAAGAGCAGGCATGCATCCAGAGTTTCCCCAATACTCGCTCGCACTTGTGGGAAATTCAACTATGAAAATCCATGTGGCGGTATTTTAAATGGAATAGCCATTTAAAAATTTTCCAGTCCATTGGGTTTAGGGATAGCCTACTGTTACATTATATCCTGCTTCGCCGGTTGGCGAAGTCCAGACACGTCCCCTGCGCAGTCAGGTGGACCAAGGCACAGTACACTTGTCACCAAAGTCTGTGAAAATACAAATGCATGCATGACCTTATCACTTAATATCTAATTGTAAATGAAATTATGAGATTATAAAGGAAAAATCTTATAATTATCATAAAAAATGAAATATCAGACAACATGTGTACCTCATCCATTGAGGAGTGACTCAATATTTGTGAAATTATGTATGTATAGTGAACTTAAAATGTTTTTAAAAAAGGAAAACATTAATTTTAGAAATGTCAATGAATCAGTGGCAAAATATCATTTATATTTTATATGTAAGTTAAGCATCCATGCCTTTGATAAGTTAAGCCATAACATATTAAGAATTAAATTCTACAAAATAATATAAATTATATCATATTAGTTCAAGCCCTCATTGTGAAAGTTTATTTGAAACAACTAAAAGTTTTGTGAATTGAACCACATTAAATATATTGCCAACAGAAAGCACTAAGTTGTAAAGTAAACAAATTTAACCATAGTACATGTAACAAGGTTGTAACCTTGTGTTCATCCACATTGCACAAAAGCACAATGAAATTTGTATCAACCACTGCTGAATAGTAAGACAAGCAATATACGAAATCTTGATGAGGACTGAAATACAAAATACAATTGGAAATCATATTTCAATATAATATTCACTTAAAAAAAATGTGCATTCTTGGCATCACATCACAAAACATCTTTCATAATTCAAAATGAACTAAAGTAAGACAGTATCTGCTTTCTCCATAATCCTTATCTATAGTACTGAAGGTTTTTTCAATGATATAACCAAACAAAAAATAGTTGCATGCTCATTTCACACCCATAAAAAAAGGACACTTCAGTATCATCTTCATATTGCGAAATCATGATTCATTCATAAGCAGGCATTAGCTTCAGTCTTCACAATAAAATAGAGTAAAAAGTATTTCCTTTTCGTTATGCTTGAGATGTATACAGAGATGTATTTTGTAGAATTAGCAACCCAGTCCAACAGGTGAAGCTTAAACATGCCCCCCAGTCTTATAATGTCGATTTTTTTTTTATTATTATAATATCATCCCAGTGGTATTCTGGTGATGTATGTGATAAGTAAAATAATGTGTCGTGTCGATGACCTTCCAGTGATGCACTTGATATGTTATCATAGTCTACTGAAGGTGCATTTGAAAATTATATTACATTTATTATTATAAGTCATAACAGGCAATGTCGATGGATTTGTATTGTAGAAGTTCTCTGAATATCATGCAATCTCTGCAGTCATGCATTGAAAATTAATATGTTTATGTATATGTATATCTCATCACATGCTATGTCAATGAAATGGTGTTTATACTTATGAGCGGCAAACCGGTGCATATGCCAGTAAAGCAAATAATGTATAACCCATTATGTTGCGTTTTCCTCTCCTTCTCTTCTAAATAATGTTCCTGACAATTCAATGTCACAACTGTGCACTCTATCTCTGTAAAGTTGCACCTATACAAAATGCAAGATTACTCTCCAAGGATTGATGTTTTTCAATAAATGAATGATATATCATATGGAAGGACTCCATTAGCCAATACACATTTGAACAATGCTGTAAGCAATGTAACTGACTTAAGGCACACACATTGTTACATAGAAAAATTTTAATTAGCTCAATAAATATGCAGAAAATGCAAGTGCGCCATCTTAAAATCCATAGCAGCAGAAAAAATTCGAATGTCATTTTATGCTGAAAGAAAGGTTGCCCATTTAATTTTCAATACTTTTTTTTTTTTTTTTAACTGCTTAATGTCTCTTAACAGCAAGGTCTTTAGAGACGGGAATGGAGGGGGGCAAGGAATGGGAAGGAATTCGGCCATGGCCTTTTAAAGGAAGCATCCAGGCATTCACCTCAAGTGATTTGGGGAAACCATGGAAAACCCAAATCCGGATGCCCGGACAGCGATTCGAACCGCCATCCTCCCGAATGCGAGGCCAGAACACTAACCGTTACACCATCATGCTCGGTTTCAATACGTTCCTCACTTCATCAAACAAGATCAATTTTCTCTTGTGCCAAGATGAAAAAAGCACCATCTTCATCTTTTCTTCTAACAATTATCTTCCTTCTACTACTCATCATGAGCATAGGTAAGTCACTCATGACTTTGGAAAGAATTTTCTTTTAACATTATCTACCTCTTTAAAATTCTTATAAGTTTTCTCTTTCTGCATTTACTACACGACAATATGGCATTACCAAGTAATCAAATGCATGTCTGAGGTAAGAACTCTTCAACATTAAGCTGTTTACAAAATTTTTAATACTATCAGCCAATTTTGGATTGAAGAAAATTACTTGAAAATGCAAGTTGTTTGTCACCAGTGACAATATCAAATTCAAAATCAGTAGCAGCCTATACAGACAGTAAAAGAGTATCCCTTTCAAAAGGAAACTTGAAGTTATGGATGTGATGAAAAAACTTTGAAACTGGTGTAGGTTTGCGACATTCGAAGGGCACTGGGGCAGGGGCAGATCCAGGATTTTGGTTTGGGAGGGGCTTGAGTGGACTTTGGTTTGGGGGGGGGGCTTGGCTTCAGTGGATTTTGGTTGGGGCGGCCTTTAGTGGATTTTGGCTTTGAGGGGGGGGGGGGGCCTTGAGTCGGGCAAAAGTTGCTATTTATAGTCTCCTCGGGCCTCAAATCCGTAGAGCTAAAAAAAAGGACTCTAAAGTTACAATGTCGGAGATGGACCTAGATACTTTGGGGGGGGGGCTTTAGCCCCCTAGCACCCCCCCCCCCCTGGATCCGCCCCTGGCACTGTGGAACTCTTAGATTTACAATGTTTCTTTTAAATTGTTGAAATATTATTCAAGATAACTGATACAGGTCAATGGTTGCTTCTAATAGGTTGAACAATTGCTGGTTTAATTGTAGTAACGGGTTGGAAGTTGACATGCAATATACTATCAAAGGAAAGGGCAGCTTCCTGGACAAAAACAATGTTGGTATCAGCTGTATGCTGAGCACAAGCTATTTCTAGTTTATTTTCAATATAATTGGTAGAATTTGTAAAACAACCTACACAAATGCTAAAATCCATTTGGGTTAAATATATTACCACCACCTTCAAGATTCTTATGCCAGAATGGGTTTTCTCCTGGTAAACAACCTTTTCTTAATTCTATAATTGCCCTAAGTTCTTCCTCAGTACTAGTATTATGAGTTAAAGAGGTTAGGGTTACTAGTGACAATGTTGAAATGACACTAATGTTTGTACACCTATCTTCTGGAATATGAATTTCTTTAATTACAGGAAATGTTGTAGAAATTGGAAGGTTAGATAGTTCAGCTTCAACAATGCAATATCAGCTACAGTCTGTTGATTACTATGTACTTTGCTTAAGGTAGTATCAGGTTTGAAGTACAAGATACTTCAAAATTTGTGAGATCAACTGATTCGTTCCCAATCACGTCAGTTAATACACAATTTAGAGAAATACCTAGTTCTCCCTATTCTACAATAATAGGGACATCTTTAACAATACATGGTACATTTGTGTCCAATTCTTTAGTATTAGTTACAAAACTGATAACATGGAAACTTTCATTTAGTTTAGTTAAACAGTCTTTCTCAACATGTACCTTTGCTTCATTAACTACATCACAAAAAGCATTAAGTTCAACATCACTCATTTCAGGTGACTGAAATGAAATGTATGTAAAGTAATATCTGATTCTACCAGTACACACTGTTTACCAGCAGAAGACTGATACATAGCTTTACAAGAAATAACTTCAGTTTCTATATTGTTATAAAGTTACAAAGTATTATCAACAATTTCAGCAGCTCCACTGCAATTTGTTGCTTTAGATTCAATGGAAATTTTCAAAGTTGTGTCACCAATATTTGTAGTAGGTTTGATTTCAATGTTACTAGGGTAATCATCACTAATCATTAGCAGGAATAGTAATACCAGCACAAGGTGCAGTAAGTTGTGGTTGCAACAATTTGCTGTCTACTGGTAATTGCTAGGAAAAAGTTTTCTTTGAAAATGAGTCAGCTGTTTCAAGGTTGGTATTGCATAAGAAATTTCACTAATATTTATATAGGGTAGTGGTTGAGCAATGTCAATACCCGTATTCTCATAATGACTTGAAAATAGGTTAGGTAGGGTTATAACAGGTACATCAGTATCAGTGATGGTTTTAGGACTGATTTTAATGTCTACTTCGATGGTAGGCAGACCATGATCATCATCAACGTTTTTCATCAAACTATCAGAAAACTGTTGGAAAACAGACTTATTTTGTTCAACGACATTAATGGCATACGCATGAAGCTTGTGAAAGTACTCTACAGCCCTCTAATACTAAAAAATAATTTCAGTATGTATCTAAATGAATTATAAATTCAAACTGGACTGTGCTTCGAGACTGAAAAATTGTTCATTTTTCCTAGAAAAGGAGGAAAATGTTTCTTCAAACTTAACCTTAGCTGCAGATAATCTATCAATGTGTTTCCAAGGCCCCATAGAATCGATACTAGTAAGTACAAATAACCAAGAAATCTGCTGATCAATTAGATACAATAGTTCTCTCCTACTCAAACAGTTTGTGGTCCTCCTCCTTCTGGATTGTTCAGTTGTGTTTCAGTAAGTGTATGTACATACAGTATCCGATTTTTTTTAATGCATTGACTAGGCTATAAGTGACGTTCACTTCTACTGAAAAGTGATGGGTACACTGCTGAACATCGTAGTAGAATTTGAGAAAAGATTATTTGTTCTTGGAAGGTACAGTTTCTTCAAGTTTATACAAATTGTAAAGCAGAGTCTACATTCATATTATGTTGAAAATACTCCATGACAACACTCCAAGACAAAACTTCAATTAAAAATTCAAAAGTCAATCATTTAGAAAAGTAAGGTTGGCAGAACTATAAGATGTTTGGTCGGTAAGTTGCAAAGTAAACATATACAAAAAAAAAAAAAATGGTAAAGATTGCCGTAAGTATCACCCTACTAAAAATAGTTTACAGAAAGTGTTCACATGCAACAAAATTGGAAAATCACTGAACGTACATGAAGTTAATACCCAAAGTTCAGAGTTACAGAACAGCTGATCGAGGAAATTTCGTCAAAATGAAATGTTACTCAGGAAGAAACATTCACAATAAACAGTTTTTAAAATAAACACAAAGCAGAAAAATGTATCTTTGTTGAGACAGCTGTGCTGAAATGTTAAGTGTTGAGCATAGTTGACAGTCGGCGTTGTAGGTGGTGAGACGAGTTGTTAGTCAGCATTGTGAAGAGATGTATAGGCCACCACTGTAACAACAACAGGTAGCAGTGTGAAGGCGGCAATATGACATGGAAGTTTGTACTTTATGTAGGTGATGCCACAGTTGTGAGTAACCCACATGGATGGAACAAACTAGAGTCAGATTATTTGTGACCATTGGCATGGCAAACTGGTGGTAGGCTGGCACAGAACTGACAGTGGCCAAAGCAGCCGATATCAGAAGCTCATGCATCTGTATGGCGGAGTTTGAAGTTAGCTGGATAACTTGAAGTTCTTGAAGATAGTCTGTGTACTTCATCGAAGAATTGTTTACAGTTGCAGACACAAAGATGGGCGATGTGTTATAAAAACTTGTCCATTCATCTAAATTAAATAGAACTATCTGCTGACTGTTTGAGAGTACAAGAAAGTTCTTTTGACAAAGACGCTACTTGATATATGCATATGTTGAACTCTAACGTTAAAACCAAAGTACTTGCATTTGTGAACAAGATATAGTAATAAAGGCATAAGCCATTTGAGTGTATCTAAATGAACTATTATGTGCATTAACTTTGTAAAATTGAATTCTTTCACTAAAATAGAAAATTTTAGAACATTCTTGCTGCAATTCCAATACTTCACTATGCCGAGTCTAATGGGTTCGGCGTACATGGTTAAAATCTGATCCACAACTGGCCACAAGAGAAGCAACATCTGGGCTTAAATAACTTTGCCCGGAGACTATCTAGAATTATCCTTATACTACCTGATACCCGCGACTTGGTATGGATGAATTAAGAATTTCATTGCCAGAATTGAATATAGAAAGTTGTTGGTAATGAAGGATTGGTCCCAAACAACACCAAGTTGGCATAATATGACAGAAAAGACATCACTATATCATTCTACCGTCGAACCTGTCTCCTGAAGAGAATCAATTTCCAATATATTTTTAAAAAGAAAAACAAACGAAGGTGAAGGGATATGTGTGGGGGGGGGGGGAGGGTTAACTTAGGACAGGTTTATTTCAGATTGGTCGTTTCTTCTTTCTTCACCATGAGCATCCAATTCTTGGGTTCCAATAACTTTAGCTGCTAGAGCTCTGCTAGAGCTAAAACTTAGGCCAGTTTATGCCCGCAAGACATGTAAAAAAAGAAGGCAAAATAAACTGGTGCCAGAAACATTTAAGGAGACACAAAGTAATAGGACAGAGAAAATCTTCATCTATACTAAATAATACGTTTTTTCTCTAAACAAAATTTATTAACAAATTATACACTTTTTACTAATGTTTCTCGGGAAACAAACCAAGTAATATTATTATTGATGCACAATATTTCATTGCATTCATTTATAAATTATACACTAACATAACGCGCAAGAAGCACACCTTGAGCCACCGACGTAACATTACAGACTAACACTCACATCCGTCTCTCTGTTACCATTCGATAAGTTCTCAAAATTTTGTGACTACAACTGCTAATCATACCGGAAAAAAAAATCCTGTGCCCTCCATACAGATTTTCTTGTCAAAATCCGTCAATATCGGTATAGGCATTTAGTCGTCAAAACGTAACAAAAAGACAGAGACTTACTTCCGCATTAATAGTATTATTACTGCAGATCACACTGACTGTGAATCAACCCTGAGGAATCAATATAACAAAGTGTACACCTACAGCATTGCAAGACTATCTATGATTTGCCTCCCATTGCACCCCTAAATTTGCGATATCTACAGTTTAACATTCAATCTGAATAACCGACGGTCCAGATGTGACTCTTATATTTTTTTAAATCTTGGGTTCCACAGAGATTTGAACCGGTGACCACGATCCAAACATCAGTAAGCAAGCGCTTTAACCACTGAGCTACCTAACCGCTGTATTGAAAGGCAGTACAGAGACCTAGACATACAACATATCTGTCTATCGGCGTTCAATAATTTTTCGAAATTATAAGACAACATGTATAATTACACAGATAATTTTTCAATCAAATGTAGACAGTATTTATCACATTGTTTCAAAGGATAAGTGTGCATAGTTTCATCGAGATCAGATGAAAACTGTGGATTTTTATGAAGAACATACATACATACATACATCCCACATTATATTATTTTTGGACTATCTTTCTGATTTTTTATAGAATGAATTATTCCATTCATTTTTGTCTATGATACATTTTCTCCCATTTCTCTTTGTTTAGCCATTTTTAATTTTTAAAAAGCAAGGTATGAAGACTTCGTTTAAATGTTCATAATTTTTAAAGTACTTAGTTTGTTGCAAAGTTATAGCCATCAAATGATTTCTATTAATTTTCTGTATTATTCAGTATATGTTTTAGCTATGGATTTGGATGCAATATTTAAATTTATGTAACTGCTTCTCCAATCCTCATTTACCTACAAGAAGCAATTTATTTCAATAAGGTGCAACATTCTAATATAAATCTGATTTAAAATGGTGTTTTCACTATTCTTCCTTAAATTTCATATTAACTATCGCTATTCTGTTTTTAGAATAGCTTTCTTTTGAGACTTCAATTTGGCATGTGTTGTGTCATTTGAGACTTGTCATCTTAGATCTTATTTTTCGTAATTTTAACATATTATTATTATCTTTTGACTATTATCATATTATGGCTTTAATTAAAATTAGCTTTCTTTTCATCGTATTTTTTAATCTGTAGCTATTTTATTCTAGAAGTTGAATATTTTTAGCTACTGAATAAACATTCTTATACATTTTGTCTATTAACTCAAATTTTTGTTCTATAGTTTGTTTACATGTTGACAGAATACAGCCGTAGCTAATTTTCATTTATCTCTTTAAATGAGGGCCTTTCAACTGTTTACTTGAAAGTTTGTTATGCAAATGTGTGCTCTCCCTCTTTAGCTGGTTGCATCATATCTACAGTTTTCCTGTTAAACTTGGGTTTGATAGAATTTTCAAACTGAAAAGCTGCCTTCAATAAAATTTTCCAACCTTATAACCATTACCTCAGAAGGCTAATTTTTAATTGTATAACTGTACAAATGTTAACAGCGTTGGGGACTACAACACTCTCAGAACCTACCCGAAACTGGTACTAACCTATTGAAATTTGGATAACTGCTTCAATATGGCATCCTCTTTCATGTTTTACACTCTTTATTTTATGGAATAGTCATCATAAATTGAATTAAAAATGCTGAAATATGAGAGGGGCGTGCAACTATTAGATGGTGACAGCACTGCAAAATCAATGACAATCTCTTTAAATGTTGGTTAATTCCTTTGTTGTAATGTTTTACTGTCATTTCAGCTTCCCTCTGTTGTATAAGTCACACTAAATTTACAAATAGAAAATATTTGTTCTAGGTGTAGCACAGCAACGCTCGTCATCTTCCACTGTAAACAAATGTGCCATTTCCAACTTGGATGCAACAGAAAATTTTTTACAATTTTTTTTCTTCACCCAGGCCACATTTCAACATAATCATGACATCTTTGACAAAATGAAACTGTTTAGGTTGAGATGATCCCTGTAATGATAATTTATGTCATTTTTGTAGTACTGCTAGCATTTTGCAATTGCTCAGCCTATCATATTTCAGCATTTTAATTTCATTTGTGACAAATTTTCCATTAAATTATAGTGCAAAACATGAAGAGGAGATTATAAAAAAGCAGTTAATCCAAATTTCAATGGGTTGGTAGCAATTTCAGGGGGTCCCGAAGAGGCGCAGTCCCCGTAGAGTTTTCTATTTATTTTTGGTTTAATTCCAAAATACGATACAGAGCCCATTTTTACTTGATAACCACTTAAAAATAAAATTTATGTTTATACAATTAGTTTGCAACACTAAATGCTTTACTTTCTTTGGGTACTAGAAAGTTATTGTTCCATTACAACACGTATATACTATCGATCACAACAATTTACCATGTTTAGCTTCAACTGGAAGCTACTGAAATCATTAAACACACACACACACACAAACTGGCTTAAACAACTGGACAAGTGATAGTCAAGCTTTGTGCATTTAGGGTTCCACAATGCAATGACTCTTAGTCCAGAAGGTAGTTCAGAAAGTAGTCACTTTGCGAAGAAAAAAAATCTGTACTTTGTAAAGTACCTATTAGCGTGCCAAAAGCATTTCTACTAGCTCTCCCCTGTAGTAATATACTCTATAGTTCAATTTTGAAGTTGCTTATGTAGGAGATAGAAATTTCACATAAAGTAGTTTTCAACTTGAGCAGATTTTCTTGCATTCAGTTCCATGACTAAGCTCAATATAAGAATCATTTTTAAGTGTATTTATTATGTCCAGAAAAATTCAATTTAAAAGATAATTTGGTTTGTTTACGTTTTAAGTCAAGCGGTTAGGGAGACTAAAATCTAAGATTTGAAATAACTTTGAACTGAGTAAAGTTACAGATGATCCTTTATCACCAACTACAGTCAGCACTGTCTAACACATTTTGAAAGGAAAATTAACTAATTAGGCAAAGTGTAATTACCACTTTTAATTAAGAGAAAAAATATAGATTTTAACAAAAAGAGATAAAATTGGTAAATTTATATCAGAAGATAGCTTAAATTAAGAGGATTATTGTATATATATATATTTGGTTTCTGTAAAAAGTTTAAAAATTGGTAAGACAGGGTGACCACAAGGTAATGATTTAAAAATTCCCTGACATTTCCAGGTTTTCCAGAAAAATTTGCCATACTTTTCCCTGATTTAGAAAGTTTATTCGCATGATTAAGATATTTAAAGTTTTGATTAGATTTTTAATTGTAAATAATTAAATCTGGTATAAAACTCACAAAATTAGAAAAAGAAACATGTTTAAGAAACATGTTATTTGAATATTTTATGACTAATTTAATAATCTTATAAAGCATAATTAAAAATGGGTATCACAAAAATAAGATAATGAGTAGTATGAACTAGAACAAATTAGTAATCTTTCAATATTTGGTAGATAAAATAATTGAAGATTTTTAAATTGGTCAGCAACTTGACTCAGTCAAAACCTTAGCTTTTTTATGCCTTGTTTTATTTGCTACACTTATCTTTTCAAATCTTCTGGTTCAGTTATGGTAGCTTCCTTTGTTCCAGTAGTGTAGGCTCACCTTGGCAGTGGTTTATTTGGTGCATGTCAAAGGCACGAGCACGATATTTATACTGTCACATCAATTCAGCATTTGAAAGAGCTCTGAATGATGCAAAACTTTATAAATCCTACCTATTTAGACCTCTGGTTAGTATTTACATGATCTTATGTATTATTTCATCCCTGCTTTAATTCGCCTTAAATCACTAATACAAAAAACTTATAAAGCCGTATTATTATAGCTATTCACATTTTTGCTGGCATTGGTATCCTGAATCTAGGCTTTTGTTTTTATATTAAAGGTTCAATTTTTGTCAAAAGAAGTTCAAAACCACCTAGTGGCATTCTACAGAACTTCAAAGACTCTCCCCACAAATTCATTTTTTTGGAACATCTGTTTCACACTTTGCTTGAAAGTGTAAAATTGTGAAACATAAAAATGTCTTTATAAACTTACTACTCTATGATTGCTATTTTATTCAGTAAAAAATATAACTTCTGAGTTTACATGTAGTACTATAATTCTGCAGCATTTGTTGGCTATTTTATGTCAAAAAAAAATTTTAAAATATATTTAATGCAAAAGTTCATTATTAAAATAAATTATTAAAAATCTCCAAATTTTGGGTTGTTAAAATTAAAATTCCCAGATAATTCCCGATATTCCAGATTTGTGGCCACCCTGTAAGATAATTAGGATTTTGGAAAGAAACTGTCGTGAATTGTTGAGGAAGTGCAGCAAGTGCTGATCACATAAGAGACTTCAAGGTTAGTCTTATAGAAAACCTTTTGAAGGTTTAATTAAATTAAGATAGATAGAATACGATTTCGGGAAGTACATGTAATAATTGCAAGTTAAACTATCCAGCAAATTTGGAGATATTAATTTTCGAAAGTTTTAGCAGATGTCATAGAAATCTGAAAGTTAATAAAAAGGACCTGCAGCCATCATGAAAATGCTCAGTGACTCAATAGTTTTCAAGGAGATAACTTTGTGTCGCTGTGTAGCTCAGTCTATCGGCCGTTTTCAAACAGTTACCTTTGCATCAGTTCGCAGAGCGAACAGTTCCACGCAGGTTGTTGTTGCAGCATATCTTAACATGCCGTAATCGTTCTCTCACTAAAGTTATGGGGCTTAGTGAGTGTGTGTCTTCTTGAGTGAATGTGCTTAACCTGACAATCTTCTAAGGAACTGTTGTACGGTGCTTCATTCGCAATTCTGGTACCAACATTGTAAAGAGAAACTTTTCAAGAATACAAGTCAACTGTGCCAACTGAACTTATTTAAATGTGCCCTTCACATTTGGGGTTTATAATGCGAACACGTATTGGCCATGTTTAATCTAAATGCTTTATGGTGCCACAAGACTACAATTGTCATTAACTTAATTGTTCACAGTTTAGGCAAAGAGTTGCTAGCCCCCCGAAATAGCTTTCTGCCTAACAACTTGACATGTTTTCAGAATAGGCAGTGGACTTCGTTCCACAGCTCCCAGTGCCAATCACATTGCCATTCACACCGCTAGTTCAATCGTTTGGTCCCAAATAAATTGATGGTGTATATATATTAGGTCACAATTCAATCTGAATAAAGAGCAATTTCGACAAAATATTATTATATATGGTAAAGTAAGCACAAAATTAAAACTTTTGCAAATTTTACTTGCAACTAAATTTTTTTGTTAGATGTACATTTTGTCATTTAAATACAGGAAATGGTCGATAGTGCAGAAGTTTAAAGTTCCCAGATAATACCATTTCTGAGACAGACGCTGTAAATATATATATATAATAACAATGAGCAGGAAAAAGCTTTAAGGCAATAAAACTAAGGAAGGATAGGGAAATATGACCCAACACTTACCACAGATGAAGGCGGCTGGGACGACGAACAAAAAACAAAACCAAGAGAAGCGCAATATTTCGGCCTATAGCAGCCTTAAACGTGCAGAAGGTGAAGCACCAGGCAGCGTCACATGTGTACACATAGACGGCAGACTGGTGAATGGCATCTCAGGCGCGGATGGTAGTTTAGGTGGAAAGGGGGGAGGGGGGAGTAAGCTCAAATATTGGATCGATAATCGATACTGATGACGATATGTTATTATTGAAAGAGGTGAATAATAACTGGGTGGGGATATATATATATAACTATAAGTGAAAAGTAAAATAAATGTAAATAGCATGGATAATAGTAAATACAGAAATACAAAAAATGTAAATGGTATAGATAATAAGTACTGGGTCTGGTAGGCAGAGTTTATTGGAGATTGAGGCCAGGAGGGTGTCTGATGTCAAGGATATTCTGGTAGGCTAGTTCCCATCTACAAAGTTCAGAGGGGGGTCGTGTTGTTAGTGAAAACTCTGATTGCCAAAACTGAAAAACAGATGTTAAAATTATTGATTTTGTGGGAACTGGCATGTTTTACAACTGGATGGTCCTCATTGTTAGTATAAACTGTCTGCCTGTGGCCATTCATACTGATAGCTAGGGGATTGGTTGTGAGGCCTATATATGAACTGGAGCAATGGAGGCATGTCAGTTGGTATATGAGGTGAGTTGTCATGCAAGTAGCATTACCAATGATAGGGAATGTTTCACCTGTGGTAGGATTGGAGTAAGTGGTAGTGGCTGGGTGCATGCTGCATGTTTTACAATGGGGTCTATTGCACGGGAATGAACCCTGTGGCAGTCTGGGGGAATTACTTGGTGAGTACTTGTGACCAAGATATTACTTAAATTTGGTGGTCTGCTAAAACATGTGCGAGGGCAGTGGGTAGAATTTATGGAGAATGGTGCGCATCCCGGGGAAGGAACGTAGGAAATCATGTCCACGGCGAAGGATTAGGTTAATGGACTCGAGACCAGGAATTGAGTGATGAAGGCGGGGCTGTGGTTAGTTCAAGGGTACTGACTTGGAGTGGCTGTGTAAGGAAGGGCTATGGCACGGGAGATTTGTTTGTGTACTAAGTCAGGAGGGTAGCTACGGAGATGAGAGCTCCAGACAGGTTTTCTGTGTATTGGGAAAGAGATTGTTCATCAGAGCAGATTCGCCTGCCATGGAGTGCCAGACTGTAAGGAAAGGAACATTTGATGTGCAAGGGATGACAACTGTTGAAATGAAGATATTGCTGCAGATTAGTAGGTTTGATATGAACAGAAGTATGTAGGCGCCCGTTATGCAAGGAAACGTCAACATCAAGAAAGGTAACATGAGTATGGGAGTACGTCCAAGTAAAGTTGATGGAGTGGTTGTTTAGGGAGTTGAGGAAGTCTATTAGATGATGCTCATCGTGGGTCCAGATCATAAAGATGTCGTCTATGTATCTGAACCACACAAGAGGTTTAATGGGAAGATTGTTGAGGAATCGTTGTTCCAGACGGCCCAAGAAAAGGTTTGCATAGGATGGTGCCATGCGGGTGCCCATTGCAGTACCACGTATCTGGTGGTAAATTTGTGAGTTAAAGGAAAAGTAGTTGTTAGACAGGATGAGGTTAGCCAAGGAAATGAGGAAGGATGTCTTGGGGAGGCTGCCGGGAGGTCGCATTTCCAGGAAGTGTTCCATGGCACTGAGGGCCTGTCCGTGAGGGATGTTGGTGTAAAGGAAGAGATATCTATGGAGACAAGGAAGGAGTCGAGGTGGTAGAGGAGTGGGGACTGTGGAAAGTCGTTCAAGGAAGTGTGGGGTGTCTTTAAGAATGAAGGGAGGTCCTGTCAAAAGGCTGGAGGTGCTGATCCACAAAAGCTGAAATCCGTTCTGTAGGAGACCCATAAGCTGCAACTATAGGTCTCCCCGGATTTCCAGTTTTGTGGATCTTGAGAAGAAGGTAAAAGGTGGGGGTACGGGGGTTCTGCGGGGTAAGGAGGGACAAAGAGTTGGAGGAGAGTCCCTTGTAAGGGGCCTTGGAGGTCAAGGAGAGTGCGTACTTCTTGGCATATTGAGGTTGTAGGATCTGTAGGGTGTGGAAGGTATTGTGTTGGTGTCAGAGAGCTGTCTCAAAACTTCGGCCTCATAGTTACAGCGGTCTATGACTACGGTCGTTGAGCCTTTGTCAGCTGGGGGAATAATGATGTTCCTGTTCTTAGACTGTTCTCTCATGGCAACGGGTTTCGTTAATACTGAGGTTGTTGGAGTGGAAATGAAGTTGAGAAAAGATTTGAGGACAGGTTGGATGTAGAGGAATTCCTGGAACATAAGGAGTGGATGGTGTTGAGGAAGGAGAAGTGGATCTAGTTGGATGGAGGTTTGAAACGCTCTAGGCAGGGCTCAATCTCATCATGCTGAAAGTCATTACCATCCCGGGTGGCAAAGTTGGTAACGCCACTGGAGAGTGTGGCAGATGCTAAAGAGTCCCGGACCAAAAGCAGCATGGTCAAACTTCGGGGTTGGGGAAAATGACAATTCCCTTTCGAGAGAACAGAGAATTGAGATTCTGTTAACGGAGATGATGAAAGGTTCACCACAGACCTGCTGTGGTTTAGCAGGAGGTAGAGTGGCAGCTTTTGGTGTGGGTGGTAGAGGGGTTGGGTGGGGGGAGATTGAAATGTGGGCAAGACGGGGTTTTGGAAATCAAGGGAGCTGTAGGAGTGTGTTGAGGATGATTGGGATGTTGGTGAGGTAGGGGTAGATCCATAGCCAGGTAACTTTTTGCAAGTGCAGAAAGCTTGCCCAGATGTTTTTGTGCTTGTTTTGCTAAGATCTGTATACAATCTGATGTAATCCGCTGTAAATGATTAATTGTATTTGGGGCAGAAAGACAAAGAATTTTGTGTAGGGAGACAAGCTGGGCAGAATGCCAGTCTGATTTGAACAAGAGCTGTTGAAGAACAAGTCTGGTGAAGTTAAGCGATTGTGTAAAGCGAAAGATGTGGAGTGGTGGGTGAATTTGTGGATGGCAGCCAGAGACAGGGAGTTTAATGGTTAATCCATTTGGAGGAATGTTTAGAAAGAGGCAAGATTGAAGGAAGAGTGTATGTGAACGCAGTTTCGCGAGGCGGAAGGCGTGAAACCTGTAGGAAGAGATATATGAATCTATGGGTGACATGTTAGGGGAAATAGATTAATATGAATGATGAGGCCCAAAACTGTCCAAACAACTGTTGAGAAGAAAGGCTAAGTGTCACAAAGGAAATATCTGAATATGGTGCAAAGGATACAGCACAGAGGAAAAATTCAGAACCAAGAATTAAAAAAAAGGGAATTAAAATTAGAGTGCTGTATCAAGAAACAGCGGAAAAATCGTCCAAAAATGCTACTTCAGAAAAATCGCGAAATGGAATAATCATGCCTCCATTGCTCCAGTTCATATATAGGCCTCACAACGAATCCCCTAGCTATCAGAATGAATGGCCACAGGCAGACAATTTATACTAACAATGAGGCCCATTCAGTTGCAAAACATGCCAGTTCGCACAAAATTAATAATTTTAACATCTGTTTTTCAGTTAGGGCAATCAGAGTTTTCACTAACAACACGACCCCCTCTGAACTTTGTAGATGGGAACTAGCCTACCAGAATATCCTTGACACCAGACACCCTCCTGGCCTCAATCTCCAATAAACTCTGCCCACCAGACCCAGCACTTATTATCTATACCATTTACATTTTTTGTATTTCTGTATTTACTATTATCCATGCTATTTACATTTATTTTACTTTTCACTTATAGTTTTATACAGGGTGTCCACAAATGAATATCGGGGTTTTAATGCTTTATAAGATTTATTACATTATCCTTACAGTTATTAATGATATGTCAAATGAAAGAGCAACTCAAACAGTTTTATATACAAGCTTACAAGTGTTCTATGTGGGCACCATTTGTCACACGGCACACATCAAGTCTGTAGCCGAGTTCTTCCCAAACGTTGAGCAGTGTGTCTTCAGTAACTGTTGCAACAGCTGCTTCAATCCTCTGTCGTAATTCAAGGAGGTCGGCTGGTAACGGAGGCACATACACACGATCCTTGATGAAACCCCAAAGGTAGAAATCGCATGGCGTTAGGTCAGGTGAACGTGGTGGCCACGCATAGCAAGCTCTGTCATTAGGGCCCCTTGCGGCCAATCCAGCGGTCGGGTACAGTTACGTTCAACCAACCGCGTACTTCGTTATGCCAGTGAGGTGGCGCACCATCTTGCTGGAAAATGAAGTTCTCTGGTTCATATTGTTCCAACTGAGGGAAGATCCATTGCTCTAGTGTATCTAGGTAAGAAGTACCAGTTACAGTCGGTTCATCAAAAAAGAAAGGTCCGTAAACTTTCCGCCGGGATACGGCACAAAAAACATTGATTTTAGGGGAGTCTCGTTGCACTTGTACGATCTCTTGAGGATTTCTGAGCCCCAGATCTGCACATTATGAGTGTTAACATGTCCACTGAAGTGAAAGGTCGATTCATCACTGAAGACAACATGATGTAGAAAATCTTCATCGTCATGTAACAACATTTCGTTAGCGAATTTGGCACGTAAACCATGGTCTGCAGGCTTTAGAGCCTGTAACAACTGTAAACGGTAAGGACGTAGTTGCAAGCGTTTCCTTAAAACTTTCCAAACAGTCGACTTAGAAATTTCTAATTCGCGACTAGCCTTCCGAACAGATTTCTTTGGGCTATGAGTGAATGACTCTCTCACTCGCTCAACAGTCTCTTCGCTAACTCTTGGTCGTCCCGTGCTCTTCCCTTTACAAAGGCAGCCTGTATCTTCAAACTGATGATACCATCTACGGATGTTATTGTCACTTGGAGGATCACACCCGAACTTAATGCGGAACGCACGCTGCACAGTAACTACAGATTCAGTCTTTGCAAACTGTAAAACACAAAACGCTTTCTCTTCACTAGTCGCCATCTTTGCTACTACCGCATTCTAGCGGATCGCAGCGGAAACATGTCACGCACATGCGCACTAGTGCCAACGAACAAAACTGTTTGAGTTGCTCTTTCATTTGACATATCATTTATAACTGTAAGGATAATGTAATAAATCTTATTAAGCATTAAAACCCCGATATTCATTTGTGGACACCCTGTATATATATATCCCCACCCAGTTATTATTCACCTCTTTCAATAATAACATATCGTCATCAGTATCGATTATCGATCCAATATTTGAGCTTACTCCCCCCTCCCCCCTTTCCACCTAAACTACCATCCGCGCCTGAGATGCCATTCACCAGTCGGCTGTCTATGTGTACACATGTGACGCTGCCTGGTGCTTCACCTTCTGCACGTTTAAGGCTGCTATAGGCCGAAATACTGCGCTTCTCTTGTGTTTGTTTTTTGTTCGTTGGCCCAGCTGCCTTCATATGTGGTAAGTGTTGGGTCATATTTCCCTATCCTTCCTTAGTTTTATATATATAAAAAATGACCGTTCACATCTCTATTTTCAAGTGAAAAAGAAATTAAAGAAATATCTTAATAATTTACATAATGAGCTCTAAACATCTGTATGTCACACAATGGAGTGCAAAAACTTTTTTCTGACAAATTTTATTTCTATGAAGATATCCAGAATAAAATTTTACAAAATTTTAACTATGATATTAAGATTTGGGTCAGATAAATGCATAACTTCTGAAAATTTAATACCAACACTTACTGATAAGCCAATACTTATTCCATTTAAGTACTATAAGTCTGTAACAGACAGATGGGCATACTGTGGAGTGTCAGCAATAGGGTTTTGTTACCCACTGGGTACAGAACCATAATACTGGGCAGATGAAGACATCCTAGATTCATATTCCCAGATAGCTGGAAATTAAGATGTTTGCAGTGTACAGTTGGTGGAATTTGGGAGAGTTTGTGTGCAGTCAGTGGCTATTCACTAGGCTTCCCTCAAAGCTGGGTTGCAGTCCCATCAGGTCATGCTCTGTTGTGAAGAGCCACAGCTGCAGTTAACTGCTAACCATCAAAGATTTCAGATACAGTCGGCCCTTGAGATTGATAAATGTGATTGGTGAAATGTGAGGAATGTTAATCCCCTCCCCCCATGCCACGATCCATAAACTTGGAAAACTTTTATACCGAGTGTGTTTATAGCTACTTTATAGAAAATAATATGAACAATACTGTTAATCATGTTGCTAGTTCAAATGTGTATTCGTCGAACTACTAGTTTTTAAATCAATACTGGATGCTGTGTTATAAAAAAATACTTTTTTTTTAGTTTCATTATTCATGATAAGTCACAGGTAGGGATTGCAATCCAGCAAAGCAGGATCCCGCATCATTAGACAGTATGATGGATCCCCCACAAAATTAAGCGGATCCGCAAAATGGGTTGAAAACGTTTGTCAGTATGCATGACTCTCTGCCCCACTCGGTCTCTATCGGATGTATTGCACTGTTTGCCTGTACCCTTGCAAATAGCATTTGACTCGTGTGAACAAACATTTGTTTTTGTCAACCTTTTTCATCCATAAGTAAATAGATCCACTTTTATTTACCAAAACATATATTTGTTTTTAATAGACATTTCTATAATTTGAGTTATGTTGCGTATTTAGTACAATTTCTAACTATGTAGTAAGTAATTTTTATGTGTCGCACACGTTATCTCAAATACACAGTTAAAGCTTTTTATTCACGGTTTCATTATTCTCATTTTCCGTATTTCCAGATAAAGTAATTTTGACAGCTTCCCGTATTTGCAGCTGAAAATTTGATTATTCATAATTTTAACGATCGCATACCTATTTACTTAGCAGCTATGAAAAGGCAATTGAAAATCATTTGAATTGTTGTTTTCGCCACCGCCTCAACGCGTTTTAAAACACATGTTCTTTGACGAAAGCCACCTGCTTACATGTGCTGCTCTGGCTTTTGATTAATCTCTCTTATGATAATTTGGTCAGTCGCCACAAAACATTATTTTTGAGTGAATAGTATGTGTCCTTTCAATTCCTTTTTATTATTTCGTCTACAGGCAAAAAAAAAAAAGTTATAATGAAATCTTCACGGGTGTATCGCCGAATTTTGTTGTAAAAACACCATACTTCGACGGCTACCTCCACCGTTTTTCTCACGTGTGAAACTTTGTGTATTTACATCGCAATCCAGCGATGTACCCGTGAGGACTTCATTGCAATCATACGCTGAAAAAGCCTCCTTTCTTACTAAAAAAAAAAATAATTTCCATTCTAAAGAAGTCGTTACGCCACTTAAAGTAAAACTGAAAAACTTGACAGTTTACGTCTTGGTGAGTAGTTTCTTTTAATATCAATGAATCAACTATAAGAGCAATCAAGGAATAAGGGCATATAATAATGAATCCCACAAACACAATTATTGTAAAAATAGGTCGAGTCTCGTACTTGTGCATTGATGAAAAGATATGAGGTCTTGTTCTGAGCCAAGTCTACACTTTACACAGTATAATCGCTTAACTTTGTGAACTAGAATGCTTTCTCTCGGTGTTATGGAATGTTTATTTAGAATAATAACTAAAAAAACTCTGGTAACTTTGCCATAATGCATACCATGTTTTTAAACTGATGTGACATATTATAAGGCACATAATATTTTCCATTTTTGGTTATTTGTTTGAAAATTGGTTTAGATTTAACAACAAAAATGCAAACCTCGAAATCTACTTAACACATTCTAAAAAACTGGCATTTTGAGAGTTAAAATATTGTTAACTGTTAATTTTTTTTTTTTTTACAGCTTTACGCCTTGTCGACGGCTAAGGTCATTCGAGGCGGGATGGGACTGAGGACAAGGAATGGGAAGGAATTCAGCAATGTCCTTTTTTTGAAGGAAGCATTCTGGCATTCACCTGGAGTGATTTGGGGAAACCTTGGAAAACCCAAATCTGGATGCCCGGATGGGGATTCGAACCCGCGTCCTCCCGAATGCGAGGCCAGAACGTTAACCATTCCCTCACCACACTCGGTCAATTTTTATATTTAACGTTAAAACTGATTTGTTAATTTAATTTATTATTTAATTTATTAAAGCTTTAAATAACTATGTTTTAAATATATGCGTTAAAAAACTGTTGGTGCCAATCCCGCTGGATCTCACAGGATTGGTGCAAATGCAGAAAAAATCCTGGGGGATTGAAAACACTGCAGGATTGCAATTCTTAGTCACAGGCTATTTGAATTCAAATATCACCAAAACTTTAATACAACTGGCTGTCAGTCCAAGGCATATTGAATGAACTCCTCACTGAGGCATCAGTTGCAATGAATACTCCTCATTTATATTGATCCAGTTGTAATGAAAGGATTCCGCTGATCTTAATGTGTTACTATTTTTCTTAAAAAAATAACAAGCATTTGTTAAATATTTCTTTATTTAGGATAAAGAATGGGTTCTTATTACCAAACGAAATTAATGAAGCAGAATGTAGCTAAACAATGAATTTAGTGAACAACCTGAGTGAGTGTAATATCAAATGACATGAAAGTTGTTTGGGTGTCATAACAAATGCATAATGCTTGACCAGAATCGTTAACACCCTCCAGGGTTCTTACTCTTTTAGCAAAAGAAAAATTAAGGCCTTTTAAAGGCCTTTTTAAGGCAATTTTTCATATTTTTTAAGGCTATATTTAACGTATATTAAAACGTTATGAAAAAAAATAATATGCAACTTACAGCAAAGAAATTAAAATATTCATGTTAAGATTATGATGAAATAATATTTGAGTTTATAAATTAATAAACAATAAATTTCTAATAAATTTACTTTTGTTTTCACACAATACAGTGAATATTGAAACTTTTTTCCTTTTCATATAATAAACATAAAATATAAAAACTACTATACCCCCCAAAAACTGACACAAGGGCAAAAAGAAATAGTACCACCTTAGTAATAAGAATTACTAACATATAAATACATAATTTAACTTAATTTGTTTTTATACATTATAGCACATTAGCAGTTACATCAGAGAAAGGACTGCCAAATTGTCAGCTCAATTACTTATCAGATTTCAGGTATAATGTTGAATGAGGAAGACTCACCCCCCCCCCCCTTTTTTTTTTTTTGAAAGCTACATGTAAAAGAACCTTTAAAGATGAAAAATTTTCCATAGGTTTAAGAAACAGGTTTAATACAACTTTTCAACATCTTTTGAGTTACAGCATATTTAATCAAATATTTTCTTATATGAGTAAAGTTTACTTTCCAGATGAGCTACAAGATGTTATAAGGATAAACATAAAACATACTGGTAAGAGTCATTAAAATGTATGCAGGTTAAATAAAAAAAATATACACTTTTTTAATGATATTTTTTTATTTTCACATTGTTTAAAAACAAAGGTCAATTCTCTTTTAAATCTTTCAATAGAGCCTTAATTTTACTTTCAACATCCTCAAATTCAGCTTTTTTAACTTTAGCGGTTTGTCGAAAACTATTGGACTGTGTGATGTACTTAACATCCCCTATAACCTCAGCTTTATCTGTTAGTTTATCAGCATTATCTTCAAGATCTTTAATTGCAGTTACTAGGTGTGCCTTTTACACTTCAAATCTTCCAAATCATCTAAAATAGATTTGCGTTTCACTCCCTGAATCCCTGTATTCTTTGCATTTTTTTCTCTTCCAGGTACGCAATACATTTTTGACAAGCCATAGCTGCCTATATCCTTAACTCCTTAGTTATTAACAACTTATTTTTGCTGTTTTTGAAATGTTGACTGACTAATCTTTGAGCCACTAAAGACTATTATTTTAAATTTTCAACTTCCAACTGCTTGTTCACAGAGAAGCCTAGTTCAACATCAGCTTGTCCATGTGATAACAGCAACAATATTTTTATTACTTTGTGTACTCTGTTATAATCTTCTTTGCCTAGATACTTCTGTAAAAATATATCTAATCCTGGATTCTCATCATGTGGATTAAATGAGCTGAAGTGGTTTGAAGCAATAAAACAATATATACATAAGAAACTTGTTAGAAATTGCCAAGAAATGTAAGACGCAGGCATGTACGAAGCAGAACTACATAAGAGAGGATCTGTGCAAAGACTACTACTTGCTTGAAATATAAGCACTTTGACTCGCACTTAGTCAAGGTCGAGCCAAAGAGAAATCTGCAGATCGGCGCGTCGCCGGGATAGTGAAATTTACTATGCTGTATCTCGGTGTTAAAAAAATCAGGCTTTTTCAAAGATTTTAAGGCTTTTCAGCAAATTTTAGGGCCTTTTAAGGGCCCTTAAAAATTAAAATGAAAATTAAGGCCTTCTTAAGGCTTTTTAAGGCCCGTAAGAACCCTGCCCTCACATAAACTGAAAACATGGAATCAATTAAAATACATGATAAAACCACACTGAAGTTATCACAACTGTGTGAGAAAATGCCACATGCTAACTAACTGAATGTCATGAAATATATGAGAATTTAGAATATTTAATAGTTGGAAAAAATAAAAACACTCACAGCACAACAATGTTGCTAACTCATTTTATAATCGCTCCGTAAAGCTCCCACATGAGTAGGTTGAAATGAAGATATAATGTATGGATGTAGGACAATGATAATATCACCCATCGATGGTGCGGTATTTTAATGCTACTGCATTGACCGCTCAGCCTGTGGATTCTAGTCTTTGCTGAAAGATGATATGGAGTTGACAACTGCGTGTTGACCACATGGCAATGCGTTACAAAAGTGTGGAGCCAAGAAGAGACAAGGAGGCCTTGATAGTTGTCGAGCAGCCCCACAGTGAACGCACTGACCAGCACTTCCAAAGAAGAGATGACCATGCACTCATGCTAAGAAGAAATAATCATGCATGGCAGCAATGGTCCCATAGTTTCAGCCTTCGAGGGAGTTGGAGAGGTCCATTCTGATCTCAGCAAATGCTCCCGCAGTCTCCCTCCATCTCCCCCACCAATTTTCAATGCCGAGCAATCAGAGACATGGTATGAAAAGAGAATTAAAAAATGGCCTTCAGTAAATGTAATTCTAATAGAAAACTAAATGGAACTAGTATCTCTGAATTTCTTTTCACTTATCGGTTACTCTCCTACACAGAGAGGAATTGGGAATCAATAGCAGAATGGGCTTTGCGCGCTGATTTACTGTCACTTAGGCAAGCAGCTGCAAATGAAATAAAATAATTCGATATTGGAGGGAGTCTTGTTTTGACAGATAAATTGAGTAGGGCACCCAAATTCAGATCTTGAAAGATGAAAGAATCCAAACAGTTGACAGGGCCCTAGGGATGAAATGAACACTTCCACAAGCTGCATTATATATCACTTGTTGACGAGTGGGCCATTTTGTCTCAGAAAGAAATGTCTTCACATAGTAGGAATGACACCAAAGCACTGCATTGTAGAAACAGTACAAGCTCCTTTAAGACGTGTGATACATGTGGAAGGATATGGCCTTCAAGTAGAGGGTGCAGGAGTTGAATTACCTGTCAGCTGTGCAGTAAAGTTGATCACAACAATAGAGATTGTAAAATTAATACAATCTACAAAAGAGTACAGTACATTACTTGTAGTTATCGTCTTAACTCAGAGGCTCATGTGAGTCTTATATACTAAGCAGCTCTGGATCCAGGTACGCACATAAATAGACAGCAAACTAGACAAATAGAGTTGATTTTCATCTCAGATTTTAAGGACTCATTGCCCAAAGGTATTAAAATTGTACTTGAATCATAACAATTACTTCAAACAAAAATGTCTTATTTTTTCAAAAGGTAGAGATAACAAACAAAACAGAAGGCTAGTACGCAGTGATTTTCTCATACAACATGGAGCCGTTATTAACTACACAAAAAGAAACAGCTTTCGTTAGATGCTGCTATGTACCAATGTTGTTGAGATGTTATCTCTATAACTTCCCAGACAAGAAAACTAGAGAAGTGAATGCAAGATTTAGTCAAAAACCCAACCATAGAGAAAAGAATTTCCCCAATGAGAAATACGCAAGTTGAAAGTCTGGTAGGTAGAGAGCCAGAACAAAGCAGCAGTCAGGAACTTAAGTCATGTTTGAATTATTTGCAGCTCATATGATATAAATTCTGGTAGTTAATTACCTCACCACAATAATTAATAGTAGTTACTCAACAGTCAATAATTTTTTCTGGGAGGCTTAAAAATTCTGTCATAGATTAAGTTTAATGCACCCAAGGATCTTGCCAAAAAACTTAGTCCAGTGGACGATCGGAGGATCCAGAACAAGACAAACAATAGCCAGAAGAGTCAGGGGAACCTTGTCAATCTAGACAAACAACTAAAAACACTGACAAAAACGTGATTAGATTAGGTCCCATAGAATAGAGAATGCTGCATGTAAAGATTTAATATCTGGTATCCATGCATCAGAATCCACTGTCAAAAGTAAAAAAATGGTGAGAGTATACTTCCTATTTTGAACATGAGAGAAGAGGAAGATTAGCTTTTCTATGCAGCTTTAGAAATCGAGCCATATCTTAATCCTTCCGCTGTCACAGCCACCACAGCTGACGTACCACATATTCCCAGTTAGCAAACAAGCAGCTCACATGACAACGTGCCAGTCAACAGTGTAACCAAGTACGAACCTTTTAAGAAAGAACTTTTGACTTTGACTCAAGGATTTACACGGTGATGAAAAACAGTCCATCACTGAATTTTGTTTACTGTATAATGACATTTTTTCCTTCTATGATACACACTCATTCAAACAGATAGAGTAAAACATGAGATTAAATTAAAACCAGAAGCCATTGGAACTGTCACTAACTCCAGTTTGTACAGAATTCTGGAAGATTAAAGACGGTGTTAGATGAAGGAATCGAACACATGCTAGGAAAGGAAATCATCAGATAGTGGTGGAATTTTCAGATTTCACTAATTCCAAAATGGGCAGATACAAATATTAAACAAAGGTGAGTGTCACGTAGTTGTAGATTATAGAAAACTCAATAAGATTATAGTAAGATCAATACTTCCCATACCATTAATACCTCAGATCCTAGACTCTTTAAATAAAGCTAGATATTTTTCAACCCTTGACTTTGCGAGAGGCTACCATCAGAATTTGATGACGAAATGTATCAGCTAATAACAGCTTTTAGCACCAATAAGATATATTAGCAGTATTTCTTGATGCCTATTGGCTTATCTACCATCCTCACCACATTCTGAAGGCTAATGAACATCATCTTAACTGGACTTCAGGGGAAAAAAGGCGCTCGTGTATCGTGATGACCTGTTAGTTTACAGTAGTAGCTTAGCAGAGTATAAGCACCGATTGATGGATTTCTTTAATAGGCTAAAATAACACAATTTGAAACTCCAGACAGACATTGGTTTTTAAGATGTGATGTATTTTACTGGATTCACAGAATAATGATCAAGAGTGTTACTCTAGACTAATCAAAAACCTAATGGGTTTAAAACTACCCATAACCACAAACCATGAAACTGAAAGCGTTTCTAGGGTTTACAGGATACTAAAGTAGAATTATAAAATATTACAATAAGTTAGCAAACTATCTATACGAGTATTCAAAGAAAGATGTTCATTAGCTTGGACCCCTAAAACTGGCTAGGTATTCCGGACTATACGAACAGTTTATTTTTTAACCTTTGTTACAATTTCCCATTTAATGCAGAATTCCTAATCAAGGGAGTCCCCAGTCTTGTTGCAGTATTGTCACAAGGTAAAATAAGATTCAATAGACCTATAGTATATACCTCAATGCCACTGAACAAGCCCAAAAAATATTGCAGGATGAGTAAAAAAGAATGTTTTCAAAATTTTCAGACCCGCCATGATCTGGTATATTTTAAGTTATCAAATGGTATATCAGGTGAGTGTCGTTTCTCATGCCTTAAAACAACAGGATGCTTGTAATCTTTTGCAGAGCCAGCGTGGTGTTCTCACCAGGTGGTGATAACAGAGTCCCTTCTCCGTCTCTGCAGAAAGTACTCATTATGCTCTATTTAGCCAACTACTGTGTAGCCACACTATCTTTATGTGGGAATCCCCCACACTATTTTTATGTGGGCTGTCTCCGACCACAAACTCTGTCACAGAGCACACTTTAACGTGGGACTCTAGTTCTGTCTGTTCCAGCTGTTCCAAGATGTAACATAGATTTCCTGAAGAATCAATAAGTACTGGCTAGTTTTACTCTGCATGCTCTCTGTAGGCTTCTGAAAGGCACTTCATGTTAGTTAAATTCCATTAGTTATCTGCTAAACTGCTTTGTAAAAATTCAACTTATGTATGTGTCTTGTACATTGTACCACAGTTTATATATAAAAAAAGTTGGAAATTAATAATTAATTCGAGACTCCCTTAGCAGATTTAGAGAAATCTAATACATTGTTACTGAGAACAGTGCCTGAGTGGTAATGCTCTGGCCTCGCATTTTGGAGAAAGCAGGTTCGAATCCTCATCTAGCCATCCCAATTTAGGATTTGTAAGGTTTCTCCAAATCACTCCAGGCAAATGCTCGGATAGGTCCTTTAAAAGGATAAAGTCAAATTTCTTTCAGTTCCTCACACCCCATCCTTTCCCACCTCTAATGACCTCAATTTCGATGAAGTATGAAGCCATAAGAAGAAGAAGAAAGAAAAAAATACAAGTTGTTGAAGATCAAGAAAATCCAAACAACAGCTTTCTGTCTAAAGAGAAATGGAATACTTTAACGTCCTCTTTGTTCCTTTATGCAGTACTTGGGACTATCGATAACGATCCGTCTGATTAGGATACCTGGGTGCCATTTGATGCTTTTATTTATAACACAAATCTTCCATCAGAAATCAGCAGCTACTCTTTGGACGTGTTCCAAACATTCCCATGATCTTTCAAAGAGATCCAAATACATTATTATTTTGATGACTAGGCAGATAAGTTAAAGGCTACGTTATATACAGTTTACACGAAAAAGCCTGTGAAATCGACAAAGAAAGCAAGAAACCTAACAACTTCAAAGTTGATAACAGAGTATTGTTTAGAGATTACTCAGTCCATCATTGAAGAAGCAAAAAAGTTAGAAACACAATACACAGTACCATTCAGAACTATTGTATTGAATACACCCAGTGGAACAATCCAAAGAGTCCATTACAAACCTCTTCGAGTTCGTGTGAATCGTCTTAAAAACAATACATTTGAATGCTCAGATCTACAGACTCCAAACACCAACTTCTAATATTAGTTCAGACATGCTTTTAGCTGTAATATGGTTCTAATTCATTAAGTAGAAAAGAAATCTAAAGTTAACACTCCTATCCATCTGTCTCAATGTATGTGAACAGAACCACGTGCTCTAGAGAAGAGACTCCTGATATTTCATACTGCAATGCATGACGGTGGCATTACCAGATAACGCGTGCCCATCTGGACGACAAGCAAGATAATGCACACACCTAAGAGATAATGCCCTACACACAGCCAAAGGGACAGGGGACAAAACTTTTATAGTGGAGAAAGAAGCTGCCGCTTCTGTACAATTTATTTACTTCAAATATTTAATGCAATCTTTTGTGATTTTCCCAAGATTAAACCCAAAGATTACCACATTGTTTCATATTCACTTTTCTGTGCAATCCTGCCATGACCTGTGATAAGAATTTATATTTGCCAATCAGCACCTTTTGATTTACGACAAAAGCTTCAGTTATCGAATAGTTAATTTGATTCCATTTGTATTTGTATACTTCAATCAACGTGTGAATTTGTCTAACAGTAACTGAACTGTCTATCAATGTTAATGTTATTGCTGGAACTGCTGTGGTAAGGAAGTCTATTTGTGGAATAATACAGTTTGTATTATTCTATGTATCCGAGCATCTAAAGAAAATATAATAAACTCTTACAGTAATGAAGAGCATAAGGCAAATCTCATCATTAAGAGAAATATTTATGGTATCATTGTAGCAATATGTCACATGTTTAGAAGTTTATCGTTGAAGATTTTGTTGTAATTTCATTTTTTTCCATGAGCTATTTTCATGCATATGTGTTCCTTCATTGTATTTTCAGGTTAAGCACTTTTTACCATTTGAATTTGTGCATTTTTTATAAATTTCTTGCAATGAAACTTCAATTATAACCACCAACTATGGATTAAAAGTTAAGACAAGTTAGGCTTATTTATAATCCAATATTTTGAAGACTGGGAGTGGTCTTTAAAGACTCCAGTTTTAAATTCTTTTTAATACATAGTGGCAGCATTCCAGATGGTATGAAATATGTCTTTTGTGTCATTTAAATGGTATTTTTTGTTAATTACTAGATTCAGTATAAATTTACTGGCCAGATATTTTTCATTTTCCATGACACCACATCTTGAAATATTCGTTGCATCTAATATAGGTATTTACTACCACCAAGCCTTCTAATCAACAATTTTTTTTTTTTTTTAAATTGCTTAACGTCTCTTAGCAGCGAGGTCTTTAGAGACGGGAAAGGATGGGGGGCAAGGAATGGGAAGGAATTTGGCGATGGCCTTTTCAAGGAAGCATCCCAGCATTTGCCTGGAGTGATTTTGGAAACCATGGAAAACCCAAATCTGGATGCCCAGATGGGGACTCGAACCGCCGTCCTCCCGAATGCGAGGCCAGAACACTAATCGTTACACCACCACGCTCGGTTTCTAATCAACAAACATAAAAATGATTTCCATATTAGAGAATTTGGAAGTGTAGGTAATGTGGTTTGATAATCCAAAGATTTCTTCAACCATATTGGCCATCAGAAGTGTTCTAGTACTAATTATTAGGTTGGATAGTTAATACGACGGATGATCAAATATAATCGAGCCTTTTTAAATTGCGAGTCCGTTGATCGCATAAGGAGTCTGAAATGGTTTGGACAGTAGAATTGGGGGGGGGGGGGTCATGTGGAAAGCAATAATAATGTTGGCACACAATGTGGTTCTTACTCCCAGCAACAATGACAATAAGCGAAAAAGAGGTATACCCCACAGTTGCACAACATATTATTAAATTTCTCATCAGAGAAAATGTAAATGCTGCTGAAATTCAGCTCCATTTACTCCCATAGTTTGGGAAAAGACCTCTTTTATAGGCTCAGGTCAAGAGTGGTGTTAAAAATTTAAAAAAGGTTGGGCACCAGAATCACATCTAGGGACTGCAATCCCGCAAAGTGGGATCCCGCATCATTAGACAGTCTGGCAGATCCCGCACAAAATTAAGCGGATCCGCAAAATGTGGATAAAATGCGTGTCAGTGCGTGACTCGCTGCCCCACTCGGTCTCTATCGGATGTATTGCACTGTTTGCCTATACCCTTCCAGCTGGCATTTGGCGCGTGTGAACAAACGTTTGTTTTTGTCAGCCTTCGTCATTCGTAAGTAAATAGACTTTTATGTATTCATTTTCGAATACACAATTCTGTAATTTGAGTTATGTTGCGTATTTAGTACGATTTTGTAACTATATAATCATTTTTTGTGTGTTGCAAACGTTATCTGAACTACAAAGTTACAGCTTTTTATTAACGGTTTCATTATTCCCATTTTCTGTATTTGCAGATAAAGTTATTGTGACAATTTCCTTTTTTGCGGCTGAAAATTTGATTATTCGTTGATATGAAACTAATGTTATCGTAATTTTAATCACATACCTATTTATTTAGCAGCTATCAAAAGGCAATTGTATATCCTTTGACTTATTGCTGTTTTGGCCGCTGACTCAATGCGTTTCTTTGACGAAAGCCGCCTGTTTATATGTGCCGCTCAGGATACAGATTAATACCTCTTCGTCTTGTTATTATTTTGACTAAAGACAAAAAAAGTTATAATGAAGTTTTCACAGCTGTATCGACGAATTGTGTTGTAGGAACACCATACTTCGACAGCTGCCTCTGCCGACTCCCTCACGTGTTTTTACAATGAAATCCAGAGATATAACCTATGAAAGCTTCAATGCAATCATTCGCCGAGAAAGTCTCCGCTCTTAAAACGTCGTTACGCCTCATATGTAAAATTGAAAGTTTAAGTGTTGATGAGTAGGATCCTTTAATAATATTGAATCAACTGTAAGATTAATCAAGGAATCAGGAGATATAATAATGAATCCCACAAAAACAATTATTGAAAAAAAAAAAAAAAAAAAAAAAAAGCCAAGTCACGTGCTTGTGCAGTGACAAAATGTTATGAGATCTTGTTCTGAGCCTAGTCTACATTTTACAGAGTATATTCACTTCACTTTGTGAAATGGAATGCTTTCTCTCGGTTTTATGGAACGTTTATTTAGAATTAAAAAACTCTGGTAACTTGGCCACTAAGCAAACCATGTTTTTAAATTCATGTGATGTATTGTAAGGCACATAATATGACCTAACAGTGAATATTTACCATTTTTTATTATTTATTTAAAAATTGGTTTAGATTAAAAAACAAAAATGTAAAACCTCGAAATGTACTTAAGACATGCTAAAAAGTTTTAATATCATTTTGCCAATTAAAATATTGTTAACTATTAATTTTTATCATTTAACATTAAAATTGATTTATTAATTTAACTATTAGTTAATTTATTAACGTTTTAAGTAACTACGTTTTAAATATAAGCGTTAAAAAACTGTTTGTGCCAATCCCGCACGGATCCCGCGGGATTGGCGCAAATCCCGCGCGGATCCCGCGGGATTGCAATCCCTAATCACATCGCAGAACACCGAGGCTGTTCAAGAACTCATCAAAGGCCATCAGCACATAAAGTATTGAAATATCCAGTAAAACATATATATTGAGTTGGGATTCCGTAAAGTATCTGCTCAATGTGTTCCAAAGTTGCTGAATGCAGAGCAAACAACTGTTCCATTTGAAATTTCTTGAAGCCTCCCAATGAGTTACGAGGGGGATGGTGACATTATTTTGGAAAAATCAGTCATGTTTTTTTTTTTTTTTTTTTAACTGCTTTACGTCTCTTTTTAACATTGAGGTCTTTAGAGACGGGAAAGGATGGGGAGCAAGGATGGGGGCAAGGAATGGGAAGGAATTCGGCCATGGCCTTTTGAAGGAAGCATCCCGGCATTTGCCTGGAGTGATTTGGGGAAACCATGGAAAACCCAAATCTGGATGCCCGGACGGGGATTCGAACTGCCGTCCTCCCGAATGCGAGGCGAGAACGCTAACCGTTACACCGCCCCGCTCGGTATCAGTCATGTGTGATGAGACTTGGGTCCATCATTACAACCCTGATTTGAAGAGGACTGGTATGGAGTGGTGGAAGACTGGCGAAGGTGGTGAAAGCAAAGATGTTGCTGTCTGTAGGGAAGGTCTTAGCCACTGTATTCTAGGAGTGTAAAGGTGTTCTGCTTGTAAATTTTCTTCAAGAACGTCAATCCATTAATGTTACATGTTATTGTGATTATCTTAGTCAAGTTTAAGTTGCCAGTCAGTCTGTAAGGCGCAGCATTCAGATCAGAAGTGTGTTGCTTCTCCATAACAATGCCAGACACTACAATGCACCAGAAACACACACACACAAAATGGTCCTAGAACATGCACACTACAACCCAGACCTATTGTAAGGGCTAAGCTTGCATCGGGGTTAGTGCTAAACTGGTAAGACCTCAACTGTAACCATGTTGTTCGCCTTGGATATTAGATTGTTCTAAAGTTTTCAGTCGCCACCTTTTTAAAACCTCAAAAATGGAAAGGTAGGTTCCACAAATAAAAGTCACTGCTGCTAATTCAAATTTCAAAATATTACTATATTCTTGAGAAATTATTTTACAAGTTTGAATAATCTTTAACGCTATCAGAATTCATCACCAAATAATTTGACTGCAAGTTGTGATAAGTAATTCAAACCAGACCAAACCTCAGCTCCACCTTACTGAATGATAGTCACATGAAGATGTTTGAATTGTTTTAATACTTCACAAAATTTCTAAAATGGCTCCCTACATTTCAGTAATCCATGTGATCTGCTGCCTAGCAGGTAGCATACCCATGCAAAGCGCTACCCGCCCGACACAAATTCCGCTCCAGTGATTTCCAGCGTCTGTCTCCTCACAATCTTTTTTTTTTTTTTTTTTTTTTTTTTTTTTTTTTTTTTTTTTTTTGGGAAGGGGGGGGGGTTATTTATAGGCAAGTCAATAGTCCCAGGGTTCCTACCCAAAAATATTCTTGTGCACTGAGGTATTGTGCCATCAACTATCTTGACCCTGCATTTAAAAAAGTCCAATCGGTCTGAAATTTTGACAGTAGCTAGATTGACTAATAAATGTTAAATTCAATCCTTATAAAAAAAAAATTCGTAACTTCAATAGTTTGGCCGTAAAAATTTATTTTCTGTGCAATTATAAAAATGTTTCTAACTTCTACAGTTTTAAAGCTATGAAGCTGAAACAACTTTAAACTTGCTTCTAATTCACTGCTCTTTCCTTTGGTACTAAAATCAATGTGTTTACTATTTTCTAACAGGGTGAACCAAAATTCTTACTTAAGTTTTAATTTCGAAACTGATATCTTTCTGAGTATTTAAGTGACAGCCCTAAAACATACTTTAAATGATTCTAGGTGTTTTTATCTATAAGGTGTGAAATTTTGAAGTTGCTATCTAATTTCCTCGATTTATTATGAATTTTGCAAAATCCTTGACGTGGAGGATATCTATCTTAGCCTCTTGCACCTGCGTCTTTCCCGCCAAAATCTTATAAAAATATACTTTCACTTTTCTTGACCCAACTACTACACGAGTTTGAATGAAACTTACTGGAAACTGTTTGTATTGAATTATTCTTTATTTTAAATATAGTTTTCTCAACTGAATTTACTTATATCCTCTAAACTGGTTATTTTGACCTTTCTCCAGGTGTTGAAAGTTTTTATAAATCACTCAAAAATCAATCTTTAAACTTTAGTGAACCTTGCCAAACTTTTGTGTGTTGTGTAAGACAAAATTATGCTTCTTTCATGCTATAAATTGACTTTCTATCTTCCAAATTACCACATCTAGAATTAAAAAAGTGCAATTGCATCTTAACTTTACATACTGGTTTCTAACTTTCACTGTATTAAAACCCTTCAGTAAAATTTTCTAGCTACAAGATTTCTATCCTCCTTTTACTACTTATAATTCTAAATGTCTCTAGAAATGAAGGCAATGTTTACTTTTATGAAATATTCTGAATCCAAATATCAGATATGCTAATCTAATGTTCTGACTTTCTATAACTGTTTAACCTGATTTATTACTTGAATTGTCTAAGTAAATGACTTTAAAACTGATGTGCATTGCTATTCAAATCAATTTGCAGCTCTGTGGATAAATTTCATTATGAAACTTTAGGTTGCCTTACACTGTCACACCGATGCATATGTTTGAGTCACTCAAAGAAGCCTTTGGTAAACAGCACTTCAAAACAAATTAGGTGGTGCAGCTGTTCTTGTGCAATTTGTTTGATACACGTCCTCAAATTTTTTATAATGCCAGAATTAAAAAATTACCTATATTTGGAGGAAGTGCTTGGATAAGAAGGGGAACTATGTAGAAAAATAAGAAAAATGTAAATTAGAATTTATTTTGAAAAATGCACGTTTTTTGCAAAAGGTTCGGTTATATTTGATCCTCCCTAGTAGTTCGCTCATTTTCCCTGAATGCTGCATTTTTGGAAACATATGTATAGTGGCTTACAAAATTTATAAAGCTCATAAAGGATAATGGATCCAAATTCTCAGGACCATCATTTTCACTAGATCCCTGGATCATGTAATAAGTGATTAAACAATATGAGGAGGACAGTGAACCATAGCACAAAAGTACTTTCATTGAAGCTAGTAGGTTCACATCCCTCAGAGGTTATCTGATAATCTTAGCAAAAATTAAAACACATCCACAGATACATATATGATGAATAATTAGGGACAAAAACAATTAATGAAACCAGCACACCAGTTTCCATCAGGTCATGGAACAAAAAAAACCTATATATTATTCAAGAAACTTCATGTACAAATAGCACATAAGTTCGATATTTGCACTGCAACAGTAAATATGGCAACAATGTCCAGTCCACATGAAACTGTAAGGTTCACAGAAAACTGCATACAAATGAAACAGAGAATTAATATAACCAGAGGTCCTAAAACTCTCAGCTGATAAAATATCAGTAACTCACTAAAACACAAATAGATCTCTGCTCATGTGATAAGCCAGTGTCTCAATCTTGATTATCTCGTCTACTACTACCACCCCACTCCCAAACATGTTACACAATGAATTTTATATTCCTGTGGCCAAATGTCAAATACATTTTTTGACATATTTAAAAACATTAAAGTTTTTAAAGGTAAGAAGCAGCAAGTATGGCAAAGTTTTACTTCTACTTTTTTAGAAAAAAAAGCATCATTACAACATTACACACAAGAGAAATTTACACATGTTTATTCGTTTTCTATTTCTGCTTCTTTTTCCACATCTTTAATACCTTATTTCCAATCTTCAATTTGTTTATATCACGAGAATAAACCGTCATTTTTTCTTCTGTGAAACAGACGCTTGTGCAGCTTTCTTTGCCTTCACCATCTCTGCAAGCTCCTGTATGGGAGGAACAAATAACAAATGAGTTACCAATATCATGTAAAATATTTTACATACATTAGATTATATAGGTTTATTCCGTGAAGGAGTAAAGTGCTGGAAAGGTCATATTAATTCATGAGTTACAACAGTAGGTTATACATAATACAGTTCTTAAGAACTTTTTCTGCACTGTACCATTGGTATCAACATTCTAGCTCATAAATGCAACATCTCACAAGAAATGTTATATTTTTAATTTTTACAACAGTTGAAAAAAAAGCTCAGAGTCTAAATGCGGCTTCTATAGTGCTCTTAAAGAAGTGTCTATGGATGCTTTCTTTTGTGGTTGAAATGTTGAATTAGACACAAACTCATCAGGCCACATTTCTATTCAAAAATTCACAGTTTCAATGCAGACCTGGAAGAATGTCCTAAGAACCATTGGCAGAAGTTAACAAATCTCTAAATGTAAGCAGGGGCGGATCCAGGGGGGGGGGGCTAGGGGGCTCAAGCCCCCCCAAAAGTATCTTGGACCACCCCGACATTGTAGTTTTGAGACCTTTTTTTTTTTTTTTTTTTTTTTTTTTTTTTTTTTTTTTTAGCTCTATGGATTTTAGGCCTGAGGAGGCTATAAATATTACCTTTTTCCCGACTCAAGCCCCCCCCCCCAAAGCCAAAATCCACTGAAGGCAATCCCTCTGAACCAAAATTCACTCAAGCCAAGCCCCCCCCAAACCAAAGTCCGCTCAAGCCCCCCCCAAAACAAATCCTGGATCCGCCCCTGAATGTAAGTATAAAATATTATAAATGATTCTCTCCCCTTAGGATTCAGAATAACGTTGATGGCTGAGGTGAGTAAAGATTCATGCAAATGGACAGAAGCGACTGATACTAAGCGAATGTAAATAATGTTAACATGTTTAGCGATTCTTTTTGTGAAATGTGGATTCTTGTGATAGAATTTGTGGACTATTTATCTAGTGCGTTAACAAACACTGGTTAAGTAATGTAAGCACTATAGTCAGTATATCAGAAGTTTGCGTCATGAGCTTGCCCAATCGTGCTTCCTGAAGTCCAGTCTCTTCAAACAACGAAGTCACTTGCCAGAATGGTTGCAAAAAATAATCAGAAGAAAAAAAAAAATTGCAGAGATTGACTGCATTCTTTTTATATCAAAATCACTTACTAATCACAAAGTGAAAGGTAGGAACAATTAGAATGAAATAAAATTTGGATGGATGAACCACAAAAAATTCAAATTATATTTTGTCCTATTTCGTCAAATTTGATACAATGTTTTGTACTATAAACTGGAAGATGTATGCAACTAAACAAGTACACAGTAATTGTCCAGCAACAAATAATTCTATCACCAATTTGTCTGAATGTAAGAATAACATGTTAGCAATTAAATATGTCCATAAGTTTCCCAACTAGAGATACTAAATACCAGCAATTTATCTGATCGCAATAGTCACACATACGCAGTTAAACAAGTCATGTTAACAGAATTAGTTTTCTTCACATCATAATACGTAGCAGGAGTGAGTACTTAGCAGATAGACAGAGTGAGGGAATGGACTTACATCTTAGCAGGCTTACAGTGGAGGCAGTACCCACTAGGGATCAAAACTGAGCAAAACTATTGTGTCGTGAGGAGCATAAATACTCCTTCAGTCACTGTAAATTGGATCTTCTTGTGTCATTTAGAGAGGGGCACAGCCAATATTGGCTTCTGGTATCCCTACTGCTGTTTTCAACTTTTTCTCTCTGTCTTATGGAAGAATACACAAGCTTCCACAGATAAAAACCCTTTCAACAGATGACTGTTGTGTTCAAGGGGTTGGTGATGGGATCCACCTCTTCGCACCAAGAGGAAGGGCGGAAAGGTGGGTGAATGACATTTAAGAGTGACTTGGTGGATCACAAAGACCACCACCAGCAGCATCCTTAATTCATAGAAAATAATATAAATGCCTCACTCTTGCTACGGTAAACTTAATATTATTAATTAATTTCTTACTGCTTGTTTAATACAACATCTTTCAGTACCTGACTATAATTATTCACATTTTTAATGTGTCTATGTGTCTTGCTGCACCACACTGGAAAGGTGTTTCATTACATTCATATTTATGGGAGCATCCATTAACTACACAGCTCAGTCAAGGGGAGGAGGGGTTGGCTACCAGGGTGAGTCAAATGAAAACCTTAAATATTTTTTTAAATATTATTTATTGTGCAGAAGTGGTACAAAGCTGTATCACTTTTCAACGTAATCTCCCCCACGCTCAATGCAAGTCCTCCAGCGCTTACAAAGTGCATAAATTCATTTAGAAAAAAATTCTTTTGGTAGTCCGCACAACCACTCATGCACCGCGTGGCGTACCTCTTCATAAGAACAGAACTTCTTTCCTCCCATTGCTTCTTTGAGTGTGCCAAACATATGAAATCACTTGGGGCAAGGTCTGGTGAGTATGGTGGATGAGGAAGACACTCAAAATGCAGGTCTGTGATTGTTGCTACTGTTTGTACGGGCAGTGTGGGGCCTTGCATTGCCATGTTGCAAAAGGACACCTGATGACAGCAATCCACATCGCTTTGATTTGATTACAGGCCGAAGATGATTTTTTAGGCGATCTGTGTATGATGCACTGGTGACAGTGGTCCCTCTAGGCATGTAATGCTCCAAAATGACACCTTTTTTGTCCCAAAAGAGAGTCAGCATAACCTTCCCTGCTGATGGTTCTGTTCGAAACTTCTTTGGTTTTGATGATGAGAATGGTGCCATTCCTTGCTCGCTCCTCTTTGTTTCGGTTGGTGGAAGTGAAACACAGGTTTCGTCCCCAGTAACGATTTTTTGCAAGGAAGCCATCACCTTCTCGTTCAAAGTGCCGAAGAAGTTCTTCACAAGCATCAACACGTCGTTCTCTCATTTCAGGAGTCAGCTGCCGTGGCACCCATCTTGCAGACACTTTGTGAAACTGGAGCACATCATGCACAATGTGGTGTGCTGAACCATGACTAATCTTTAAACATGCTGCAATGTCATTCAGTGTCACTCGGCGGTTTTCCATCACTATGGCTTCAACTGCTGCAATGTTCTGTGGAGTATCAACTCGTTGTGCCTAATCTGGACAAGGAGCATCTTCACAGAAGTCACACCATTTGCGAACTTCCTACTCCATTCGTAGACTTGCTGCTGTGACAAACATGCTATCACCCATGCTGAACCTTCATTCTTCGATGAATTTCACTACTCAAAAACCCGAATAGCAGAACGCTGTTCTTCCCTGGTTCAAGTCTCAAGTGGGGCAGCCATCTTTATACTGATACTGTGACTGTATTTGTGCATCTGCACTATGCTGCCACCTACAGGCCATTCTGCATGCTGCTTGCAGCACGCTTACCAACTTACAGGATAACAGAAGTGAACTTTCGATTTTTTTTTTATTACAAATTTAAGGTTTTCATTTGACTCACCCCCGTAGAAAGCTAACCAGGCTACGTGAGGAGTGGGATGTCCCAAGTAGAGCTACACAGCTATTGGTTCATTTTATTTGTCACATTTAAAATAGGATACAGAATACACAACAGTCTGTGGATATTAATTTCTTTCATTTAATTACCTCCGTATTTTAGATACCCTACATACTGACAGCCATGCATGCATGTGACTTGATGTCATAGTATTTGGGGGAAACAGAGCTGGCACACATTAACTAACAAAGACATGACTGTGCATTACAAGCCATAAAACATTAGGCATACAGCACCTAGACTCAAATTCACTTACAGATGTCACACGGGATTTTCCATACCAATGACAGCTCGCATTGTTTTGGAAGGGGGGAAAAAAACAGATTTGATTTGAATCACCAGCATGTTACCATACAACTAATTGATAAAATAATTCTAATTTTGTTCTGTCAACTGAATTCCAGTACATCTTTAATTATAGTGCTTGCTGAAGTGTTACTTAAAGTTGAAAGCATGGTGTAAAATGGAGCTGTACAATAAACTTTTTGTCTCTTATTGGAAATACAAACATCCAATATCGAAAACAGCATCAATGAGTTATAAAAATCTTTTAAGCAGGACAAAGAATCATTCGCCAGAAGTTTAAAAAGAAAGGTGATAGAACTGCAGCAAAAGAAAACAAAAAATGCAGTTCTTTTTGGAGTTTTTTTTTGTGGCAGGTACAGTTTGTTCTATTCTATCAATTAATAAACAATGATACAAGTCTGCCATTGCTGGTTACAAGGCCAGTGCCTTACAATGCAAGTGGTGAGAAAGGAGGGGCATGAAGTGTATGAACCTTGTTACAAAACCAGGATCCATCTTACTCTAGGTGGTAGCACCCTGTTGTAGGGTTCCTATATAGGTTAACTCAGCGAAGATGGTCAACGGTCTCAAGAGCGGACAGGAAGTGTTTTCCAATGGCTCCGAGGGTAGAACAACATAGACCCCCAAAAAAGAAAATATTAAAACCAGGCACATCTGTACCCATATCGGGCAGCTCCCTAGTCAGTGTCTGCTTCTGCGTTAGGAATGGCTGCTCTTATAAACTCCACGCCTTACAAACTTGGTTTTACTCGTGAATGGAGTTCAGCTCTGTCCCGCCAACCAAGCTTCACACAAATATCATGAGGGCTGAACATATGGAAAATACTACCCCAGCCAGTTCAACCTGTAGGTCTCTGGTCCAATTAGAGCAAAGGATTCTGGGGGCACTACATCAGTTAGTGGATCCATTAGCCTGTAAACTCAGAACAAAGCAGTCTCACATTTTTGGCACACTCCACATAAACTTTGAAAACCAGTAAACATATGTAATCAACCAATCACAAGATAAGACTGTTACAATATCATACAATACAATCATTTTCCATTGATCCCAATATAAGAGACTAGCTATGTGGGATGTGGAAAGTAGTCAATTTACATTTAAACAATTGCATACTAAAATAATACATACACCAGAAGATGTACAGTCATAGCATTTAAGGTACATTGATTATGTCAACTACATTTACACAAACTACTGACAGTTATTTTGTAGATACCTTAAAAATACATTCTTCAACAAAGTAGGAATTGTCAATCAAAAAATTTTAATTTTTCCCTGGATTTAATCTTATCATCTGCTAGACAATTAATATGTGTTGGGAGCTTATTGAAGATATGTATCCCCGAATATCGGACCCCTTTTTGATCAAATGACAATGACTTGTAATCCTTGTGAAAATCATTTTTACTTCTGGTGCCATAATTGCGTATTTTACTGTTTGTTTCAAACAAAGTATAATTTGTGAATACAAAGGACATTTAATGTATATATATACTCAGTCACTGATGTTAAAATCCCTAACTTCTTGAAAAACTATCTACATGAAGTTCTACTGCTATAATACCGTGTTTTGAGCTGGTTCCTATTGAAGTGTTGATAGTAATAACTGGGCATCATGATCCACAATTTCATTGATAGATAGCTTGATCGTATAGCTGAATTTTTAGGTATCTAGGAAAACATTATCTATAGCTGAGTGACTATTATTCATTATTCTAGTGGGAAAATTAACTACCTGAGTTAAATTGAATGAATTGACTAATGGTTCCAACATTAAAATCGCCACACACGACTACTTTTCTACTTAAAAATGTTAATAAGAGTTCAAACTTGTTCAAAAAATAGAAAAGTATCAAGAGGGTGCTCTGTATACTGTTAATATTATGAAAATTTCATTATTGAAATTTAGCCGTGTAGCACAGGCTTCAAAATGTTCAAGATAATACTTGCTAATATTTATATCATCAAAACTATAACAATTTTTAACATAGGTGCCAATTCCTCCTTCCTCCAAGCTTGTTCTACAGTAATGTGAAGCTAAATTAAAGTCGGTTACATTTGACATACCTATTCCTGCAGTAATGATGTACAGACAAGCATAAAACATCAATTCTACTGATAGCATTTAATTGATTTGTGTGAACTAGCAATTCATCCAATTTGTTTGATAATACTCTGATATTTTGATGTAATAAATCAATCCCTGCACAATTTTTAATTTTGGTATCTGAAAACTCATTATTGTTTAAACTGATTTCTGTTAAAACTCTCTGTCCAATACTTGACCCTAATCTAAAAAAAGGAGCTGCCCTTACACCATTAACTACAAGAATCTTTTCATGTGAATTGGTGGCCCCAATTAAAAGTCCTGCTATCAGATCTGAAAGACCCCTTTCCCTCTACTATTGGGGTGTAGGCCATGGCTAGTATAACCGCCCTATCAATAGCATTTACAGGTATTTATTAATTTATTTGTCTGTACATTCAGATGGTTCGTTCTCTAGGATCTACAACGAACCGTTATTCCTTAATACTGTAATAAAAATTATTCTAAACATAACTTTATAAAAGAAACACTAGTCCTACATCCTACGAAAATGGTACCAGGTACCAAGCCCATGCCAGAACCGACATCAGACATAAGAAGCCGTCCCAGCTCCAGATTCATTCACCTCACAGCAGAGTTCACATGTGGCAGATTAAAGTGTCTTAGGACTGACATCATACTGACCCAAGTGTGGCACGTTGCTATTTTCTCCAGGTCTTCTCTGATACTATAACTGTCATCCCTGCCCAGACTATTTCCCACTCCTACCACTATCAATACATGATCATGTTCTGTGAAATCCTTACATAAAGAACCCATACCTTCTACCACCCGAGCGAGACTAGCACTGGTTTTGAAGAAACTCATGACCTGGAAATCTGATCCTATTTTTTCCTGCACCAGTGGGCCCACATCTCTTTGTGGCTACTTGCTAGAAGCAAGACTTTCTTTTTCCCTAATCCTTGCCTACCAGACTTGCTACAGGATGTGAGAGGAAAAAAAATTGTTCAATTTACCCTTACAAAAATACTACTAAATTAACTCACAAGTAAACTTTAGCTAAAGAATCTGCAAATCAGTACTTAAATACACTTAACATCACCTATCAAAAAGATCACTAATAATATGAATTCCAAGAACTAATGTAAACGATATTTGCACTCTATAACAATGATCTGAGCTTAAGCCTATCATTCAAAAATGTAAGCAATCTCAGAAAATAAATACAAAACAAATCACAGCACTAAATCACAATTAAAATATTTTTGCACAAATAAAAACACTCACAGCAGTAAAATGCATTACAATTTAGAGTTTTAAATTACTATTACCACAAAAGCTAACTATTAACTATATTTACTTATTATTTAAGTGCACACGTTCAAGCAGTTCATGCTTTCATGGTATTCCAGAGATATTAAAGAGAAACAAGGTATAAGTCAGATGAAATTTCAGCAGCAGGCAACTACAGCATATTAAAGGGACAAAGGGTCTGAAAAAAAAAACAAATAATACTTGGGACAGCCTTCTTTGTTCATAAGATCAAAGTTTTTTTCGGTGTTGAGAATTAACTCTCTCGTGTGACTAGCCGAGTAAGCAGGGTGTTTTCAAATGATATTTAGGCGATCAGAATCTCATGAGAAAATACTCTGCACACTCGGCTAGTCACCCGAGAGGACTTTATTAATTCTTTGTTCATATTTGAACAACGGAATCAATTGTAGACTTCAGATCCCCTTCTGCCAGGCTGTCTATTTTAATTTTAAGAAGTAGAAATAAAGTCTACACTGTTTTCAATGCTAACTGCTCCTATTAATGAAGACAATAGGAAGAACCCACATAAGGTAGAAGAATTTTGGTGTCAACTTGAAGAAGGGCTGTTCAGAACTCCAGAAGACCATGTTAAACCCCTAATGGTAGACTTCAATGCCCAGAATGGAAAGGAAATTTAGAAAGGTAGTGGGAGAATACCCCGCTCACCAAAGGACAAGCAGAAATGGTGAAAGACTGATAGATGTCTGTGGATCTTTCGACAAAAAATAATGTCCACTCACTTCAAGATGACCCCAAAGCAGCTGAAAACTTGGCAATCTCCTAATCCAATGTTAGGAGAGTTTCAAATTGATCATGTAGCTACTACCAAACCAAGAGAAGTAATGAACCTCAGAGTACAGAGGGTGGCTAACATCAACTCAAACCACTACCTGATGATGGTTAAAGTAATCCTTAACAATGTGACTAAGAGAGCTCCCAGGATAAGAAATATAGAATATAAGAATTTAAAATCAAGAAAGAAATAACTGAAATATATCAGAAGGAACTGGATATGTACAGAGGGTGGCTAACATCAACTCAAACCACTACCTGATGATGGTTAAAGTGAAAGTAATCCTTAACAATGTGACTAAGAGAGCTCCCAGGATAAGAAATATAGAATATAAGAATTTAAAATCAAGAAAGAAATAACTGAAATATATCAGAAGGAACTGGATATGTTGGACTCACAAGTGGAACAAAATAGCTCAAAGAATACAGGAAATGGAAAAAAAAAAGATTTTCCCTGCCAAGAAGAAAAAATACCCATTGTGGAATGTGTAAGCTAACTTACTCCTTATTTGCAATATTTAGTTAAAATCCGACGAAGTTTGGGTTAACATTTGATACCGCAGTCTAAAATCGAGACAACAACACTTCAGAGTTAGAAAAGTAAATAAACAGGACATAATAAATAAACAGTTTCTAATAAAATATAAATTGTAAAACTTACCTAAATGAGCGTAATACATAGGTATCCATAATTGCAAGTAAACAGATTTGGTTAAGCAACCATATCACTAATATTCCACACATCTCGACACAGTAAAGCATTTTTATAATAATAATAATCTCACCATTTTATATTAAATTCACTAATAACTCGCAGTTTCCTACAGATTTAAAGCAGTAAATATGATTTTTAAAACATTGAACCATGTGCTAACTTCAATAATATGTTTCAATCCAGTCAGGTAATTTCAGAGCTCTAAAAGTAGATTTAACAACACTAAATAACAGGAAGATTAATATTCTTTAAGTTTCCAATAGCCATCAACCGATAAATAAAAGATTTAAATAAGTTAAAAATCGTAATCCTACTACGCAGTAACAGCCCATTAGTAAACAGAATCTTGATCTAGCGAACATATTTCACGAACTAACAACTTTCCTAAAACACTTAAATTAAATAAAGGAACACTTTAAAAATAGTCTCAGGCAGAAATAAGCTGTAAATAAAAAGTGAACAAAATTGAGTAATGCTGCAAAACTACCAAATTTTATAAATTCCATAACTTTTGATATACTCAACCGATTTGGAAAATTCTTACCTCCTGGGAATCAGCAGGGACAGGAGAATAGTTTGAAAATAGTCTAAACTTGATGTTTTAAACTTTAGATAATTCATATTCCGGATATGACGTTTTGCAGTTTTAAAGTCGACTAGCTTTCCTATTCATCGAACTTCATAAATAGTTTACACCGGTCTGGAAGCTCTGAGAATAAAAACACACACAGCACAACACTTGGTACAAAACGCTCTTCATCTAGTGATTTTCTGGAAGCCCTCAGCTCGAAAAAATAATTAAGTACACCTGTTGATCATCGCAGTCTAGGTCCGGGGGTTGTTCTCGAAGCACAATTCGGAAGTCTCGGGTCGGGTTAACACGTACAGTGTTAAACGAAATCGGGCGCTCTCGGCGCGCGGGCATTCATGGGTAACCGGAAACCGTGATGGCGGGCATGCCAGGGAGGACATCTTTGAAAAACTGAACTTTGCTAGACATGTGATACTTTGATAGAAGAACTTCATTTTTGGATACTGGGTTGAGCGGTCTGTTCTGCTTCATTACTTGTGATCTTAAGAGTGACGTTTAGTCTGATGCCTTAGCTAACTAACATTTAATGTACTGTGTGAAATTTTTCAGAATATATTTTTTTTTTTTGTGTGACATAGACTTCAACAACTTTCATTTCTAAATTAGAACCCTCCTTACATAGGGTTAATTATGTAAGTGGCGGCCGGCTTTATAGTACAGTTAGCATTTCCAAAGGTTATTCACGGTTTTAGAACATTTCTCTGACTTTTCATAGTATTTGGAAGAACTCAAATTTAGGTGTACAAGCCGATACGTAACCCCGGGTATGGGTTTTGTCCCTAACAAATGGTGAGTGTGAATATACTCTATGAAGGCGTTCTATAGCTTGGAACAGATAGAGCTCTACAAAACTAAATTTTGAAGAGTGCAACATTAAAATGAAAAGAACAGCCCAGTTCATCAGAAAAGTCAAACTCAAACTTGAGAAGGATCAACTATGGGACATAGAAGAAAAGTTTAATAGATACAATCCCAGAGATTTCTATCAAGCCTTCATGTCAAAAATTTAATATTACTCTTCGAACAACCTTTCATTCAGGAATGATCAAGGTAAACTAATTCTAAACAATAAAGAGAATGGTGAACATCTGGCTAAATATTTTAAGCAGCTACTTAACTGTGAATCTCCTCAGAATGAAATGACATTTTATCAAACACACAATAAACTACCAATACGTCGTCAGTGTGACGGAGTGCACAGCACAGCGGCCGCGGACCAACTGCACCCACGCCAGCCTCCTTACCGGCGCCAACCGCCCCTCCACCGCCTAGGCGCCGACCGAGCCAGCCAACCAGCTGCGCGCATGCCAACCACGCGCGCATTCGGAGGCCATAAGAAGCAGCCTTTCGACGGATCCGGCACTACACCAGAAGATGGCGACGGAGCCTGAGATCACCGAAATATCGTGTGGAAACACCTTGTTTACTCGGCTAGTCTCCCGAGAAGACTACATCCAATAAACTACCACGTTCAGCTCTACCAGATAAGAAGGAAATAGGGGAGATTATCAAGAACCTTAATAACAACAAGTCATTTGGAAAATACTCCATTGTTGCAGAACTTATCAAGTATGCTGAAGAGAAGATAAAAGACCAACTTGAGAAACTCTTTCAACAAATCTAGCTTCAACAAGAGATAACAGAGGACTGGAAGGATGCTGTCATCCATCCGTTTCACAAGAAGAGAGAGAATTCAAATGTGAATAACTACAGGGGCATACAAGACATTCTCCGAAGCACTGTGGCATAGAATAGAGTAAAACATAGATCGACAGCTAGGAGAATATCAAACAGAATTTAGAAAAGGACAGTCATGTGCAGAATAGATCTTCACAATCAAGGCATTCATGAAAATGAAGGTATTGGCAGGGGATAAAAAGATGATAATGACTTTTGTGGACTTCAAGAAGGCATACGATTCCATAAAGGTTTTGTAAGAATTCGGAACAGACGAGAAGACAACATCACTAATACAGCAAACTTTAAATATCACCCTATTCCAAGTTCTTAGGAGAACTATCAGAACCTTTTGAGATCAAGACTGGAGTATGGCAAGGTGATGGACTCTCCCGATTATCATTTAACTGCGTCTTGGAAGAGGTCATCAAGGAATGGCGAAAAGTGATGTGTCAGTCAAACATCCTGAACGGAATTAGACTAGGACACCAGAATAACAGGTTGACATTTAAATGCCTAACTTTTGTGGGTGACATTGTGTTCTTTGCAAGAGATTTGGAGATTGCAACCAAACAGATAGAAGGCTTGACTGAAACATTTGAGAAGGCAGGACTACAAATATCAATTGAGAAAACTGAATACATGAACATAGATGCAAAAGTGATGATGACAGTGGATAGTGATGACTAAATATGGTGATATTAGAAGAACCCAAAAGTTCAAATATCCTGGTGAAATTTTGATTTCCAACGTTAAAGAAAAGGCTGCAGTTGAAGACAGGGTGAGAAAGATGGAAACAATTTTCAGGATATGTCAGAAGACATATAAATCAAGATTACTCTCCCATTAGGTGAAATACAAGCACTATAGTATCGTAGTGAGGCCATAATATTTATATGCAATAGAAACACTAGCCAGAAAGGGACGGAATTAAATAGAAAATAAAGTTTCTAAGGAAGATCTTGGGTCCAAAATAAGTGGAAGGAAGTGAATTTAATTTCCATTTGATATTGAACCAAGAAACATACAGTAAGTATGAAAAAGTATCAAAAACAATTAATAAAAGGAGATTAGCTTTCTATGGGCACATCAAGAGAATGGAACCAGAAAAAATGACAAAGAAAATACTCAACTTTCAAAAGATCATGAAGACTCAAGTTCCATGGGTGAAAAAGGTCCATCAGGATCTGAAAAAGTGTGGAATGAAGGTGGAAGAGACAGAGGGAATTATTCAAATTGCGGAGGTAAAGGATCTGTATGAAGAAAAACCAATCAGGAAAAAGAGGGTATACTCAGAGGAAGAAAAAGCAAGAGTGATCCAGAGAATGAAAGAATACAGGCGACAGATGAAGGAAACTCAGAAGAGGAAATGAAGTTGCATAATCACAGTGCATATACGGCTGACACAAAAATAGGGGGAAAAAAACAATGATGAATGAGATAAGGAGAATGTTTTTAGTAACCCCTTAATAAGAAAAGGATCCCTGATTGTACCTGAGAAAAAGGTGTTTCCAATAACTGATCTTTTACAGGAGAGGTTAGTGTCACCATTTAATTCAGAACATTTATAATTATTGAAAAGTATTTAAAATATCAGTCATTTTAATTATATATACAATCATTTTAATGAGAGTCTGATACAATCTTACTGTATTAGGGTGGGTCAACATCTGGGTTATTAGCGGCCTGGTACAATGAAACAAAATGTCGTCTCGAATTAATGAGGAAATAAATTAAGTTCCACAAGGAGGGAGGAGGGAGTGGGGGTTCAAACGAGGCCAAAATATCGCCACGCATATAATAACGCAGTTTTTATCAGCGTTGAGAATATAAAAATTGTTCTTGGGAGACTAACCAAGTTAAAGGAATGTTATAATTACATAATGAGATCACTGAAATATTGTGTAATTATAACAGTCCTTTAACTCGGTTAGTCACACGAGAACAATAATTATATATGGCCACATAGTATACGAATTCTCCCTAAAGATGTTCACTTGTTACTCGGTAAATTTACATGGGAACTGTATCTTCTGCCTAGCAGAGAATCCTAGACCAATCTCCATATCAATTCTATAACACTTTCTTGAGGTCTGTAGCAAGCAATCACAGATCACATGGATCTACTCTAAATGTTCTTGATACTCTTAATCAATCCCTGAGATCCAGAACACATACAACCAATAAAAGCTCAAAGAGTTTTGTATGCTACTTCCATTAAAGATATGTTATAACTTCCAAAAATTCAATTGGCAGATCTCAATCTAGAAATTATCTTTTCCAATATCTGATGTTTTGTGCTGATCACATTTCATGTTGCTTTGTACTGATACACCCAAGCCCTTGAGGGATTCAATATTTCCAACAACTGAACAGCTAACTTTGTACACTTGGCCAAGTGGTATCTTCTCAGTAATTGTTCGCATAACCTTGCACTTATTGCAGTTTAATTTCAGTAGCCATTTTTTACACCATGTCAATAAATATAGAAAAACCACCACTTATCATAGAGGAAGATTCCTGCAGCGTCGAGACACATACACATGAAGAGCATGAAAGCGCTTCTTCAGCAATAGAATGGGGACATATTGGAAGCTAGCAGCCAACTGTGTATATCGGTCATGGTCAGGAAATAAATATCTAATATATAAAAATGAATGTTTGTTTGTTGGTAATTTGTTTGTTTGTCTTCTATGCATTCCTATACAATGAAACTTTGGCGAGTTATTGTGTGTGTGCCAGGAAAGTTTCTGATCAAAAAATATTAAAAAAACCCACCCCCTCTTCCCCTCCACATCCCTCAATTATTTCAAACAATCTTTGTATAAACCCACATTTTTTGACCGATTTTGATGGAATTTTGCAGATGTACTCTGAAACAAACAAACAAACAAAAATACTATCTACATTTGTTTTGTAAAACCCACCCCTCTCCTCTTTTACAACCACCCCTTAATTTTTGTCAATGTTCTTCATACAAACCCACAATTTTTATCCGATTCTGATAGTACTTAGCATGCGTATGCTTCAAAACAAGGCAGTCTGGTAGCTCAGTGGTTAAAGCGCTTTGCTACGAGACCATTCTGTCTCTGGTCACAGGTTCAAATCCCAGTGTGAGCAGGAATTTTTAAGAGTTGTATTTGATCATTTCAGCTACAACAGGACGTTCCATGGTTTGGATTCCATATTAAACTGTAGATCCCAGATGAAAGGAACTAGTCGACCTGCCTCTGACCCAAAACTTAGTACACCTTCTTCGGGAAGATTCAATCAACCTTCAGGTTGTGGACTCAGTTAGCATTTTACTTTCAAAGATAAAAATAATGCCCATTTGGTTTGTAAAAATCTAATCGCTTTATCCACATCTGCTTCATTTTTGGCAATTTTATTTACATAAACCCACAGCTTTTATCTGATATTTAAGGATCTTTCCACAAGTATACTTTAAACTGCATTTGCTTTGAAAAACCTAACCCCCCCCTTTTTTCTCTTTTACCTCCACCACTTAATTTTTTGCCAATGTTTGTTGTACAAATCCACTGCTTTAATCAAATTTTGATGGTACATAACACACAACGAATATATAAAAATGAATGTTTGTTTGCTTGTTTCTTTGTCTTCTAAGGGTTCCTATACCATTCATCCGATTGCGATGAAACTCTGGTGAGTTATTGTGTGCATCCCTTGGAAGGTTTCTGACCAAAGAAACATCCAGAAAACCAACTCCCCTCTTCCCTACACACCCCTCCATTTTTTTAAAATGATCTTTGTTTAAACCCACAGTTTTTGACCAATTTTGATGGAAAACTGCACACGTGTACTTAAAACAAATACTGTCTCCATTTGTTTTACAGAACCCATGCCCCTCCATCTTTACAACCCCACCTTCATTTTTTCCAACATTCTTCATACAAAACCACACAATTTTATAAGATTTTTATGGTACTTAGCACGCATATACTGCAAACCAATGCTGTCTGGTAGCTCAGTGGTTAAAGCGCTTGCTATGAGACCATTCTGTCTCTGGTCACGGGTTCAAATCCCAGTGGGAGCATGAATTTTGAAGAGTTTTATTTGATCACTTGACCTACGTTGGGACATACCGTAGTTCAGATTCCATATTAAACTGTAGGTCCCAGAGGAAAGGAACTAGCCACCCTGCCTCTGACCCGAAGCTTAGTACACCTTCTTCAGGAAGATTAAATCAACTTTCGGGTTGTGGACTCAGTAAGCAATTTACTTTAAAACAGAGAGAAAAATACAGCGGATTTGGTTTGTAAACCCAACCCCTTTATCCCCCTCCCCTTCATTTTTCGCAATTTTATTTACATAAACCCACAGCTCTTATCTGATAGACAGAACTTTCGCCAAGTATACTTTAAACTGCATTTGCTTTGGAAAACTTGACCCCTCTTCTCTTTTACCTCCAGCACTTAATGTTTGCCAATGTTTGTTGTAGAAATCCACCATTTTTATCCAGTTTTGATGGTACATAGCACACATCTAATATACAAAAATGAATGTTAGTTTGTTGGTTTGTTGTCTTCTATGAGTTCCTATACCATTGATATGATTACGATGAAATTTTGATAAGTTATTGTGTGCTAGCCTGGGAAGTTTTCTGACCAAAAAAAAAAAATCCAGAAACCCCTCTCCCCCCCTTTTCCCTACACACCCATCAATTTTATTTTTTTTTAACCCACAGATTTTGACCAATTTCATTGGAATTATTCCTTTTGCAAAACCCAACCCTCTCCACCTTTACAACCACCCCTCAATTTTTGCCAACGTTCTTCATACAATCCCACAATTTTTATCTGTACTTAGCACACGTATGTTTCAACCCAAGACAGTCTGGTAGTTCAATGGTTAATGTGCTTGTTTCCAGACTATTATGTCTTTGGTCATGGGTTCAAATCCCAGAGTTGTATTTGATCATTTGAGCTACGTCAGGTTGATACGTGATTCGGATTCTACATTAAACTGTAGGTCCTAAAGGAAAGGAACTAGCTGTCCTACCTCTGACCCAAAGCTTATCCCACCCCCTTTGGGAGGATTCAATCAACTGTCGGGCTGTGGTATAAGTTAGTATTTTACTTTAAAACAGAGAGAAAAAACTGCCTATTTCGTTTGTAAAAATCTAGCCCCTTTATCCTCCTCCCCTTCATTTTTGGCAATTTTATTTATATATACTCACAGCTTGTATCCGATAGATGGAATATTCCACAAGTACGAGGTGTTACACAAAAATAACCAGAATAGCATTGCCATGGGTGGAGCTTGTGTAATATGCGTTTCTCTCGTTAGATGTTTATAGTGCAACTTATTGCCAGTTCAGTATCACCTGTGTTGTCAACCTGGCTTGTTCTGTTAATCTGGAATGATTGTTTCTGCTAGTGCTGTTTTGTTATTGTTTCGCTTTTGATGATGGCAAGTATAAGTGAACAACCAGCAGCTGTGAAATTTTGTTTTCAACTCAGTAAAAATGATGCTGAAACTGTTTTAAAGTAGAAAGCAGCTTACAAAGATGACACTATGGGAAAAACTCAAGTGTACAAGTGGTTCCCCAAGTTTAAAAATGGCGACTTGTCGATTGATGACAAATCTCATTCTGGACGTCCATCATCTGCCTGGGTCAAAATTCATCATAGGCGCCTTCTACCATCCACCCAATTCTGACATAGCTATCTTTTTTTTTTTTTTTTTTCTTTTTGTAACAGTTTAACGTCCCTTTTTAACAACGTGGTCTTTAGAGACGGGAAAGGATGGGGGCAAGGAATGGGAAGGAATTCGGCCATGGCCTTTTGAAGGAAGCATCCCGGCATTCGCCTGGAGTGATTTGGGGAAACCATGGAAAACCCAAATCTGGATGCCCGGACGGGGCTTCGAACCGTCGTCCTCCCGAATGCGAGGCCAGAACGCTATCCGTTACACCACCACGCTCGGTGACATAGCTATCGCCGAGGAGTTAAGAAATTATGTAAATTGTATAGCTAGCTGTTTTCAGGATCATGCTATGATTCTAGGCGGTGACTTCAACCTGCCTTATATCAACTGGTGTAACTACATTCACATTACTGGTAGCAGAGACAAGGCAGCTTCTAAAGTAATTCTTGATCTGTTCTCTGATAATCATCTCGAGCAGCTAGTTAATGAACCTACGCGGTGTCATAATGGTAGTGAAAACATTTTAGATCTGCTTGTTACCAACAGGCCAGAATCATTCACCGACATTTCAACGACCACAGGAAAAGCGATCACAAAGCGGTAATTGCGGCTATCAATTTAATGTCCAAGCGAAAAATGGGAAATGAATGGATTGTATAAAGATTCAGTAAGGTCTCAAGGGAGTGTTTTAGAACTTACCTGAGGAATAATTACCATAAATTCAAGTTAACAAGGGACACCGTTGAAGAAATGTGGCATCGATTTATACATATAGTCAGGGAAGGTATGAAAATACACATACCGAAGCGGACAATAAAGGGGGAGAATGATCCACCATGGTACACACGTGAAGTCAAAAGATTACTCATAAAACAAAGGAGTATAAACGCACGCTCAAGGAGAAAGGGGTGTCGTAGTGATTTAGAAACCCTAGCTGAGTTAAGAGGACATGTCAAGAATGTGATGCGTGAGGCCTTCGATGATTTTCATTCCAACTCTCTATCTAAGAGTTTCACAGAAAATCCAAAGAAATTTTGGTCGTATGTACGAAAAGTCAATTGTACCAACAACAATATTCCAGCATTAATTCATGAAGGTTCCGAGGTTAACACTTTCGGGACCAGCAGCATAGGTACATTCCTGGCCCAGAAAACCAGCCATTTATGGCATTCTTTAAAATGTCACTGACATGTTTGTATTTGACATATTTCAAAAAGAATTTCATATAATAAAAGAACAATCTTCAAGGTTGGTTTTACATGTTTATATTAATTTTTTAGTTGGTAACAACAATGTTATTGACAAACACAAAAGGTATCATTTTTGTTTCACAGAAAAATTGCGTTTTCAGTTTTTAGTATAATTTCACAGGTATTTGGCTTCAGTGTGGAAGATTTTGAAGCATTCTGGCATACAGAGAGGTATATTACAGTCAGGACACCACCAAATCGTTTCCTTTCTACTCAAAAATCGTGACATATTTGCGAGGAACAAACAAGAACTTGCAAAACTCGTGACCACGCAAATACACAATGGCGCAGCTGAAAATGGCTGGCACCGCTTACTGTTTCTTTCGAAATAATTCCATAAGCACATCAGAGAGGGCAGCACCAGTCAAGGAGAATATAGACAGATGTTACACGCAGCACTATTACATTAGCCGGCCGCTTCCGAGTGAGAAACAGGCATGTGAGTTCCGAGAAACAGTCGCCCGAGCTATGCTCGGGCGCGGTCTTTTCAAAACAGTTTTGTTGCCCGAGCTATGCTCGGGCTCGGTCCCGAAAGTGTTAATGAAAGCCGTGATAAAACTAACAAACTAAATACAGTATCCAAACATTCATTTACTGATGAAAATAAGGATAGCATTTCCGTTTTCCCACGTCGTGTCGAGTTGGTGATGGAATCACTACAAATAGATGCTGCAGGTATCATAAAGCAATTAGAGCTCCTGAAGAGGGGAAAGCAGGGGGCCCAGATGGAATTCCAGTAAGGGTTTTTTTCAGAGTACACGGCAGAAATCAGACCATTTCTGTCTGATATATTCAGTACATCCTTAGAAGAGAGAAAAGTACCTTCTGAGTGGAAAATTGTGCTAGTAACTCCAATTTCAAAGAAAGGGGACCGAAGTGATCCTAGAAACTACCGTCCCATATCTATAACATCTGTTTGTAGTAGAGTTAAGGAGCATATTATATGCTCGAACATTATGAATTTTCTAGATGAAAATAATTTGCTTACGGCAAATCAACACGGATTTCGGAAGAAAAGATCATGTGAAACACAGCTGGCCCTATTTACACACGATGTAATGAAAGTTATTGATGCAGGTTCACAAGTAGATGCATTTTTTTTTAGATTTTCAGAAAGCCTTTGACTCTGTGCCACACAACTACCTTTTAGTGCAGCTTCGAGCGTACGGTATATCGGATCAGTTTTGTGAATGGATAAAGGATTTAATAAGTGGTCGGTCACAGTATGTAGTCGTTGAAGGATTTTTTTAACTGCTTAACGTCTCCTATAACAACTAGGTCTTTAGAGACGGGAAAGGATGGGGGCAAGGAATGGGAAGGAATTCGGCCATGGCCTTTTGAAGGAAGCATCCCGGCATTCACCTGGAGTGATTTGGGGAAACCATGGAAAACCCAAATCTGGATGCCCAGACGGGGATTCGAACCGCCGTCCTCCCGAATGCGAGGCCAGAACGCTAGCCGTTACACCACCACGCTCGGTGTAGTTGAAGGAGAAAGTTCTGCTAATCTAGATGTTACATCGGGTGTACCTCAAGGAAGTGTTATAGGACCACTTCTTTTCTTAATTTTTACAAACAATCTCGGAGACAAAGTGATAAGCATTTTTAGATTGTTTGCTGATGACGCAGTTATAAAGGGAAGTAAGGAATTCATCGATTGCTTAGAAATTCAGCGTGATCCGGATGTTATTTTGGCATGGTGCGCTGAGTGGCAACTTACACTAAATTGTAAGAAGTTCGACAATGAGCATAACTAAAAAAAGGAATCCGATTGTTCAGAAATACGAGGTAAACAGTTCAGTTACTGAGATGGTCGATTCTGTGAAATATTTGGAGTAACAGTACAACAGAACATGAAATAGGACTTACACATTCGTTAGTAGGTGGAGCTAATTCTAGGCTGCAGTTCCTAGGTTGAGTCTTGAAACATTGTAATGAACAAACAACGGAGATAGCGTACAAATCTCTTGTGGGTCCACATTTGGACTACTGTTGTGCCGTTTGGGAACCGTTTCCTAAGGGGTTGATTGACAGTATAGAGAAAGTACAGGGAAGAGCTGCTCAATTCGTGACCGCTTGCTATAGTCGTTATGAAAGCATCACAGAACTGATTAGTAGGCTGGGCTGGGAGTCTCTGGTATTTAAACAACGCATGTTTCATTTAATCTTATTGGTAAACATGCATACTCCCACTTTCACTTACGAGTGTAGTGAAATACTTCGACCACCAACCTATTTGAGTCAGAATGACAGGAAAGTAAATATTAGAGAAATAAGGTGCCGCACTGATTCTTATATGAATTCTTTTTTCCCCTCATACCATTCGGGATTGGAATGCACAGCAAAGAGATTAGCTTTGATGCTTAGCACCCTTTGCCACCCACAATTTCATGAATTGCAGAGTTTATATGTAGATGTAGAATTGACGAAAATGTTGAAAAATTTGAGAGCTTGTGCTCTTAGACTGTCGACAGACAATTGATCAACTGTCAGAAATTAGTGGGTTATCTTGGAGCTTGGTTCAGCAAAATTTAACTGAAGATTTGGGAATGAAACAGTTGCTGCCAAGTTTGTTCCTCAGGCTCTGACTGACAATCAAAAAGAACGTCGAATTGAAACATGTTGTGCTTAGAAACAACAGCTTGAAATTGATCCAGATTTTCTGTCAAAGGTCATTCATTACTGGTGAAGACTCATGGTGCTATGGTTATGACCCAGAAACAAAGTAACAGTCAACCAATCAAAACACAGTAAAAAAAAAGTCATCAAATCACAACATTAAAACGATGATATTTTGCTTTCTTGATGCCAAGGGAATAGTTCATTCAGAGTTTGTTCCCCCACATCAGGTCGTCAATCAAACCTTTTATTTGGAAGTTTTAAGAAGATTATGCAACAGTATTCGTCAAAAAAGACCCCATTTGTGGCAGACAGGAGATTGGTTCTTCCACCAATACAATGCATTTGCACACACAGCTGTCACTGATAGCCAGTTTTTGGCTAAAAATGGCATGGTTCCACTGTCCGACACACCTTACTCACCTAACCTGGCTCCGAGAGACTTTTTCTTATTTCCACGCTTGAAAACGGAAATGAAAGGACACCGATTTGACAAAATTGAATAGGTCAAGAAAAAAACAAGGGAGGAGCTGGCAGCCATTTCTAAAGATGACTACAGAAAATGTTTCAAACAGTGGAAGCCTCGGTGGGACAAATGTATTAGATGTAATGGTGAGTATTTTGAAGGGGATAAGGTTGTTTTGTAAAAAATTTGAAAATATATAAATTTTAAAAAATAATTCTGATTTTTTTTTTATTTGCTTTGAAAAAGCTAACTTCTCTTCTCTTTTACCTCCACCACTTAATTTTTACCAACATTAGTTACAAAAATTCACCATTTTTATCCAATTCTGATACATATATAATAAAACAGAATGGTCTGGTAGCACAGTGGTGAAGGCACTTACTTTCGAGAGTTTCAGGATACTTTCTCATGTTGAAATCCCGGTGGAAGCATGAACTTCGATCACAAGATTTTCCAGGTATGTGGTTCAGATTTCACAATGAAGTATAGGTCACAGAGGAAAGGAACTGGTCGTCCTGCTTCTGACACAAGACTATGTAAACTTAATTTGGTAAGATTCAACCAATCTTTGTTTTGTGGACTAGATTTTTTTTTTGTTTTTAGGTTTTCGCTTTAAAACAAACAGAAAATCTCTCACAACATTTTGTAAGGGACTAAACAGATAGTCACCTTAACTCAAAACTTCCATCGTTGACAAAGTCTTGCTAAAATTCAAACTGTTAAACCGTGATACTAGTACCTTGAAATAAATCAACTATAATAGCTTAAAGTCAGTTGCCACTTTCTTAATTTGACCTCAAGAAAGAAAAGGCTGGGTTGCAACAACGAAATCAAAATCGACGGTTCAAGTTCCAAAATAATCAATCACTATATTCTTGGAAATAAAATACACTTTTAAAGTAGACAGGCAATCAGAAGTTTAATTTCCAAAAGAATGTGGGTTATGAAGTGAGACAGACAGACTGAGTACCCCTCATTAAACTTTCAAAAGTTACATCTTAGTTGTTTACAATGCACCGTCCAACTCGAAAACTACGATGGCCGACATTCACCATGTTTTCCTGCTATCTATTTCCAGCCTCTTCACTAACCGGCGCCACAGCGCGATACAGAGCTGTACGTGCACACACCTTGAGATCTTATCCACGACTGCCAGCCGGGAGCTGCATCTACTCTCTATATGATCCTCCAGGGTAGCCCTCCGCGATGCAACATAGTCCCGTAATTATGGAAAAGTAGAAGGGGTAGAAGGTTCAAGTGAGTTTTATAGATCTTCTATTAATCATATCTTTTGTTTAATACCAATTAGGGCTTATTTATTTATTAGGTTTAAAAGTCCGCCAAAACCCATGCTCGTGACCACCAAGAACATGTTAGTGTACACTTATGCGGTACAAAATTGTGTACTATATTTTGGATTTTAAAACTTATTCCATGGTCTTCTACAGTTTCTCAGCTTTCCAAAAAGCACTCGATCTACTCTCTATCTGCCATAACCGCTGCCGTTTCTCAATCAATTTCCCAAAATATTTGTTTCCTGGCTCAATGACACCATGACAGGAGAATCAAGATTTTTCCAGATTATTTTGGAGATACTGCCAATTGTGTATAAAGGCTTGCATAATAAATTTCTGTGGCATCTCTTCCATATTCCGAAAGTATTTTCATTTACTGACTTTAGTTGGCAGGTTTACGATAAATAGAACTAAACACACCATGCAGCATTTTCCAAGTGTTTAATTTCAAAACCGCCTCCTACTCGTACGGCTGTATAGAACTATCTAAAATTTTAGTATATCATGCAGTTTTATTGAGTTGATCGAACACTATAAACTGACTTCAGATATTGTTTCAAACATATGATTTTATGGTGTTGAAGATGCAAGTTTATTTGAATACCGGTGTTTTCCTATTTTAAACGCTTCATGCTCTTGATTATCATTTGTTCATAACAGAATTTATTTTCTAATGGTTGATTGTTATTATAAAGAATTTTTACAACATTGAAAAGTGTTGTTTAATAGTGATATTGTGTCGTAACAAAATTTTATGTGTACCAAGATGGATACTTCGCTATTGCAGTTATATAGGTAAGTTTACATCTTTATTTTCACTTTTTAAGGCTGGTTTATATTATCTGTTTAGTTGGTTTTTAGACTTTAATTCGTCCCCTAAGCTATGGTATCGGTTTCTGCATTATGCCCGTTCTCCATTTCCCACAGAGGCTAACTAAAATTTGAAAAATTCTAAGGTAGCTTAGGTTACAAAATCCTACCCCGCTATACTCTTTTACATCACCCTTTTAGCTAATGGCAATATTATTCAAACAAGCATACTGTTTTTATTCAAATTTTCATGGAACTCTGCATATGTATACATGAAAACAAGTAGAAAAATCTTGTCTATGTTTGGCCTACAAACTCCTAAACCCTCTCATACTTTACAACCCTTATTATTTTTCCAACATTTTTTTATGCAAATCCACAATCTTTATCCAATTTTGATAGTACTTAACACACTATGCTTAAAAGCAGAGTGGTCTGGTAGCTCAGAGGTTAAGGCTCTTCCTTTCAACAGTTTCTTGATCCGATTTGGGATTTAAATTCTGGTGAAAGAAAGAATTTTAAAGAGTTGAATATGATCAGTGGCTTAGTATGCACCTTTCAGCAGCAGCCAACTAACTTTGTGGTTGTTGACTGAGTTAGTTTTTTTTTACTTTAAAACAAAGAGAAAAACACTGTCTACATTTGGTTTGCAAAAACCCAACCGTTTTCTCCCTTTACCCCCACCCCCTTAGTTGTTTCTAATAATCTTTATACAAACCCAAAGTTCGTATCTGATTTTGATGTAACTTTGCATACTTTGAAACAAAGAAAAAATTGTTGTCTACGTTTGGTTTACATAAACTCACTACTTTCTCTTAAGCAAAAGTTACATTTGGAACTATTCAGAAGGAACTTTGTGCACATATAGTTAAAATATGTGATAAATGATGTCTGTATTTAGTTTACAAAACTGCAACCACTTTTCCATTCACCCTTCTTAAGACTAATTTACATAAGCAATTTTTCAGGTTTTTTAAAAAATACATAAGCAAATGTTCTTTAACTTCAACTTTTGTTTATAAAGCGATTTTTTCCCTGGAATATTTGATATTTCACATTCACCACAGAAAATTGTAAATTGTAGTCTCATTGTTAATGACTGCAAGATTCTCTTTGCTGCCTGCTAAAACAATGGAATCTAAAGATTCAAACAAGCGATTTTTCATTTTTTTAAAATTGTTCCAATGGCAACATAGACTTATAAATAGGCTGGTGAAGGTTAAATTTCTTATCACTCTAGGAATTTATCTCAGAAATGATTTTGTCCTAACACTTTCCTCCAAAAATAAATCACTACAGTGTTTTCCCAACCCCTCCCCCCCCCCCATTTTTAAAAGAAAAATACAGTATTCTGAAGCAAGAATTACTAACAAATCATATACATGATATCCAATTATAAATTTGTTAAAACCTGTCCAAGTAGATTTGTTTTAACAACCTACAAAATTTCATAAATACTTGAAGTGATGACTGTTTACACATAATGGTAATTGAATACTGGCATATAAATATTTGAGACTGGCTGTACCTGTAAGAGTTTCTGATTAATTTACATCAGCAGGTGCATTATTAAGAGACGAGGACAAAACAGAAGACAGAATAATAAACTCATAAATCAGAAACTGATTTGTGAATGGAGGACATCCTAGTGTGTTGATGCAAGGCGGTGTTCAAAGGTTTGTCGCCAGATGCTGTTATGAAAACATAATATTTCTGATGAAGACATCAGAGTGTGCCATCAAAAAGTCGTGTTTTTATAACACCATTCTCCGGTGAACCCATAAAGACTACTTCACACAAACCAACAGTAAACCATTTGAAGGAGCTACTGTAAGTGTTTTAAGACAACAGAATGATCAATCAATAAATCTCTCACAACTGTATGTCTCCCTAATAATTTAATGAAAATACAACCTAAACTTTAGTTACGATTGGAGTATTATGAAATCAATAGGCGCGGCTGAATTATTAATAAATAAATTTTGTGGGTGCATGAACATATACAAGAAACAAATCATAGGGCTACACATGTGCGGGGGAGGGGGGGGGGGAAATATGGAATAAAGTGAGCCATGTTGAAATAATGGCATTCATTAGTTTACTGGTTGCTGCATGTGGTCAGAGTATCCCAAGAAAATCTAGGTCTCTTTCACTAATGTAAATTCTCATGAAAAATGACTTCCTGTGAAAAAATGTCATATACCAGAACAAAAAGATTTGCTTAGACTTAGACTTTTTTTATGGTTTTATACCTTGTCGACATCGAGGTGATCAGAGGCAGGAAAGGATGGGGGCTATGAACAGGAAGGAATTCAGCCATGGCTTTTCAAGGAAGCATCCTGGCATTTGCCTGGAGTGATTTGGGGAAACTATGGAAACCTAAATCTCGATGCCCAGATGTGGATTCGAAATCGCATCATCCCGAATGGGAGGTCAGAGCATTACCACTCACCAACCACACTCGGTACTTAGATTTCACACTGTAAAAACTATAGCATATATACTAGGATCAACTAGTAGCAACTTAGGGCTTAGTTTGCGTAGTTTCACCAACTGCGGAAAAATCATAATTTGAATGGTAAAGTATAAATTGATGAAAACATTCCATTTATTTATTTTTTTAATATATAAATTCTAATTCACGTAGGCATGGTATTGACATTTAGATGCGAATAACATACAGCATTCCTATAGCTTTATCTACAATGGTAACATTTGATTTTGTCTAAAATATGTCATTTTGAAGGAACCATCCCAGGTATTAAGCCATGACCAGTGGAGCAAACTTTAAATTTAATTGGATACTTCCACAGTACATCGTGTCTATGGAACTGACTTCGATTGATTGATAAAAAAAATAGTTTTGGCTATATTTGTCATATTGTCTGTTTTTATATCCTGACAGTGTAAATGAGACTAGTGAATGAGCCACCACCCGCTGTAAGTGCCAAACTGAGAAAAACTGGCATTGTTTCCTGGATATTTGAGAGCTACTGTGATTTTTTCCCCACCCATCTGAAATATATGAAATCATTTGTGGTCAATAGTGCCAAATTTCAGAATCCCATGGCATCTTCTAATCTCACTTCATCCATGACATTATTACTGAGAGCAGGCCCCTGTGATAAAACCTGTCATGACCACCGTCATACTTTTCTGTAATGAATTTCAAATACGATGATCCAGCCATGACAAAGATTTTTCACTCATGACATGTACACTGAAGAGCCAAAGAAACTGGTATAGGCATGCGTATGCAAACAAAGATATATAAACATTCAGAATACGGCTTGCGGTCGGCAATGCCTATATGAGGTAACAGGTGTCTGGTGCTGGCGTTAGATCAGTTACTGCTGCTACAATGGCAGGTTATCAAGATTTAAATGAGTTTGAATGTGGACTGTGACTATCGGGAATCCGTGAAAACATCAAACCTCCGACCTCGCTGTGGCTGGAAAAAGATTCTGCAAGAAGAGGACCAACAACTAATGAAGAGAATCTTTCAACGTGACGGAAGTGCAACCCTTCTGCAAACTGCTGTGGATTTCAATGCTGGGCCATCAACAAGTGTCAGCCTGCGAACTATTCAACAAAACATCATTGATATGGGCTTTAGGAGCCGAAGGCCCACTCGAGCACCCTTACTGAGTGCATGACACAAAGCATTATGTCTTGCCTGGGCCCGTCAACATCGACAATGGACTGTTGATGATTGGAAATATGTTGCCTGATCTGACGAGTCTTGTTTCCAACTGTATCGAGTGGATGGACGCATACAGGTATGGAAAGAACCTCATGAATTCATGGACCCTGCATATCAGCAGGGGACTGTTCAAGCTGGTGGAGGCTCTGTAATGGTGTGAGGCGTGTGCAGTTGGAGTGACATAGGACCCCTGATATGTCTAGATATGACACTGACAGGTGACACATACGTAAGCATCTTGGCTGATCACCTGCATCCATTCATGTGCATTGTGCATTCCAACGGACTTGGTCAACTCCAGCAGGACAATGCGACACCTTCGAGAATTGCTACAGAGTGGCTCCAGGAACACTCTTCCGAGTTCAAAGACATACGCTTTCCACCAACTCCTCAGACATGAACATTATTGAGCATATCTGGGATGCCTTGCAATGTGCCATTCAGAAGAGATCTCCACCCCCTCATACTCATGGACAGCCCTGCAGGATGCATGGTGTCAATTCCCTCCAGCACTACTTCAGAAATTAGTCAAGTACATGCCATGCCGTCTTGCTGCACTTCTGAGTGCTCACAGTGGCCCTATATGATATTAGGCAGGTGTACCAGTTTCTTTGGCTCTTCAGTGTATACAGGTGTGGACGCGTGACAAAGTCTACCAATTGCTTTGCAACTTGTTCCCAACTGTCTACAGACAAAAGTTTTTGATTGTCTATAGATAGTTGCATGATTGTATGTTCTTAAATGAATTTCAAGTGTAAAAGTGTTTAATTTCATGTTAAAAGTAAATCAGAGCTTTTATGAAGGCTATCCACTATTGGTCCATATAGCATTTAAAAATTACAACCCATTATCGGAAACATAATAAGACTTAAAAGATTAATGTATGTCAATTCACTAGGTGCACCCAACACATTTAAATGTGTGTGTGTGTGTGTGTGTGTGTTTGTGTGTACTAGCTGGTGCCCACGACTTTGTTCATATTTGTTAAGAATTTTGAAGGTTTTTATGTTACTTCCTGCCAAATCAGCAACCTGTCAGTTAAAATCCCATGAAATCAGCTCACACGATATTTGTTAATATCTGAAAAATGTTTTGTATTTTAGAACTTTCTTCAAGAACATTTTAGTACTTTCAAGAATATTCTAGTACATTCTAGAAGACTCCAAAGATTTTTTTTAGAACAATTTGGTCGAAATATGAAAATACACTAGGTAAACCACTTTCAATGACCATATCTCCCACATTCCCTCAGCTACCAATATATAACCACCATAGTGCATGATAGGACGCTGAGGCTACTACTGCACACAAACACCACTTGGTTCTGCACTTGGTAATTGTGGCTGCAAATTGAAATATAGGGACACGCAGACATCCTTAAGCATTTTCCTGCTCATTGTTATATTTATATACATATCAGAACATTCAAATTTCTGTACTTCAAACAAATATTGGCAACTGCCTGGACAGCATAGAAAGTAATGGCAAAACAAGTTCAAGAACCTATTATAGATGTTTTACTGCTAACTGATTAAATGCAACCAGTCTTCAGAATTGTCAGCGCTTCCTGCAATACTTAACAGAATGTTAACAAAGCTAATGGGAAAGAACCAAAATGTATAATCCATAAATTCATTAAAAGTTATGTAAAACTCAACACATGATTTGTATAAAACACTATCAGACTGCCTAAAAATTGCAATCCAACATTTACCTTCTTTAATTCAAGAAATTAAACTATTACAATGAACACAAACCTTAAATCGTCGCATACACTCCTTTTTGCTTCTTGTAGGAAGACAGGCAGCAATTTTATCCCATCGCTCAGGAGTGGATGCAGGATATGTTTTAAGAGCTTGTTCTAAAAGCTGTTGCTCGGCTGCTGTCCATGGAACCATTCCTTGTTGTTCTGCAGGTGCTGAAAAAGAAATAATATTTTTAGAGGTATTGTGTAACAAGTGCACTATTTAGATCTCTTTTTTTATAAATAAATAAATAATAATAATAAAAAAATGCATGTATAACATTTTGATGGCTTGTAAACACTTCCAGATCTGATTTCACTGTCCTCAGATTTTAAGAGAATCTGCATCATTTATCACAATTGAATGCATGCAATCATCTTCATTTACCAGTATTAGGCTACAGCTTTTTAAGCATTCACACATTTCATCTTTAAGTACAAGATTTTCTTGCAGAATTTCAATCAAGTAGTGAGTGCTGTTTTCAGGATGCTGCTGCTTCCAACTCTAACCACCACTGTTGTCCACAACTATGCGAGACTCATTTAATCAAAATTTTACCATCCCCTCAAAATAACTACTACAAGATGCTTTGAAGCAGCTGGGGGAGAGGGGGAGGGGGAGGAATGAGAAATACCACATCAATTAACAATTATTTGGAAGACAAATATATCAGGAAGACACATTATATCCAAAATTATGAAAGGTTTCACTTTCAAGCTTGATGCTCTTTAAATTTTCAGTGTGTACTTCCATGTGGTAAAGCTGATAACCTCATTTGTGTTTGCTACAACTGCTAACACATTTTCTATGACAGATATAGTAATCACTACAAAGTAAACTTCGAGGGCACTCTAAACAATTAAAAGTATATCTGCATAGAACCTTAATGTTTAAATGAGTCTTTCTATAAAGAATGTAGTCACTGTGGCAACAACCCTAATATCATTAAATAAATTACTTGTAACTGTGAAAATCAGTGTATATCCAACAGGCACATTATCAGTAACTGTTATATAGTGCAGATTGTAGTATAATAACTAAATTGGTGCAAGGAAGAAAATAATTAAAACCTGTGGGAGTCTCATGCAGTTATGGTTCCATACACTAATGATCTTGAAAATGGATATAGTAGGTTATATGGCAGTCGCTTGGTGCACAAGTTAATATTACTTTCAAATTGCATATATAAATCACACAAAAATCATTGAGGTGAAAAAAATTATACTGGGACTTTAAAAAAAAGTGAAATTTCTCAAAAAATATTTCCACAACATACTTATTACCCAATTACAAAATTCTATATAAAAATGATACATGGTTTTTTGTTGAGAAAATTATCTGCTGAATTGCAAACTTTGTACCATGCCTTGTCTCAATTTCTAGCAATATCGGCCAGGTTGGAGCAATGCTGAGATAACTGTGGCATTAGCAGGTCACATCAGCAGTAGTTGTGCACATAAATGGTTCGTTATTAGCATCAGACCAGTTGTAGCCTGCCCGGACCTGACTGCCAAGACTACAAAGCCTCAGCACTGCCTCCACACTCGGCTCTAAAAATGTAAGTGTCTCAATATATATATATTGGACTGAAGGGCTGGTCTATTGCATATACCCGAGATTCTATATGTCTTCATCCTTATTCATTTCTGTGAAACGGTAGTAAATACACTTTGTTATCTTCAACCACTGTTTCATTTGTACCAGTAATAGAACCATGCAATCACGCACTGTAGACCATAGCAGTTATTGACTCCCTCCAAGTAGACAAGCAACTCAATTGAATGTTCCCGTAAGTATCAATATGTAGTCCCAATCCATTCGGGGGATGATAGTTACCACTTAATACCATTGCAAGTTAGCTAAGCACTTCTGGTATAGTTTGTGGATCCATCTCCATGAATTTCATTAGAACAGGAATGTGAGAAATTTGTTAAAATAGCTCATTTAGTCATTTTGCTAAAATAATAAACTCCAGAAAGTGCAACTGTAGACTTTAGGAGGGTACCTCTCACTGAAAATTTTGAAAGACTTTTCAGACTAGTAGTGTCAAAAATAAATGGGAGGAGAGGGAATTAAGATTTTATTTATTTTTTGGCAAAAGATCATAGAGACAAAAAGAAAAAGATTTTGACTGTTGGCAATTACCAACTTTCATCTGATATATAAGAACGAAGTCTTTCTCGGCGTTGAGAATGTATAAACTGCTCTCGCGTGACTAGCCGAGTCAAGAGTGCGTTGTCACACGATATTTCGGCGACTAGATTCATTGCCGTCATCTTCTGGTGAAGTGCCAGGTGTAGCGGAAAGGCTCAGTTCTTATAGCCTGCCAGGTGGCCCAGTGCGCGGGAGTGTTGAGCGCGTCCGTGATTGGTCGGCGTATGCATCGCCCGGCCGCCGGCGGCCGGGCGGTGCCACTGGGCCACCTGGCAAGCTATAAGAACTGAGCCTTTCCGCTGCACCCGGCACTTCACCAGAAGATGGCGGCAATGAATCTAGTCGCCAAAATATCGTGTGACAACGCACTCTTTCATCTGATAGGTTTAAAGTCTATTCAAAGGAAACTCTCCTCTAAACCTGCCTACAATTACTTTCAACCCCTTAGTTCCTTTTTTTAAAATTTTGTATTAAAATGTTATTGAGGTTAAAAAGAACTAAAGAATTGTATAATTACAACTTTTTAAGTCAAGGTTCAGAAGATTTACGAGAGTGGACACTTGATCAAATTAGTGAACAAGGGTTCTGTCTTGAAATCAGAATGAAACTTTAAATATTAAAACAATAATACTAATATGCCACTTGAGCTCTAAACAATACCCCACAAACTGAGGTAAGAACATTCTTTAGTCTCCCTTTTACATGTAACCTGCCACCACCACTGCTTCCATCATCCCCCACTAGAATACGATATTCAATTTTTGGCAAAGAAAACACAGATAGTGACAAAAACAGCGCTAAATTTTCCTTTGGGTACACAGCTGGAAAAAATTATACTAACTCTCAAATCTTTCTGTTGCAGCTGCAGGTATTTCAGCAGCACCATGCTCTTTTTCAAATGTGTCATATGCCTTTTTGTTAACAGTTTCTTTAAGAATATTTTTGCTGTAATCAGAACTCTGAAGATCTTTAGCTTTACTAAGTACTTCCTTGGCAGTTTTTTGAGCAGAACCTGTTGTATCATGATGGTTGATAAAGTTGGCCACAACTTCCCACCTGAAAACAAAATTTATTCTTACAGCTGCATGTCACCACATTTTTATGAAAATAATTTATGAAAGTAACACCAAGCCACATTTGCAAGGACAAAGAGTATGAATTTCAAAGGTTCTTTTCCTCTTTGGCTTACCTCTGATTCGTTCCAGCAGGGAATATGTTAACAGCCTTGATTAAAAGCTGTAGTTGTTCTGGTGTCCATATTGTCGACCCTCCTTTCTTCGATCCCTGGGAACTAGAGCTACCACTTCTCATAGCTGCATTCATTAGAGCCTGCCTTTCTTCTTCAACCCTTTTTTCAATCTCCATCATTGTAGACTCATAAGCTTTGCGGCCTTCAATCGACAGTCTGCACACAAGCTGTTCAATCCTAATATATGTGGGAAAAGTGAAAATAAATTAATTGTATTGAGATTATGTTAGCCAACAGAAGCAATCTCAGTGGGCAAAAAAAAAGGGGGGGGGGACACAAACTACAAATGGACTGGTTTTGAAATCTGCCAAAAATTTAATCCACTCAAAACTTAATAACAAAACAACTGAAAAAGATTGAAGAATGCACAAAGAAAGTCAGCTCTTTTAATAAGCATTTTCATGTTAAAAAAGGCAGACTAAAAATGCAGTTGACCAATATACAGCATAATGAAAGAAACCATTTTATTTGCACCCATGAGCAATATATCAACAGCAGCCATAACAGAAAAGCTCGATCTTGTGAGAGATTTCAAAATTCAAACGGTTTACCATTGTTATTAAAATATATACCAGGTTTTAACACATGCTGTCACCAACCTCTGATTGTTAATAAACTAGTAGTTACATACCATTAATCTCTAGTAACTGTTATAATCTAACAAAGTACAGCATGTAAATACAGGCATGAATTTTCCACTAAACATAGTGAACAATCAGAGATACCACAGCAAGGAAATCGTAAAGATAATCTGTGATGAATACACACTAACGTTCATTATTCTCGCTTCCAATCAGGGATAAAATTTTAGAAATCAGACATACTGACTATTGCTGAAGATTTATTATATTTAAATATTATAAATGGAATGAAGAATTGAAAGACTGAGATACTTGTGCAACCAGCCATTTACAGTAGTTACATTTCCAAACCTGAAAATTGTTTTTGAAAAAATAACAAAATACCATAACAGCTTATACCAAAAATGTGCCAATTTTAAAAACAGAATTTGGGTTATCTAGACAGTTGGGAAGAAAATCATAAACTGGAATTACTGTTCTCCCTATGTTATTTTTAACAATTGCAAATGCCATCAAAATGCCTAAATATCTCTCAGAATTAAACTGACACCAAAATTGATAATCAAGAAAACATTACATACTCATGTCGGCCAACAGTGGCTACACAAAACAGATCAACAATATGGTACTGAACATTACCAACCCTGTTAGTATGGTAGCGTCCATATACTACATGGCTCGGTCTAAGGGGGGGAGAGGGGGGGGGGTTGGCTGGAAAGCTACACTGGGCTAAGTGGGTGGAGGGAGGGATTTCAAGCCAGGTCACATAGCTTTTCATTCATATTATTTGTCACATTTAAAATGAGGAACAGAACAAACAACAGCATGTCAATATTTACTTCCGTCATTTAATTATTTTCATATCTAATTTACGATAGTCTGACAAGAGAAAACGGTACAAAATGTCTTCTGGAATCAATATGGAAAGAAAGCTACATGCTACGTGGGGGGGAGGGAGGGGTTTCACAGGAGGCCAAAATGGAGCTACATGGTTTATAGACACTACATATGTCATAACATTTTATCAGATGATGAAATCCACTGCTATTACCAATTTGGTGAAGATAGAGAAATTTGCAACTACAACTTTGCTTGGTTGTTCAGACATCCCTATAGAAGAATAATCATGAATTGCTAATAGACTAGTTTGAACCAGAGCTGCTCAGTAATTAATGGGCCCAACAGGAATGAGAGGTTATAATCTCTGTCTCTGCTGGCATTTTACAAGCCCTTAATTTGACCATCAAATCTGTCAAAACTTTGTTAATGTGAAGTACACAAGAATGCTCACAGGCTCATTTCTTAAAAAAAAAAAAAAAAAAAAAAAAAAAAAAAAAAAAAAATCCTAATTTTTAAGTAGCCTACTGTCTTGCTAACTACAGAAGGACATTAGTTTCTGCAATTTGCTTAATTTTCCTTATCTGTTTGTACCATTAATAGATCCTGATAATGATTTCAAGGATTTAACAATTTTAAAGTATTCTATGAATTAAATCTACTATCTACACTAACATCCTCAAATCAGCAAATGACTATGTACCTTCCCACCATCAACAATGAATTGTTTAAAAAGATTGTTTCTGTCAATAACTTCTCATTGTGAAAGTTTTTCCACAGCAAGGTCACCAGCTGTATCTGCTGATGCTGCAGGGTGGCCACAGACTTACCAACTAACCAGCACCATCTGCTAGCTTTACATTCCACATACTAATCTCTTTCTTTTCAGGCATTTTCCTTGGAGTCTTCCACATCGGGCATTTCCTCCTGGAATCATAGTTAGCTGCTCCTTGACCCTTAGAGAAGGTGCCTCTGGTTTCTGGGTGCATTGCAATGTATGACTTTAACCACCTTGGTAGTCTTCCTGGTGCAATGCAGTCTCAGCTGTAGGTAGTGTAAATAGTTTTGGTTTGATCAGTCTTATTCCTCTTTAATTTCTTCCACTCTTGCCCTTTTTTCCATTTCTAATGCTATTTGCTCATGGTACCTTTCACACTCAGCTAATTTCATTTCAACATATTTTGCCTACTCGTGTTAGATTAGCAGCTTCATCTAGCAAGTGCTGTATCATGTAGTTATGTCATATATTCATAAATACTGAAGCTGAATTTGAATGTGCGCTCTAGATTCTTCAGTTTTTTCGCGTCCCCAAACCACATGATTGAGAGTACTTACTACACCACAGTCACAATTGTCAGCTTCTTTGAGGCTTCTTTATTCAAAGAAACTATTGCAAGAGCCATGATCGGATATATAATGTATGTATCCTGGAGATGGTTTAAGGTGATGTTTTTTTGTTGTTTTTGTGGCTATATGGTGTATCGACAGCGAGGTCTTTAGTGCCCTGGTTTAAGGTGAGTCACAGATATTCTCTGTTTCACACAAGGAAGCATGACAATGGTCCTACTGCCCATGTTGCTGTTGCTCAATGTTTGCTGCCATTCATCAATAAATGCATCCCAAATATTGTATTTGGTTTCAACAGAACTTCCAATTATGTCCATAGCTTGGTCATACCCACCTTCTTATTCAATATAATGCTCTTCGCTTCCTTATTTCAAAATCCAGTGGCCAGATTCCAAGTATAACTGTTAATGCATCTGTGAATGTTGTACAGTAAATCGTAATTAGCCTGAGCGGAATTGTCACTCTTCCACATACCTCCACCATACAACACACTTTAAATTCGGTTATTCATCCAGATACACACCAAGGAATGGAATACTGCACAGCCTTTTATTGTATCTCCCAGGATCTTAACTACAGGATTTCATTTCAGATTTCTGTTTAGAATCATGTAAGTTCATGAGTTGGGGCAAGGTTTAGCTTCACGTCTGCACATCACTGAATGAGGAAATTCAATACAGTTTTGCACTTTGTTTCTAGTTGCTGTCTAAATGCCATGTCTATCAGAAGTGGAATGTTATTGGCAAATGCTACCAAACCCTGAAGTTGTAGCATTTGTTGCAATACATTCATGATTGGTTCCAAACCAATATACGAGAAGATTGGTCTGCACACTGATCCCTGCAGTTAACCTTTCGTCAATCTTTCCTCTATGAACGTTTTAAGACACCACAGTTTCGCATACCAATTTCTGCATTAATCTCTGAAGCTGTAGGATATGTATGTGGACAGTTGATATTTCTCGGGCTTTCAAACAACACAGGCAACCAGACATTGTTAAACATGTCTACAAAGATACCCATCACATACTTTTTGGCAGACCATCAATCGGTTGATCAAACTCACTGTTGACCTGCCTGCTCTAAGCCCATATTTGATTTTGGTTTGTCCCATTTTTAACATTCTAGCTTCCTTTAATTTCTTGTAGAAAATCTATTCTTGTTCCTTCCCTAGAACATTGAGTAAACAGATTGGGAGGTAGGATTTCAGAAATTGTGGGTCTTTGCTGCAACCTGTAGCTGTAATAACCACCTCACTAGTTTTCCATACATTTGGGATCCTCCCCTGCACTAAGCATTTGTTGAATAGTTTATTTAATGTTGGTATCAGTTGAACAACTAATGTCTGGAGTACCCTGCCAATGTACCATCAGGTCCAGATGTTTTTCTTGTTGAAAAGGGTGTACTGCTTCCACTATCCCTTCATCTGATACAACATTCCTTGATGTTCACAATAATGTTGGTCCCACATTTTTTTTGTTTGATGAAATTCCCTTTCTGTCCTGTATCATCATCTGAAAGTAGCATGTCAAGTAACACCAGTGCATTTTCCATCCAGTTTGCGGTCATAGATACATCTAGTCTCCTTGCTGCAGACAACATTGCAGATGGATTAATTTTGCCTGAGGTAATCTGGTGAGGGATGTTGCATGGTTCTCTCTGATGAAGGTTTCACAGTTTTTGGTTTGGTATTAAGCAACAACCCTTGAATTCTTGCTTTTTGTTTGTATTCCATCGCAAAGTGGATCTATAGCAGCACATCTGAATTTTTTACTCACTTTGTTTTGAGAATCTCTACTAGTTTTGTAATAGTTGGGTGTCATTTGTACTGATTGTACCCATTCAAGTCAAACTCGTTTTGATTGAGGTATGGGGGAAATGTCACAGGTGGTGGTAGCGATCTCCAAGTTTAATGAAGTAGGTTTGTTCATCTGTCTGCATGCCTACAATGTTTGCTGCTACTTTCTCTTATTGTAATGTTTTCTCCAGTATCTTCCAGTCCTCTGTGCGTTTCGCCACTTCATTTAAGACATGATTCATATTGACACCCATTAATTGACCTTTGTATCACTTGTCTGCCATTTGGATGTTGTTCTCCATTGTCTGCTCTATTTATTGGCTTTGAAGAAACATTAGTATGCTGGAGACTCTTTGACAGATTTTTCCCAGTTTCCTGCATGGGAACTGTGAGGACTTCCTTAGTCTTCTTTCTTTTAGCTGGTCTCTCCACAATGTGGACATGTGGCAAATGTTTGGGTACAATGTTTGCTAGTTACAGATACTTTGATTCTAGTATATAGGCTTTTGCAAAGATGGCACTAAATCCAAAGTGTATGTTTCATGTTGCATTATTTGTTTATGTATTTCAACACTTATTTCCATCTTGATGAACAGTGCATTTGTTCAGGGACATGTTCCAAATTTCGACTTTAATCCCTCCAGAAATAATTGTCCTTCTGTTGTAACTTCAAAATTTGTTCAGACTTTTTCTGGATTTGATTTCGCTTAACTGACATTGGTACGTCATATGGAATTAACAGGACTTTTCTTTCCATGTCATTTTACACATCAAGTTTTCACTTATTTCTTTATTTTCCACGATTTTCTGTAAGCCTGACTTCAGTCATTTTTTGGTCCAGAAGATTGTTAATATAGTTAGCAAAGTTTTTGTACTTGCTGTTAACTGTAATATGGCACATGGATTCAGAGTTTAAACTCCTCTGTGTATTGCTACTGTTACATTCAGTCGAGACCATGATGTCAACAGGAGCAGGAGGCAGGTGTTGGCTCAGTGAAGCTAGATGCCACAGAGCTGAAAGAGAGCGATGATGAAACCAGCTTGAAGATGAAGTACTGACGCAATGCAGCATGGCTGTGAATGATGACGATAGTCTTATGCGCACTGATGTCCCATTTCACAACTGAACAAAATCACTCATATAATATATGTTTCTTACCCACCGTTAATTAAAGTTCTCAGAAGCAATGGTAAACACTTGTTATAGCGACACACCTTATTTAGCAACACGAAACTCCTTACAACATGCCGTCAGAAACGGGAACAAAATGACACACAACTGTATACAGCAGCCATCTTGCTCCAAGGCATAATTTCCACACAAAAATGTTTAAAAGCAAATTTAAACTATGTCACTCTCAGATATCAAGTGGCCAGAAATGAAATACATTATCTATGTATGCCTGAAGTTGTAGAGATGCTTTGACCCCATCGTATGTCCATTTATTTCTATTACATGGTGGACAGGAAGCCTCTAGAATACTAGCATTTACAAAATTGTGTCTACACATGGAAATGGCTACAATATCAAACAATACAAATTACAGAAGAATGAACACACATTTTCTCATAAGACCAAAGAGAAGTATCAGTAGTGGGTAATAAACTATTAATAAAATTCACCAAGTTTCTTCCACACAAATTATTTTTATGATATAAAAAAAGAGACTATAGATAAAAAAGCTTACAAAGGAACACAATCAATAATTATTCAAATGTCTTAAGGTAGTAAGAAAAATATCAAAGTAATACCTATGTCCTTAAGTCCTAATCCTGATGGAAAATTAATCTGCAGTGTAGAGAAAGCTATGAGTCATGTTTAGTCCATAGTTATTCAGAAGCAAGCACAGGTAATGCATCTACAGAAACTCCTCACATCATCCATCTATATGTTTAAAATTAAATAAGAGACTAATTTCTTACTCATCTGGTTGCAGGGTTTCACACAACTTCTCCAAGGCAGCCATATGCTTCACACGTTCATCCTCTTTTTCCACATAGTAGTCATTTGATTTAACTAATTTTCGTAAAGCTGTTCGTTTTACTTTAAGTGCTTTTTTCTGTGCTTCTCTTTCAGCCTTGAGAGCATTTAATTTAGCCTTCTCAGCAGCTTCTAACTCTGCTTTCTTTCTCTTTTCTTCCTCTTCAGCTTCTAGCTGTTTCTGAACAAAAAAATCTTGAAAAATTTAACAGAATTATACATTGCAAAATGTGGGGAAATATATTTTTATTCACATTCAGCAATTAAAATAATTATACCATATGATTACATTTTTTACAAAAATAATGTTGAGAAGTGTAAATAATCATATGATTTAGGAGCAATATGCCACTTTATACAATATACTAAAATCTTATACGAAACGAAAATGATGCTCAACCTACTTTCTCTTCTTCTGCCTGTCGAGCTCTTAATGCGTCCCTCTTAGCTTGCTTTGCTGCTAATTTGCGTTCTTTTTCTTCCTGTTTAAACTTTGCTATGCGAGGATCCAACGAGTATGCAGTGTCTACAAGAGTACGGATTCTAAGCATCTCTTCCTTTTTTCTTTTCATCCGAGCCAACTTATTTTGCCTATCTATCCATTTACGCTCTTCACGTCTGCAAAGTAAAATAAATATATTTTCATTCAAAACGTACACAACTCAAAAAATCTTAACAATAACCAAAATAATACAGATTTGTCACACAATCAATAAAACATTCTCCATGATGAAATAAAATCATTCAAACTTAATATGGCCAGTTGAAAAGGAATTTACGGGCATAAAAATTATTACTTGCGTAGTTTCTGCTGTTCCAAATAATATCATGAATAAAGATTAGAACTTCAGGATCCCTGAATACTATCAACCATCTAGTGTTGGTACAAAGCATAAAATTAAATTGGTCACTTAATGAAAAGGATGAAGAAAAACCTGGAATGTGTTGTAGATACTTAGTGAAAAATTGTTAAGATTTTTTCAGTTTGTTTCAGAAACATTCATACAGTACAATACCATTATGTTGAGGATGGAGAGGGATACCATCACATACCATAGCAGAAGATGTGATGGTATAGAAACATAAAACACAGAAATATATTTTTTAGCAATACTGCAGTGACATAACCAAATGAAAATCTTATTTACTGACTGCAGACACTGCTTGAAAATTTTACTTTTAATGTGCCATTTTCTTCAGTTTCCAAATAACTGAGCTTTTTTCATTTGATAAAAAATATCAGAAATTACTCTATTTTAATTACATACAAATAGATGCTAACCACAACTTTATCAACTTGTTAAAACATTTCCAATGCATGCTTATCAGCAGACTACACTGAAGACGCATTTTCATACTTGTTTAAAAGTAACTTAAAGTTACCGTGATAGTTGTAAGTATTACTATCAATATACCTTCTCTCCAACTCCCAAATCTGACAATGCTGCTTTGACCCAGGACGCATTAGCAGTCTGCCACACCCTTCATTGGCGGTATCATTTTCCCGCCACAGGAGAACACAAAATCCGGCAGGACGAAATTGAATCCAGCCTACAACAGTTTATGCCATCATCTCATTGGATCCACCCCAACTCCCAAAATCCATTCACTTATTCTATTTCAGGAGTTCCTCACTTCCACTTCGTCCTCTCCCTCTTTCGTAAACTCCATTCCAAAAACCTCAGCATCACGGAAACTCGAGCCATGAGAGAACTGTCCAGAAACCATAGTGTTATCACTAGGGTTCGGATCTTAAGGACAAGTCATATTTTTTTCCTGTATTTTTTTTTTTAGCTGAAATGCTAAATTAAACACTGATTCAGCCTTTTTGATTGTATTTTATATAGCTTATAAATGCATATTCAGATCATTTTCCTAGTTATTGTCATATTTTGATAATATTTATGGTCATATGGTCATATTTTGAGGAAAAATCTTATAGTTTTTTTTTTTAATAGTACCGGGATTTCTCTAGACATAGATGAGAATAAAATAAGACAATTACTCACAGAACTGTACTTCTGCTATACAGGTAGGGGGTGGGGGGGGGAACTAATCTTCATTGTTGTCAGAATTCACCAGTCAAGAATTAAAGTTATAAATTACTGTCACTCTCTGAACGTAATGTTCCACCCACCTTTTAATATCAACAGTGCAGCCTGTGTCGATCCGCGTTAATCAATATCTCAATGAAATATCCTCAGTTACCGTTAAATTTGCAGTGGATCATTGAGTAGACCTAGCGCCATGTCAAAAGTAAAATTTTCTGAAAGTGCGAAGCTACATAAGGGAATTTAGAGAGCAGTATTTTAGTACAGACGAAAGAGTTCTATTCAGTAAATTATCTGAAATTAAAGCGACTTCAACAAAACTGTTTAAAATTTAATTTCCCAATGGTGAAGCGAGTGCACAGAAGCAAATTATCTCTACATGAAAGAGACACTAAAAGATAAAATAAATGATGCATAATTGAACATGTTTTAATGTATAACAAATTTAAATGATCAGTCATATTTTGTCATTTTTAGGTCATAATTACCCATTTTTAAGGTCATATTTGCCTGCATATTTCTCTATTTTTTTGGTCATAAAGATCCGAACCCTAGTTATCACTGTGAGAACAATCTGAGTTTTCCCCAAAACAAACCACACTGCTTCAGAACTTCAGAGATGGGAACTTGTGTACCAAAATACCCTGGACACCAGGACCTCATTTATAAAATTCTACCTTTTGACTCTCTCACTCGTTATTATAATTTTTATCTTTTAACTAGTAATAATTTTAACAAATTTCTTCCAATTTTTTTATTTACTTATTTTTATTCATCAACACACTGTACCCTTTCGTATATGCGTTAATTTTTTCACCACCTGCGATATATATTCTATATATATTATTTTTGTCTTTCCCGAGAAACATCAGTCATGTGGTAAACTTCGGCGTGTGCACACCACCCGAACCACATGGCCTGTTTTCTAAAACATGACTAAGGTAAAACCAAAATATTGTATACTAGCTCGTACCCGCGACTTCGTACACGTGGATTAAGAATTTTTTTGCCAGAATTAAATATAGAAAGTTGTTGGTAACTAAGGATTGGTCCCAAACAATATCAAGTCGGAAAATTATGATAGGAAAGCTATCACTATATCATTGTACCGTCGAACCTGTCTCTTGAAGAGAATCAGTTTCCAACATATTTCTGTCACCATTCGATAAGGTCTCAAAATTTCGTGACTACAACTGTTAATCATACTGGAAAAAAACATTCTGCACCTTTCATACAGATTTTCTTATCAAATTCCATCAATATCGATATAGCAATTATATCGTCAAAACGTAACAAAAAGACAGTATTTATAATAATATTACTGTGGTTCAAACTCACACACTGACTGCGAACAACACCTGAGGGATCATTATAACGTAAAAAAGTGTACACCTACAACATTGCAAGACTACCTACGATTTTCCTCGCATTGCACCCCTTACTTTCTAATATCGACAGTTTAACATTCAATCCGAATAACCTACGGCCCAGGCCTGACTCTTACGATGAAAAACAATTTTTAAAAATCTTAGCCTCCACGGAGATTTGAACCGGAGACCACAACGTTCGTAAGCAAGCGCTTTAACCACTGAGCTGCCAGTCCACTACAAGGAAACATGGTACGGAGACGTCCATATCTAATGTGTCTGTCTATTGCCGTATTTCGAAGTTATGAGACAACATGTGTTATTTATACAGATAATTTTTCAACCAAATGTAGACAGTATTTTTCTCCTTGTTTCAAAGGATATGTGTGTAAAGTATCATCGAGATCAGATGAAAACTGTGGATTTGTATGAAGAACAAACAAACATACATTCATTGATCTTTATATATAAAGATGTTTTTAAATTTCTTGATATTAAAAAACAGCAACCAGCCACAGTTTGTTTGATGTTGTATATTTAATCAATCATGGATAAAATATTATTACTGATACCTCGCCAGGTTCTTGGAATTGTATATGCATTTAAAAAATGTAAACTTAAGCTAATGAAAACAGCTTGTAGCATTAAATTTAACAAAGAATGAATAGTAATGAATGTTATCCCTAACTATATAAAGGTTAATATTATAATAACACTAAATCTGCACAAATAGCAAAAAAGAAAAGTGAATTAATATGGTTAAAATCAGAAATTAAAACACACTATAAAACAAAAGACCGCCTCAATAAACAAATTTAGCTGCTGCATCTTCATCTAGGAAAACACCTTTCCCCTATCCAGCTAGATTATGTTCTCTTATATATTGACACCTTACTGAATAAAGAACGAAATGTTATAGCATCAAGACATAAAAATAAGCTTATGGCGCTCAAAAGAAGCACCACAAAAAGTGACAATATTATTCCCCCAACATCACAGTATAAATTTTACGATAGAGTTCTGAACACAACAAATATTATATTTAATAAAAGTGAATCATGTCTTCTGAACAAAGGACTTAAGCATAATATAGCCCCTCCACTTACCAGCAGAAACCTGAAAAACTTAGTTACTAGCATAAAAATTGCCACTGATATAACTGAACTTACTACTAGCGAAAAAAAACCTACTAGCTTCTAAAGCAAATAACATCATCAACAAAGAAATAAGAGACAACAACACATCTTACAAAGCAAATAATGACCATAAAACCCTCTCAAGTATTAACAAAAAACTGAAAGATAGTAATGCACTTGTTGTTAAAGCAGACAAAGGTAATACTGCAGTTGTCATGTACAAAACAGACTATATTAATAAAACCATTGACTTCTTTAATAATAATGCCATAATAGAAATGAAAAAAGATCCGACCCCTAAATTCCAAAATGAAATTAGAAAGCTCCTCAAAAGATGTACATTCCTCCTATCTGACACAGAAGTTCAACAATGTATTGTCATGAACCCCACAGCACCTAAATTAAGGTCGCAATCTAAAATTCATTAAGCTAATCACCCTATCCGACCTATTGTGAACTATAAAAACAGTCCAGCATCCAAAATTTGTAAAAAACTCAATGACATCCTCTTAAATATATTCACTTTTGAAAATACATACTCAGTGAAAAACAACTATCAGCTAATAGAAAAAATTAAAGACATCATTATACCCACCAGCGCCAGACTTGCATCCCTTGATATTGTTTACCTCTATACAAATATTCCAATCATGGGCACAATTAACATTATAAAAAGTAACTTATTGATACACAAGAAATTTTCCCAACCTGAAATACAAGAGATAACTGAGCTACTTTCTCTAATTCTGTCATACAATTATTTTACTATTGACAGTAAAATATACAAACAAACTGATGGTCTTGCAATGGGAAGCAACCTTTCAGGTTTCCTAGCAGATATCTATATTAACCATCTTGAGAAAAAGTTTTTCAAAAGTAACAAGCATCTTACCTATAAAATCATCTACTACAAAAGATATGTTGATGACACAATTCTCCTATATAATGGAACTGATATTGAGATTGAGGCTCTTGCTGAAGGACTGAGCAATATGCACAAAAATATAAAATTCACTGTTGAACACCAAGATAATGGATGTCTTAACTTCCTTGACCTAAAGATTACTCGAGTTTGCCAGAAACATAAATTTCAAATTTATAGAAAGCCCATCACCACTGATATCACCATTAACAATAGCTCTTGCCACCCTACACAACATAAAATGGCATTTTTCAAATCTGTAATTAACCATGCATACAAAATACCCATGGACACACCTGATTTTTTCAATGAAATGCCAGTAATAGAAACTATTGCTTACAATTATGGATATAAAACATCACTAATTGAAAACCTTTCCCACAAAATTAAAAATAAAATCAGAGTCTCAACATAAATCTTACCAATCCCCTTTCTACAATCCATATGAACCCTTAAAAGAAAAATCCATATACTCCAGCATTCCATATTTAGGTTAAGTCTCTTATAAAATTGAAAACCTATTTCGCAAGACCAACGTAAATATCGGCTTTAATACAGATAATAAGCTTCAGCACAAACTCATTCACAATACACAATCTTATAATTCCCCTTACAATAAATCTGGCATCTATAAAATAATATGCTCAACATGCTCCCAAACCTATGTAGGTCAAACAGGCAGAAACTTCTCCCTACGTTTTAAAGAACATTTAGATGCCATCAAACTAGGTAATATACATAAGTCCACTTTTGCTGCCCATATAACTAAAGAAAAACATTCCCCACCCTCTATAGAAGAAAATCTTCAGATAATACACATTGCTGACAAAGGGAAGAAAATGGATCTCCTTGAAGAACTAGAAATCTATATCCATGTCAAGAAAATGCCAGATCTTATATTAAATGAACAGAAAGAACTTTCTAATAAAGTTTTCCTATACAATTTCTTGGACTTATTTGTTAAATCCAGCACAGATTAAAAAATTTGCAAGCCATCTGTTATTCCCATATATAATTCTAAATAAAGGCAATTATTCAACTCCCATTCCAAACAACTCCTACAGAATATTAAAGCCCTAAGTAATTTATCTAGACTTAAATATTAGATGTAAATTTTTTTATTATTATATATCAGTTTATGTTAAATCCAACTCTGTATATCAATCTAGATGTCATTTCAAAATTAATTTAACAACTATTAGTCATTTTATTCAAATACCTAGTTCACATTGCTGTATTTTTTCATAGAACTTAATATTATCTTTAGTAATATGCAAAACTCTTTGTACATAAACATCTTTGCTAACATCTGTAAATGCAAAGCAAATTTCTAGCGTTCTTTTCAGATGCTTATAATGGTGGAATATTTATAATTAATTTATTTATCAATACATCATATCCTTTGCCATCATTCAAGAAGAATTCAGTTTAAAACATTCAACTTTTGAATGTAAGTAATATAATAGAAATTGTCTTTATCAACCCAAAATTATATTTGCTATCATTCAACAAATGCTACATTCTATTATTATAGGACGCATGCTTGCATTTTGCAACTGCATAATTGATTACATATATAAAAATAAATGAAAACCATCTGATGATGAACAATTTGTGTTCGAAACCAGTAATGGTTTATTAAATATACAACATCAAACAAACTGTGATTGGTTGCTGTTTTTTAATATCAAGAAATTTGAAACTACAGTCGCTGAGTTCCACTAATCCATCATGGATAAAAGATTATAAAAGATGTTTTTGTTTGTCATGGACGTTTTTCATTCATCAAGGCCTTCAACTTTGGTGAGTGACGAGTCATTTTCCCTTTCCTTTGTTATTTATATTACCTAAAAGCAGGTTCTAAATAAGAAAAGAAAGGGAAATTAACCCACCACATGCCAAAGTGGACGGATGCGACGAGAGGGGACACTTATGCTGACAAACAACTACATAATATTTCGGCATCTGCCTTGTTTACATGTAGAAAAATGGGCCATTAGGCTCGGAACGTGTGTACACAACGAACATTACCTAATGACTAACCGAGTGGTGGGGGAGGGTGGGGGAATGGCTAAGGAGTAGACTATCGATATCGGTATGCAATGTCTGAGATAATATATTGCAGGCAATGGTAAAATGAGCATATGTAGTAGGAGTACGGTATAAACACAGAAAAATAATAATAATAATAATAATAATAAAAGGTAGTGATGGGTTAATTGGATTTTAACGGTGGTTAAGTCCAGGTGGGTGTCTTGTATCCAGGATATTCTGGTAAGCTAGTTCCCATCTCCGGAGTTCTGCTGCAGTGGTGCTGTCAGGGAAAACTCTGACTGCTCTCACAGTAAAACAGTCATTTAGGTTGTTGGAATCATGGCTATTGGCATGTTCTGGTACTGGAAGGTACAGGTTGCGGGTGTGGACAGTTTGTCTGTGGCCATTCATTCTAACAGAGAGTTGCTGTGTGGTGAGGCCTATGTAAGAACTGGTGCAATAGCGGCAAGTTAGTTGGTATATAAGATGAGTGGTGGAACAGGTGGCATGTCCAATAATGGGGAAAGTTTCCCCTGTGGTGGGATTGGAATATGTAGTGGTGGGTGGAAGCATGCTGCAGGTTTTACAGCGGGGTCTATTGCAAGGATAAGATCCATAAGGTGCTTTTGGAGAGTCTAACAGAGGGTATTTGTGGACTAAGATGTTCTTGAGATTGGGTGGTCTGCTAAAACATGCACGAGGGACATTGGGTAGAATTTTGGGTAGGAGAGTAGCATTTCCGGAAATGAGCGAAGGAAGTCATACCCCTGTCGCAAGATATGGTTGATGGGCTCGAGGCCAGGAGAGAACGGAGTGACAAAGGTAGGGCTATGGTTGGTTTTTGTAGGAGACAAGTGAGAGTGGTTACGTGGAGGGTGGTCGATCGTGCGGGAGATCTGTTTATGTACATGATTCCTGGGGTAACAGCGGGAAATAAGGGCTTGGGATAGGTTTTGTGAGTATTGATGGAGAGAATGAGCATCAGAGCAAATGCGACTTCCACGGATGGCAAGACTGTATGGGAGGGAACGTTTGGTATGGAATGGATGGCAGCTATCAAAGTGTAGATACTGCTGTAAATTAGTGGGTTTGATGTGGACTGTGGTATGAAGGACCCGTGCCTGAGTGTGATGTCAACATCGAGGAATGTGATGTGTGAGCGGGAGTAAGTCCTGGTGAAATTGATGGAATTGTTGCTATTGTTAAGGGAGTGGAGGAATTCAAGGAGGTGGTTTTCGCTGTGGGTCCAGATCATAAATATGTCATCTATGTATCTGAACCACACAGTGGGTTTAAAGGGAGTGTTGTTCAGGAAACGCTCCTCCTGACGACCACGGAATAAGTTGGCATAGGATGGGGCCATGCGCGTGCCCATGGCAGTACCGCGGATTTCGTGATATACTACAGAATTAAAGGTAAAGAAATTTTTGGAGAGAACTATATGGGCCAAGGTTGAAATGAAGTATGTACTAGGCAGGCTATGTGCGGTCGTAGGTCCAGGTAGTATTCTAGGGCACTGAGGCCCTGACTATGTGGAATGTTGGTATAAAGGGAAGTTACGTCAATTGAGACCAGGAAGGAGTCTGGAGGTAGAGGTGTGTGGATTGTGGATAGGTGTTCAAGGAAATGTGGAGTGTCTTTCACGTAGGAGCGAAGATTTTGGACAAAGGGTTGGAGATGTTGATCCACAAATGCTGAAAACCTTTCAGTGGGCGATCCATACGCCGCAACTATAGGTCGCCCAGGATTACCAGTCTTGTGGATCTTAGGAAGGAGATACAGTGTGGGAGTGCGGGGATTCTGGGGAGTCAGGAGGGAAATGGACTGAGGAGAGGGTTCCTTTTTCCTAGTATCATCACCGTCAATACGTATAGTATTGGAACACCACATCATTATATGGGATCTGAATAATACATATAGAAAGGACAAGAAAGAATGAAAATTTTGCATAACACAACAGTTACTTTCAATCAAAATAACAGTTAAGGAAACTGTCACTCCCTTGTTGAACTTAGATTTGGAGGGGGGGGGGGGGATAGTTTTCCAGGTAACTGGAGGGAGGGAGGGAGGGAGGGAGGGAGGGAGGGAGGGAGGCAGGCAGGAGAGGATGATTACGGTAACTGTACAAAATTTATATAGTAAACTGTCAAGAGATGTTAGGATAGCAAAAACTTCATGTAAATTACATTTAACCTGGTGCACGCAGCTTCAAATTCAACAGAAAATAAATAAAATTGAGGACAGATATAAATCTGATATCAAATAAATAACAGGCAGCATATTCAGAAGTGAGCTCAGTTCTAGTACATGTACTGGATTTCAAATTTCAGTCCAAGGAAAATCATTTTGGTCCATGAAGATTTGCTCTACTCTATACATTTCAAATTGCAACGACGGCACTACACATTCCACATGCATTCCACTAACCATTACTCTAGTAGCAAAAAAAAACTGTATGCTGCTGCAGAAGTAAGCTGCCCTCTATCAACTTCTGCAGGCAAGACCACAGAGGACACTGATAAAGTATTTTTATTAATGCTTTACTTAAGGATTAAGTATTTTTTCCACACCATTTATGTGGTTTTTAGAGCCCCTTAGGGAAATGGCGGATGGCTCTGGGAAGAAATCCAACGTCCATTCGGTGTGTATTCCGGGTGGCCTGATCCGAGATGTTGAAAAGGCCATCCCGGATGCCATAGAATGGACGGGGTGTAGCCAACTATAGATTGTGGCATATGTCGGCACCAATGATGCTTTTCACCTTGGGTAAGAGGTTATCCTCTCTTCCTTCCGGCGGCTGGCTGAAAGGGTGAACTCTGTGGCCACACGATATTGGCAGAGCTAACCATCTGTAGCATCGTAGACAGAGTTAATTGTGGACCTCTGGTTCAATGCCGTATTGAGGGGCTGAACCAGAGACTATGATTTTTCTCAATCTTCGCCATAGGGTTGAGTCATGTAGGGTTCCCCTGAATAGGTCAGGCGTGCACTACAAACATGAATCGGCTACAAGGGTGGCAGGGGCCGTGTGGAATGCACTGGGTGGTTTTTTAGGCTGAGGGAGGAAGTCCCGAAACATAAAATACAGTTACGGGCAACCCAATCAGATGTAACACCGGAATGGAGGAGTAATGTAAAAGAATCACAACAGTTAAAAGTTCTTGTAATTAACTGTAGAAACGTTTGTAACAGACAATCAGAACAGAAAGCGTTATATGCAACACACAAGCGGATATTGTTATCAGTACAGAAAGTTGGCTAAAACCGGAAATAAGTGCAGCCGAAACTTTTAAAGATAGCATGAACGTTTCCCATAAAGATATATTACATTCTCATGGAGGTGGGGTATTTATAGCTGTGAGTAAATCCCTCCCATGTAATGAAATAGACATCAATACAATCTGTCAAATCATATGGATTAAGCTAAATGTTGCTGGGTCAAAACTCATCATAGGCGCCTTCTACTGTCCACCTGATTCCGACATAGTTATCGCCGAGGGGTTAAGAAATAATGTAAATTGGATAGCTAGCTGTTTTCAGGATCATGCTATGATTCTAGGTGATGAATTCAACCTGCTTTATATCGACTAGTGTAATTACATTCACATTACTGGTAGCAGAGATGGGGCAGCTAATTCTTGATCTGTTCTCTGATAATCATGTAGAGCAGCTAGTTAATGAACCTATGCGATTTCATAATGGTAGCAAAAACATTTTAGATCTGCTGGTTACCAACAGGCCAGAATTATTCACCGACATTTCAACGAACTCAGGAATAAGCGATCACAATGCGGTAATTGCGGCTATCAATTTAATGTCCAAGCAAAACAGGGGAAAAGAACGGATTGTATACAAATTCAGTAAGGCCTCAAAGAAGTGTTTTAGAACATACCTGAGGAATAATTACCATAACTTCAAGTTAACAAGGGACACCGTTGAAGAAATGTGGCATCAATTTATACATATAGTCAGGGAAGGAATGGAAATACACATCTACATCTATACTCTGCAATTCACAATTACTGTGGGTGGCAGAGGGTGCTAAGCACCAATCCTAATTCAGTGCATTCCAATCCCGGACAGAATGAGGAAAGAAAGAATACATAAATTTATCAGTACGGCATCTTTTTTCTCGAATCTTATCCCTCCTGTCATTGCGACCTAAATAGGTTGGTGGAAGAAGTATTTCGTTGCACTCGTAAATTAAAGATTTTCGCATATTCTCCAACAAATTCAAACGGATACCTAAGTGGACAATGAAGGGGGAGAATGATCCATCATGGTACACACATGAAGTCAAAAGATTACTCATAAAACAAAGGAGGATACACGCACGCTCAAGGAGAAATGGCTGTCGTAGCTATTTAGAAACCTTAGCTACGTTAAGAGGACGTGTCAAGAATGTGATGCATGAGACCTTCAACAACTCTCTCTCTTAAGAGTCTCACAGAAAACCCAAAGAAATTTTGGTCATATGTACAAAAAGTCAGTTGCACCAACAACAATACTCCAGCACTGATTCGTAGGTTCCGAGATTAATGAAAGCCGCAATAAAGCTAATGTACTAAATACTGTATTCAAAAATCCATTTACTGATGAAAATAAGGATTGCATTCCTGTTTTACCATGTTGTGTCGAGTTGGTGATGGAATCATTATGAATAGATACTGCAGGTATCAAAGCAATTAGAGCTCCTGAAGAGGGAGAATGGAATTCCAGTAAATGTATTTTCAGAGTATGCTGCAGAAATCGGACCATTTATATGTGATATATTCAGTAAATCCTTTGAAGAGCAAAATGTACCTGGAAAATAGTGCAAATAACTTTGATTTTCAAGAAAGGTGATCGAAGTAATCCTAGAAACTACATCTGTTTGTAGTACAGTTATGGAGCATATTATATGCTCGAACATTATGAATTTTCTAGATGCAAATAATTTGCTTACAACAAATCAACACGAATTTCGGAAGAAAAGATCATGTGAAACATAGCTGGCCCTATTTACACACGACGTAATGAAAGTTATTGATGCAGGCTCACAAGTAGATGCAATTCTTTTAGATTTTCAGAAAGCCTTTGGCTCTGTGCTACACAACCGCCGTTTAGCAAAGCTTCGAGCGTACGGTATATGGATCAGCTTTGTGAATGGATAAAGGATTTTCTAACTGATCGGTCACAGTATGTCATCGTTGAAGGAGAAAGTTCTGCTAATCTAGACGTTATATCGGGTGTACCTCAAGGATGTGTAATAGGACCGCTTCTTTTCTTAATTTTTATAAACGATCTCGGGAGACAAAGTGAAAAGCATTTTTAGATTGTTTCCTGATGACACTGTTATTTATAGGGAAGTAAGGAATTCGGCTGATTGCTTAGAAATTCAGCATGATCTGGATGTTATTTTGGTATGGTGTGTTGAATGGCAACTTACACTAAATTGTAAAAAGTGCAAGACAATGAGCATAACTAACAAAAAGAATCCAATTGTTCAGAAATAAGAGGTAAACAGTTCAGTTATTGATATGGTTGATTCTGTGAAATATTTGGAGTAACAGTACAAAGGAACATGAAACGGGACTTGCACATTAATTCGTTAGTAGGTAGAGCTACGAGGGTGATTTGAAAAGTTCTCGGAATGTATTAGAATTAAGTATCTTACCTCGGTGGAACTGATGCATTTGGTCCAGCGATGTTCCAATGCCTTGATCCCATCTCGAAAATGAGATTCCTCCAGGCCTGCAAAATACCTCTCCAATTCGGCTGTCAGTTCTTCCCTTGTAGAAAATCTCCGTCCACTGAGGAAATTTTTCAGCTTGGGGAATGATGATGTCAAATCAGGTGAATAAGGTGGATGTGGCAACAATTCGTACCACAGTTCATGAAGTTTTGCCATGGCAATAAAACTTTTGTGCGGCAGAGCGTTGTCCTGATGAAAGATGACGTTTCTCCTTGCCAAACCAGGCCTTGTTTCACGTATCTTTTCCTGTAATTGGTCTAGGAGGTTTGCATAGTATTGCCCCGTGATTGTTTGGCCAGTAGGAAGATAATCTATCAGAAGAATGCCTTTTGCATCCCAGAAAACTGAGGCCATGACCTTTCCGGCCGAACGCACTGCCTTTGCTTTCTTTGGTGGTGGTGAATCATCATGTTTCCACTGCTTTGACTGCTGTTTTGTCTCTGGGGTATAGTAGTGGACCCAAGTTTCATCTGTAGTCACAAACCAGCAGAAAAATTTTTTTTGGTTGCTCTGAAAACGGGCCAGACTTTGTTCGGACATTTCCAATCTGGTGCGTTTATCGTCCAGTGTTAAGAGCTGCGGCACCCATCTTGCAGATAATTTTTTCATACCCATTTCTTCAGTTAAAATATAATATACCCATTCAGAAGATATCCCTACAGCTTCAGCAATCTCCCGCACTTTCAGTCGACGATCCTCCATGACCATTTTATGCACTTTTGCGATAAATTCTGGGGTCGTAGCTCTTTTTGGCCGTCCACTACGTGGCTCATCATCCAAGCTCTCCCGACCAAACTTAAACTCGCTGGTCCACTTGGCAACAGTTGAAAATGAAGGAGCAGAGTCCCCTAGTGTGTTCTGAAAGTAGGCATGAATTTCCTTTGCTTTCATACCTTTCTTTACAAAGTATTTAATCACTGCTCGAATCTCAGTTTTTTCCATTGTCACAAATCACTACGCGGGAACAACAACAAAGAGTCGTCACTACCACACTCCTGCAGCTAGAGCACTGATGTGCCACATGTTCACTCACAAAGGATGTGTGATTATTGCGCAGGAACCTCGTTGCTCTAGCACTGACATCTAGCGGTGATTCCGAGAACTTTTCAAACCGCCCTCGTAATTCTAGGCTGCGATTCCTAGGTCGAGTACTGAAAAATTGTAATGAACAAACAAAGGAGATAGCATACAAATCTCTTGTGCATCCACATTTGGACTACTGTTGTGCCGTTTGGGATCCGTTTCATAAGTGGTTGATTGACAGTATAGAGAAAATACAGAAAAGAACCGCTTGAGTCGTGACCGCTTGCTATAGTCGTTATGAAAGCATCACAGAACTGATTAGTAGACTGGGCTGGGAGTCTCTGGTAGATAAGCGACACACATTTTGTTTAATCTTAATGGTAAAGATGTGTACTCCTACCTTAACTTACGAGTGTAGTGAAATACTTCGTCCACCAACCTATTTGAGTCCAAATGACAGTAAAGATAAGATTAGAGAAATAAGGTGCCGCACTGATTCTTATATGAATTATTTTTTCCCTCGTACCATTCGGGATTGGAATGCACAGCAAAGAGATTAGCTTCGGTGCCGAGTACCCTCTGCCACCCACAATTTTGTGAATTGCAGAGCATATATGTAGATGTAGACCTGAAATACTGTAAGAAAATTTGATATTCACTGTATAGTATGTAACAGAATCCACTGCAGCTCCATTCACGATTCAAATGTTTTGCAAATTGACTTCTTAAATATTTATAAGATATATAATAAATGTGTCACAACCACAATTTTTTTTAAAAAAATTATTCCATGGAGAAGAAACAACATTTCATGTTATCCTTCCTGCATAAATTAAATAGTTAAAGTCTTTTTGCCTTTTCTTTCTTATATTAATAAATAAATTACAAGGAAAGGGAAAATGACTCATCACTCATCAAAGTTGAAGGCAGCAATGGGAGAACATATATCACAAACACAAAAATATGCACAATATTTCGATCTTAAACCTTCTTCATGTTAAAGAGAATGAGTCATGTGGTTCGGGAAGTGTGCGCACGCCTACAAACTTCGGCATGTGCACACCTCCCGAACCACATGACTAATTCTCTTTAACATGAAGAAGGTTTTGCGGCGTGTGCACACCTCCCGAACCACATGACTCATTCTCTTTAACATGAAGAAGGTTTAAGACCAAAATATTGTATATATTTGTGTGTTCATGATATATGTTCTTCTCCCATCACTGCCCTCAACTTTGGTGAGTGATGAGTCATTTTCCTTTTCCTTGTAATTTATATTGCCTAAAGCTATTTCCTTTTTCCTTTGTTTAGTTATATTAATACATACAAATGTTAATGTGAAATTGAATTTGTTACTTGATACCTAAAGTAAATAACTGCCACAACATAGAAATATCACTAGGGTCTAATTGGACAAATTGTTTCTGCTGCAGTTTAATAGGCAGTAATTAATTCAATTTACCAGTCCATTAATCACGTTTTCTCAATAAGATAAAATAGAGCCTGAAATGGAACAGCTGACATTACTACAAAAAATAATTACTTCTCTCCTTATATAACTGAGGAAGGATTGGGTGATTCAACTCAACACTTCCCATAGATGACAGTGGCTTGGAACAAAGAAGACAAAAAGATGATCACATGTAACATAGTATTTTGGTGTCAGACATTATTCTTGCAACAAGATCACATCTGACCTCGTTAAATGTCTCATCTACTTGCGAGAATAATGTTCAACACCAAAATAATGTGATCATCTTTTTTGTGTTAGTTGTTCCCAGCCACTGTGATCTAAGGGTTGAATTTCCCTATATATAGGTTATTAGGAAACAAAGGCACTGAAAGCGGATATATTAAACATTTGGATAGGAGAAAAACCACTGCTTAAAGTATAAGAGGATTCCTGCAGCATCGAGACACGGAAAAAAAACACGTACACACATTTTCGAGCCTATAGCCCTTATTCAGTAGTAGTGAGATAGCTGCATGTTGAAGGCTGACAGCCAACTGAGTAAGCCCACAGAGCTGGTAGCTCACGGTTGGGGGGGGGGGGGGCAAAACAACCAAAACAACATGGCGGGAAGTGGGGGTGGGGGTAGAAAGGCATAAACTAGAAAATAATAATACATAGATAATAAACCTGCCCATAGGGACCCGTCGTGGAACTGAGAAAAACTGAATAAAAATAAAAAATTTAAAAATTTTAATTATTGGAAATTTAAGATTAAGCAAACTTTGAGATTATAAATTTTTTTAAAAAATATTTTTATTTCACATATTTCTCAGTTTTTTGCCCATACATCCATTACTTAAAAGGCAATTTGGGACCATCAGCTGACATCTACCACGTTTCCGCGACAGGTTTCTATGGGCAGGTTTATTAAATGTCTTATTATTTTCTAGTTTATGCCTTTCTACCTCCCACCCTCTCTTCCCGCCATGTTGTTTTTTCTCCTCACCATGAGCTACCGGCCCTGTGGGCTTACTCAGTTGGCTTACTCAACATGCAGCCATCTCACTATTACTGAAGAGAGGCTCAAAAATTTTACTCTGTGTGCAAGTGTTTTTTTCCATATCTTGACGCCGCAGGAATCCTATTCTATGGTAAGCGGTGGTTTTTTCTCCTAAACAAAAGTTTAATATATATACATGATTTTCAACCTTGTGAATGACTTGATATACTACAGGGGAGCAAAAAAAGGATTTTCAAAAGAAAAAAAAAAGTGATGGCTTACATTTGACCCCTCTCTTTCTCTTCTTCATCGAGGTATGAATATTCTCTCCATGATACAAAGTTATACCAGAAGTGGTAAAAATTGTCAACTGCTTCTCTTGGCGTTTCTGGTCCACCCAACTGGGGCACAGGCATTTTCTCTGACCATCGAGAGTTTTTGTCAAAAGCATAACCAAAAACCTAACAAGGAAAAAAACATCAAATTTAGTTGTGAAAACACAAATTATAAACTGTCTGTTCTGAAAGAATGAGCAACAATCAATGCCTTGATGATAATAGAATGCTTTAAGCAACCACTGATACATGAAATGCATGCACTAATACATTGTGCAATACCAGCCCAAACATGCTACATCACTTTTACCCATCAAAATTAATAAAATGATGGCAACTTTTCAGTAAGTCATAATGGAAATCATCATGCACATGACTTGGCAATAAATAGCTGTGAGATGATGGCAATACAGGCTCATACATTCACAATGTGGCTGAGATGATGTAACAACACACCTGACCCAGAATTACCACCTATAGTCTTACTTTCTGTACATGGCTATGACCTACTTGAGGTTGTTCCTAGATGATAAAATGCTCCTGGAAGATGGTGTATTCCCTCAGCTGCACACACTGCGGACTGAACCTCTACAGCGTTGCTTAAGTATTTTATTAACTTCAAACAAATTTTTCTACAAATCTTTTACCCTTCCTTATGAAATGTACACTAAACAATTTCAAAAGATTTTCGAATATAATATCTGATAGGAACAGGACAGATACTAATTTTTTCTCTTATTGATATTAGGCAATTATTGCATTCATGTTATCACACTCAAAACTGAAAATGATTCAGGAAGCAACAAATAATGTATAGTCTTCAGTTATTATCTGTAGGTATTTGCACTATAAAGATTTATTCAAACTTGTTATAGGTGCTAATTTTTAAGTGAAATAATTTTAAAGCTAGTGCTAGTGTATTTTCATTACTTTCAAATACCTACAATATCGCTTCTATTAGAGTAAGAAACCCTATACTCTTTTTCTCCCAGAATGAGACTGAGGATATGACAGTAAAAGAGGTAGTTTTAAAAAGTTTTCCAAAGCTAATCTGTTTGCTGGATTTTGAGTGACCAAATACAAGTCTGTTTCTACTGCAACACAATACTTTCTCCAAGATGACCAAATTAATATGTTACAAGCCATCTATGCCAAGTTACTGAACACTTCACACGACATCATGAATTGCAAGCTATAGTAATGGCACAAATTATCACTTGTAAATAGGCAGATAAATAAGAAATGATGGGAATGCAGAATGTAACAAGAAGCCACTGTATTAAGGGGGTAGATACAGTAATCATGGCCAAAAAATCACATTTTTCAAAAATAGACCCATAATGTTCTTCATTTCTTTACCTTTACATATGTGAAAATTTCATGAAAATATCTTGATTAGCTGCAGAGTTATTGATTAATATCTATAGAGATGTGCGGGCAACATTTGGTAATTCAATGCACTCACTTTGCCCAAAAGGAGCTGATAGCTGGTGACCGTACCAGAAAGCTTTACATGAAAATAATTTGAAAATGTATAAGCATAAAAACAACCTTCCAGTTGCAGTAATGGAAGCAATTAAGCCCATCTTTCAGGATCTTTGTGACCCAAAATTGTTAAAAAGGTGCGTGGGTGGATTCACTCAAAATCCCAATGAGTCATTCCACTCAAAAATTTGGAAAGTTTGCCCAAAGACTGGTTTTTATGGAAGGAGAATAGTACAAATTGAGACTTATGATGCTGTGGTTACTTTCAATGATGGTATGGATGGCAGATTAAAGGTTTTTGAGAGACTGGAAGTACCTGTGGGCCACAACATGATAATATATTTTAGGAATGAAGACATGCGGAGAATAAGCAGTTCCCAAAAAAAGGCAAAACATTCCACAAAGGAATCAAGAAAAGCAAGGAAGAGGCTCAAGTTACAAAATGAAGCTAGGAAAGAAGAGGAGCAAGGAGTGTTTTAATCATCTGGGCAGTTTTAGTTCATAAAACTTGTATTAAGGTACAGTAAGAAGATTTTTAAACTTCAAAGTTGATTTTCTCGGTTCATGTATTTCTAAAATGGTTTCCCTGGTAACTCTTTGTGTAGTGCTCATATTATCTTCTAATTTTCAGTGAACACTTACCATACCATGATCTACAGCATGGACTAGAAGATCTGAAGAAAAATGAAAATTGAAAGATTTATGATTTTTTGTTGTTGTATATTTTGAACGAAAAGCTGTTTATATATTACTTTTTTAATAAAAACATTTACACAAAGAGAACGTTGATGATTCTAGAGAATGTTATAACTGTGTATTATAGCTATAATTCTAAATCAAAATAAATGCAAAATATTGAATACTTACTGTTCTATAACGAAAACTGTGATAATATGCACATTTGCATTGTTAAATTTTCATCGACAATTGGGACTTTATCAACCTACATTTTAACTCAAATATCTGTTTACATTGTTGCCAGAGCATCTATAGCTCTGCAAAAAAAATTTCATAGTATTATCTTGTATACTTCAGTAGGGGGAAAAATAACAAAACACCCAATATTTGCAATGCAATAACTGTATGTACCCCCTTAAAGACACAAAGGATAACATGGGTCCATTTAATCCTCTAAAATTTCATACACAACGATGCCTCTTCTTGAGTAATATATTCCCCCCAATCAGATTTCTCAGTGGGGACTGCTCAGGTAGGAATTCTCAGAATTCAAAGAAATAATTCTATGAGATGTGGATTAATGAAAGTATGAATTGAGCAGGTAGAATGGAGAACTTAAAAAAGGAGAGGGAATGACTCCAAGTTCTATGTTACTGGTGTAGGGTTTATAATAAACAAGGGAGTAGGGAAACTGGAGAGTTATTAATGAACAGTTCAAAGAAAGGATTATTTTGATGAGGACTATACATCAACCACATTACTACTAGTAACATGCTAAGAGGGAAAGATGAAATAGAGAAAATACATGCTGAAATAGAAGAGGGAAAAAAAACCTAATAATAATGGTTGATTGTTATGCAGTAGAAGGAGAAGGAAAAGACGGGAGTTTTAGTAGAGGCTATTATTTTATCAAAAATATAAACGTACTAATGTAAACATGCAATTTAAGAATTGGGCAAGACTAATATGTATGGAAACATCCAGCAGGTACAGGTGGGTATTAAGTAAATTACATCATTGTTAAATATAAAATCAGAAATAAAATTAGACTGTAAAGCATACCCAAGAGCTGATAGACTCTGAGCACAATCCGATAAAGCGATTTTTTTTAATACGGTTTTTAGAACTAGAAAATGATGGGGACAAGGAACAGGAAAGAATTCAGTAATAGACTTTTTGAAGGACCCATTCCAGCATTAAATTTGAGTGAGCTCAGGACATCATGGAAAACACAAATCAGGATGGCATGGACTGATGATTAAATTGCACCATAAAGAAAGAAGCTGGTCGAATTTCTTGGATCAAAGCAGAAATTTTGAAGTTAATAGATCAGAGGAGAAGGGAAAAATGTTCAAGAAGACAGCAATAAAATCTTTTGAGCTCAGAAAAGAGAGATTACATAGTTACTGTATGATGGATGGCATTAACAGCAGTCCACTGGAAGACAAGCAACTGTTGATACTGATGATGTAAGATGGAAAACTTTAACAATGCTTTGAAAGTTTTGGGCTCAAATTAGGCAGTTCAATTCCTGTAATAACTACTAAAATCTCTAGGAGAACAAGGAAACAAAACATTACTGTAACAAATATCAAAATGTTACAATACAGAAAAAATTCGAACAGATTTTTAGTAAAACAGAATACAAGATGACAAATATTAAAATTATAGCACAATAAGTCTGACACCACAAATTTTGATATTACTAATTAGGCACCACAGAAGAGAAAGTGGGAGAAATATTAGGCAAGGATCTGTTTAGGTTTAGGAAATACTGGGGTACATGAGAAACAATCCTCACAAGGTTTAACAATGAAAAGATGGATTAAAAAAAAAAAAAAAAAACTCAAGAGTTTGTTGACTTACAGTGTTACATAATACAAAGTTTTACAAATTTTTAGAAAATTAGGGATAAAAATATTGAGACAAATATAATTTGCAATCTATATAAGGATAAGGAAGCTACAATAAAAGAAATGGGTCACATTTTTAACAGCAAAGATGATTTAGTGATGTCGCAAAATTTCCAAATCCAAAACTCAAGAGACTTAAGTCCAATAAACAGATACAGGCCATCATCATATGCAAGCACAAATGCTGGGAAGAAATTGAAAAAATGATTGCATTACAGCCTTGGGCCAAATTCTTTATAAAAAAAAAAGTGGATAATCATGAGATATAAGTATCATTTAAAAAGGTTTCAGACTCTCTATATCAGCTTGTGTGCAGAGGGAATAACTAACCCAAAGGAAAATTTTAATGTGGGATAAGTGTTCAAGGAGAAAAAATCAATTTAACTGTGATACTGTCCAGTTAGCTGAAACAGTATCGGAACATAACTGAAACCTTGACAAATACCAGAGAGGAGGACAATTGAAGCATTTTAAACGCAGTGCTATAATAGTATGTTGAAATTTAAGTACAAAATGAATGAATTCTGGAGTTGAAGGCAGAGAAAGGAAGTTTTGGAAGGATCTCACGGGATACTGAATCGAATTTTAAGACATGTGGTACCAGTTAATTTGTATTTTGTTTCTTATAGAATATAGAACAAGCATCAGGGAAAACTGAGCTTAAAACTGTTGTTTTTTTCATGAAAATGCACATCAACACATGGCTAATTGTACCCTGACAGTTCTTCGATGGTTTTGGATGGAAGGTATTTGATCACCGACTGTACTGGCACCGAGTGATATCAACTCTTTCCAGTGACGAAGACCTGGCTCACAATACTACACTTTGACAGTGACGCAGAACTTCATGCCAGTGTAAACCAGTGGTTGAAATCTAAGGCGGCACATTTCTGCAGAGAAGGAATAGAAAAACCTTTTGCATCGTTATGATAAGATCCTCAATTTAAATGGCAACTATATATAAAAATAGTTTAAGATTGTCCCATTCAAATGTACACTGGCGGAAATGAGTGCTACATCCAGCCAGGAATGGTGGAATTTTAAGAAACTTTGTAGATATATCCAGTCATACCCAGAAGAAATGATAACAGATTGAAATGGATCAGGCTAGGTTTACTACCTTTAGTTGTCGGTAAGAAGTGTGCCAACCTTGAGCATTTATGTATACGTGAATCCTTGCGGGCTTTGAATCAATAAGTATGTGGATGTCTTCTTAGGGTATGTCTCTTTACGCCTGCATGTCTTATGCAGTCAGTTGTTGCACAGCTTGTGCTGGGTGACCATGTGATCTAATGTGCCTACTCCTAGCATTCCGGACATGCACTATTGGGAACAAATTTGGGGACGGTGCGGTGATCATAACCCCATTGCAAGGTTTGGGTTGTGATGTACACTGTATGAGGACAGGCATTATCCTGTTGGAAGATGTGATTTCGATGGTGGACATGAAAGGTATCACAGTAGGGCGCAGCACCCCATCCATATAGTGGCTGGCTGTCAACAACGACAACTGACAATTGACTCGATCCTGCTGTTGAAACTGACTGCCTCCAAACCATAACACCAGTGGCTGAACCTGTGCGACATTTTGAAATCGCAGCATGGTAAGCCGTTTCTCAATCATACCAGCATGCATGTTGTCAATTTTTACTTTTCCACAGACAGAATCGAGACTTGTCTCTAAATACAAATGTACATCACTCACACGCCCATTTGCGTTTTGCATTACACCACATTAGACGATGCTGGCAATGAAATCAGGTTAATGGAACACATTGCACTGGGTACAGAAAGTGTAAAACAGCTTCAAACAATGGGTTTACATTCATCCTGGTTGTGAGTCTCTTTGTAACCACTGATTGGATCTGACTTGCAGTCATCCATCTGCCAGCAACAGCTACCCACTCAATTTGGTGGTATTCACGTGTTTTTGTCCTCCTGTATGGGCCTGTGCCTGCTCAAGGAATATTAGAGCCTTCTTTCATCCACTGTATAACAAGACTGTATACTGACATTGCACTATGGCCAATCCTTCAGGAGATTTCACGATATAATGCACCCATTTCAAATATGCCAATTCACTGACCTCTGTCAGATGTTTGGGCCTAGAGGGTCATCAATCTTCGCCTTGGCATACTAGGACAACCAGAACTTGTGGACAAAAAAGTGTCAACGTTACATCACACTATTCACCATTTATACATTAAAAAACATAGAAATTTTGCATAGTAAATAGCCCCGTATATCTCATACTATCACATGTAAAAATTTCAATTTTTAATCATTTAATACTCTGCATATGTGGATACTTGTGGCCAAATTTCATTCATTTATCACAACTCTGTCCAAGTGTTGCACTTATAATTTCTGTCACTGTATATAGTAAAATTTCTTTTTCTTATTTGGTTTGTTTTATATTTCAAAATGTAAGTTACTTTCTGGAGGGCTCTCATATACACAATTCCAAGAAAATCTCCAGTCTTACACAAGAAAATTGGCACCTGCAGGGTTGAGAATATAGTTCTAGTATCCTACAAATATTCGAATGAAAAAATCTTTAGAGATGATTTAAGATTCCAAATAATGCCTTACTCTCATAGGTCTATAAGCAATGGAAGAAGGAAGAGACAAGAGTAACACAAGAATTATACGAGGGTTGTTTTTTAAGTAAGGGCCGTTTTTATTTTTTTTAAAAGATACAAATACTTTTGTAAAAAAAACTTTTATTTTCTGATTCTACACACTTTTACCTATTTTTCTACATAGTTGCCTTGTTTATTTAAGCACTTGTCATACCGTACAACTAAGTCTTTAATTCCCTCTTCAAAGAATTCAGTCGCCTGCTCTGACAGCCAAGAGTTCACGGCCGCTTTCACTTCATCGTTGTCATTGAAGCGCTGCCCGCCAAGATGGTGTTTCAGGTACCGGTAAAGGTGAAAATCGCTAGGAGCAAGGTCAGGGCTGTATGGTGGATGGTCCAAAACTTCCCAGCCAAAAGAATCAATCAAATCCCGAGTCTTTTGAGAGGTGTGAGGCCTAGCGTTATTGTGCAGGAGCAAAACTCCTTTTGTCAGCATGCCGCGCCTTTTGTTTTGAATTGCTCTGCGGAGCTTCTTCAGAGTTGCACAGTAGGCATCTGAGTTGATTGTCGTTCCTCGTGGCATAAAGTCCACTAGCAAAACACCGCGCTGGTCCCAGAACACAGTTGCCATAATCTTGCGCTTTGACAGCGTCTGTTTGGCTTTGACCTTGACGGGTGAGGTTGTGTGTCGCCATTCCATCGATTGTCGCTTGCTTTCGGGAGTGATATGGGATACCCATGTTTCATCTCCAGTGACAATTTGACTCAACATGTTATCCCCTTCTTCCTCGTAACGAATCAAAAAGTCCAATGAAGTGGCAAATCTCTTCCCTTTGTGGTCCTCTGTGAGGAGTGTGGGTACCCACCGAGAACACAGTTTCTTAAACTTTAGGTTTTCAGACACAATTTTGTACAAAACCGATCTTGAAACTTGTGGAAATTCCAAAGAAATAGTGGAAATTGTGAATCTTCTGTCCTCACAAATCTTTGTTTCGACTGCAGCCACCAAATCATCAGTGATCACAGAGGGCCGGCCTGAGCGTTCTTCGTCATGGACGTTTTGACGGCCATTTTTAAACTCTCTAACCCATTGACGCACTTTACCTTCACTCACTGCATTCAAGCCATAAACTTCTGTTAACTGACGATGAATTTCTGCAGCTGATAGGCTTCTCGCGGTCAAAAAACGCATCACTGACCGTATCTCACACGCGTCGGGCGATTCAATAATCGTAAACATTATAAAGTAGCACAGCGATGCGTACACGTCAGTTACAGAGCTGCAACTGGCATCAGTGTGAATGGGAAGGATGCCGGCAAGTGGCGTCGTGGATTGTTGCGGCATCCGCGCGAACTACGGGACTATACGCGCAAACGGCCCTTACTTAAAAAACAACCCTCGTATATACCCTGCAGATGGAGACTGATCGATTAATAAATGTCTATGCAATTTTCTCATGAGATCTTAATAGGGAATCAGGAATTTGGTTTTTTGTTTTTGCTCATGGATTTACACTTTGTTGATGTCATTAAAAGCAGTGAAGGATCACGAAGGAATTCAACCGTGGCGTTCTGAAGGAAAAATCCCGGCATATGATAAAGGAGCTGAAATGGGATTCATTGCAAGACAGGAGGAGGATGAGGAGGGTCATGGGAGTGTACAGGGCATATACTGGCGATGAGGCATGGAAAGATATTGCAATAGGTATGAAAAGTAGTGCATGGAAGGGAAAAGATGACCATGACCACAAACTGGCACTCTATTTCAGGCACAAGGGTGTGGGAGGATTCTCTTTTTTAGGTAAGGGTGTCAGGGATTGAAATGAGTTACCAAGAGAAATGATGAATAATTTACCAAAATGAAAGAATTTAAAGATAAATTTTTGTAGAGGGCAAATGTAGGTGGGTGCAGGATAGGGGGAAGATGGGTGTGTAGGGAAATTGCCACCAGAGCTTGTGCTCCATTGCAATTAATTAAATTAAATTAAATTTGCCTGGAGTGATTCAGGAAAACCATGGGAAACCAAAAACTGGATGGCCAGACAGGAATTCAAACCCACGTCCTCCCAAAGGCGAGGCCAGAGTGTTACTATTCACCTACCACACTTGTCAGGAAATTGAAGATTTGGAGAGTGCAGACTTAACAATAATGGAATTAAATTCCAGATAATTCATAATTTTTAAAAAAAATCATGAATATGAATGGAGTGCCAAAGAACTGAGAGCATTAATTATGTTATAGTAAATTAAAGAACAAAAACAATAATTAAGGACAAGTCTTTTGAGAGGTGTCACTATATCTACAGATCGGTTTCTTATACTAAGCAAATTAGAACTGCAGACAAGATAGATGAAAAGTGACAAAAAGTTAAATATTCTAACTACCAAATAACTATAGGACAAAGAACAACAAGGAAGAGCCATATCTGAAGATATAGCTGCAGAATTACTTAAATATGGAAAAATGGTAGAGGTATCAGTGTTTAGATCCAAGAGAGATGTTGAATTCAAGATAAAATAACTGAACAGTGGCAAATAGCAACTATAATTTCTCTTTTCAAGAAAGGATATAGAATATGAACAGTTGCAGAGGAATAACAACTATCTCGAATGCTGGATACAAATGTTGTTGTTGCTTTAGGGCGCGTCAACAGCAGGGTCATTAGTGCCCCTGGATACAAAATCTTTCCCAGAATAATCAATGCTAGATTGCAACCAACAGCGGAAGCCACACTTTCATAATTTCAGCAAGGGTTTACAATGGGGCATTCTTGCTCAGACAATATACACACCATAAATAGAATTACAGAAAAGAGGAGAGAAAATAATCTACCCATGTATTTGCATTTATGGGCTTTAAAAATGTTTTGACAAAGTGGACAGAGAGATGCTGTGGACAATAGTTACAAGAAATGGATATCTAGATGTATTATAGAGTCAATGAAGAGTCTATATGAGGGGGTGCCCCCCACCCAAAAAAAAGGGAAGTATATTTTAAAAGCTAAATGTTTTCAATTTTTTACAAAACAGCCTTATTCCCTTCAAAATATTCTCCATTACAACTAATGCATTTGTCCCACCAGTGTCCACTGTTCAAAACATTTTCTGTAATCATCTTTAGAAATGGCTGCCAGATCCTGCCTCGTTTTTTTCTTGACCTCTTCGATGTTGTCGAATCGGTGTCCTTTCATGTCACTTTCCATGCGTGGAAATAAGAAAAAGTCAAACGGAACTGGGTCAGGCGAGTAAGGTGCATTAGGCAGCAGAACCCTGCCACTTTTAGCCAAAAATTGCCTAAAGTACACAGCAGTGCCTGTGCAGGTGCACTGTCATGCTAAAGAACCAGTTTCTTGTCTGCCACAAATCGGATCTTTTTTGACAAACATTGTTGTGTAATCTTCTTAAAACTTCAAAATAAAGGGTTTGATTGATGACCTGATGTGGAGGGACAAACTCTGAATGATCTATGCCGTTGGCATCAAAAAAGCAAATGAGCATGTTTTTTTTTATTTGACCCAACAACATTTCTCTTTTTTTTTCTTTTCTTTTTTGGATGGGGTGACAATGTCAGCTTCCATTGGCTTGACTGTTGCTTCATTTCTTGATCGTAACCATAGCACCATGACTTATCAGTAATGACCTCTGACAGAAAATCTGGATTAATTTCAAGCTGTTGTTTCAAAGCATGACATGTTTCAACTCAACATTCTTTTTGATTTTCAGTCAGAGCCCGAGGAACCAACTTGGCAGCAACCATTTTCATTTCCAAATCTTCTGTTAAAATTCACTGAACCGAGCTCTAAAATAATCCACTAATCTCTGACAGTTGATCAATTGTCTGTCAATGGTCCGAGAGCACAAGCTCTCAAATTTTTTCAACATTTTCGTCAATTCGGGCAGATGATGGACATCCAGATTGAGGTTTGTCATCAATCGACAAGTTGCCATTTTTAAACTTAGCGAACCACTCGTTCACTTGAGTTTTTCCCATAGTGTCATCTTTATAAGTTGCTTTCTACATTAAAACAGTTTCAGCAGCATTTTTACTGAGTAGAAAACAAAATTTCACAGCTGTACGTTGATCACTTAAACTTGCCGTCAGCCATAATCAAAAACGAAACAATAACAAAACAGTGCTAGCAAAAAAAATCACTGCAGATTAACAGAGCAAACCAGGTTGACAACACGGTTGGCACTGAACTTGCAATGAGGTGTGCTATAAATGCCTAATGGCAGAAATGCGTATTACACAAGCTCCACCAATGGCAATGCTATTCTGGTTATTTTTGGGTACCCCCTCATATTTTAATACAAATAGCATCAACTCCATTATCAGCCACAGTTTCCAGCTACTGCCCAGATCTGCTTTGCACACAAGCCTCTCCATTTTCGTCTCTCTTCCTACCAATAGTTGTAAATTGTTAATTGTAACTACTTTGGTTGTGCCATCACATACACAGTACCCAGAGATTTTAATAGTATAGTGAACATGATGTATGGGACAATAAGAAAAACTTTAGGAAAGAGAACATGCATAAACAAAAAAGTTTAATAAATTGATGGTAGTTCCTATGCTTCTCTATCAAAGTCAGTCATGGATAATGAAGAGAAAAGCAGTGTATACTTCACTAATGTTATAAATGTTAAATAAAATAACTTATTTTTTAATGAATAAATGGCTTGATGAAATCTTACAAGGAAATACAATACTATGACTAATTAGAAAGCATATAATAAATTTTTCAGGATAAATAAGATATTTTGTCAAAAAATTTTGAAAACTAACCAAACAGCGACAGACAAATGGATAGCATATCTATTGCTCGGGCTTTATTTTTTTCTCTCTCTCTGGCAATCAGTGTGTGTATAGTCTGTTGATAAATTTCATGGACAGACAACTTATTACATAGTATAGATATATATTTGCACTGCATGTATTGAGTATCAATAAATCCCAGGGACAACAGGAGTACACTTAGAAAACAAATGTTTTTCCCATGGGCAGTTACATGTAGCTAGTACATGAGTTTCCAGCCCTCAAATGCTATATTTCTTAGTGAAGGACACCAACACAAAAATATTGTGTACAAAACTGTATTGACATAAGATGTTCCCAGAAAATGAAAATTTTAAACCACAAATTTGCCGGAGGAACGGAGATAGGTAATCTCTCAGTTTACCCCCTCCCCCCCAATTACATTTTTGGTAATTTTATACATGTTGGAAATTGGTTTTCTTCATGAGACAGGTTCAATAGTAGAATGGTATGGTGATGGCTTCCCCAACATATTATTCCAATTTTTTGCTTTTTGGGACAGCTTTCACGTAACTTACAGCTTTCTATATCGAATTCTAGCAATAAAATTCTAAGCCCGTGTGTATGAGGTCACAGGTAAATGGTAGTGAAATTCTCAAGATCTGTAAAAGGTTGTACAAAACCAGATCTAATGAGCAACAAGACAAAGAGAGAAAAGATGGTAACAGTACAAATGGCAAAATGGAGAAAAACAGGAACAAATGAAGATATCATCCGCAGAGAATTAGTGTTTTGTGATTACCAACAGCGGTAACAAATATAGATCAAAAGGTAGAAGCAGCATTTGTAGACAAAAAAAAAAAAAAAAAAGACAAAAAAAAGTAATAATCCATCAATTCACAACAGGTTCACAAGCCTTGCATGGGAATAATAATAATTCCACAGACAAACCTTCCTTGCAATAAAAATAACCCGTAGTATCCCATCATACACAGTGTGAGATCTGACTAATGATTCGTATTGTAATTTCCTTACCTTCCTGGTACATTCCCTCAATGTCCTCTCAAAAAATACAGAACTCAAATTATTACCTACAAGAAATATGCCACAGGCAACTAAGCTGATTACTGAAATGTGAGGCATCAACATGGGATTTGGAATGCTGACAGGTAGTTAAAAATGTGCAAGTGCTAATCTAAATAACACAAATGGCCATACCAGTATGGCTCCTACTGTCCACTCCATCACTGTGTTTATAGTAGAGTGGAAGGTGGCGATAAATCCCCATGCAAAGGTATTTTGCTCGTATTACACACTCGGGCTCAATGCATCTCAGTGTAGATGCAGCATAAACAGCCTCACTGACAGTGCAGCCATTGGTTTCTGGCCACAGGCAACATGCAGCAGGCTGACAATGTCTACCAGGTGGGTTCTAATATATGTGTATGGTTGTATATGGAAGCCATTGGATCTAGAGAACCACATATACATCCTAAAGTGGCAGCTAGGGTCATTCACAGTTTTTATAATGTGGGTCAACTGGGGTAGACAAGGGCCTACAGCCCACAGGCTCACTTGCCAATTGCATAATAAGATTATAGTCTGGCAGTCGCCATGTAATCAAGAATCCATATACATCATAAGCAGCTAGAGCCAGGGCACTTTATGTTTCATCTTGGTCTTAAATGTGAATCCTATGTATAAAGCTTAGTATATTTTGTACACTACCGCACTCACACCGTGGTGAGATGTTAAAAAGTGTAAATATGTTGCATTATACTGGAGTCATTTCACTCTGATGATCGTACCACAAATACCTAATCCTAGGTTGAAACTTTAGCTTTAGTCTCACCAATTAGCTCTCTGTAGCTAATCTTGTCAGTTTTTCACTCTCCGGCCTCGTGGGGTTACTACATTTTTGCCCAGATTTATAATCTACACTTTTACCATGTAATCATCAAAATCATGTGTAAACAACCTAAATTCTGATTTTAACCCCGCTACATAGATTTTCATTACAATAATGAATAGCAACATTTCTAATTCAATACATTGGAGCACTCATATTCCAACTTCTATTTTTCCTCAAATTATACAGCATTGTTTGTTAAAGTTGTAACACACAGAAGAAATGGTCTGAATCACTCCAAAACGGGGGGGGGGGGGGGGGGGGGGATTTGTAGATAAGGACTGGGAAGGAATTCAGGCACACCTTTTAAAGGAATCATCCAAGAATTCACCTGGAATGATTTCGGGAAAACGTGGAAAACAGAATTCTGGATGGCCGGACAGGTGTTTGAACCTGCATCCTACCATATGTCAGCTTCAAGCATTACCACTCACCCGCAAGCATGCTATAAATATTTTAACTGCCAAAACTATTATTTTAAAGAAATTTAATGCTTACCATTCAAATTTCAACTGGCCAGATCAATTCTAAGAGAGACTATTTCATTTTCTTTGGTTGCTGTTTACTTGTTAAATGTGAATAATGATACATAACTGTTGCACTATTTTTAAGAAGATGGTAAAATAATTCATTGCTAACCTTAAATACAATAATACCATAGGAAAAACACATAAGTTGCAAGTTTACAGAAAAAAAAAAAATTAAAGGGTCCTGTTCAAGCTTCAGGCTTAAATGATATAATGTACTTGCCAATGTGGCAAGAGACAATAATAGAAACAGAACATACAAAGGAACTACTTAACCATGTTTACCACAACACCACTTAAATGTATATAAACTTCCCACACATGCCATAGAATGTATTCAGCATTACAGATATGGCCATACATGAACTGGCACTTAATGAATGTTGTGTTATTTACTTCTAGATACACAGTTCATAAATATAACAGATGCAAAACACAGATAATCTCATAGTTGCAGTATACATTAACACACTGGAGAACGATTCCACCTCCAATTGCAATCATGATTGAAGTTCCACTATTACATGAGAGCAACATGATCTAAATACAATTAGAAGCTTCTATCAGGGCAACAATTTTTAAGATAAGAAATGCAATCCAGCAAACATCACCATCAACAATCCAGTTAATGTTCTGAAACAGGACGGGACAGTAAGTACCTCATAAAAGTTAAGTTTCGTAGCATCATTTGTTGGTGGTAATGAATCATCAAATTCTGGATCAACAGAATCATATGAACGACGGCTTCTGGGATTTCCAAGAATTTCATAGGCTTTTGTAATGCAAGTAAAATAGTCATCATCAGGTCTAATTTCCTCTCCCATGCCTTTTCTCTTATCTGGATGATGCAACAGAACTTTCATACGATCTGTAAAGAAAAAGAAAATAATGTACAGAATTAAGACCAAGCTCTGTAGGAGACCAGCTGTTTTAAGAATAAATTATACCTTAAACTCATCTCAGGGTTCATCCATTAGTTAATACTACACACTACAGAAACCTTAATTTACATTCAAAAAGTAAGAACATAAATCTTAGAGATGAAATATTTTGATCGTTTATAGCAAAGATTCAAGAATGTCTAAAAGCCAGTGGGATATTATGTATTGGAGGGAAACAAGTAAATGGGAAGGATTTTGCTATATGAATATTCGTTAAAGAAAAATCACATCTTTCAGAAGATGAATACCACAACACTGACTGGAAAAGTCAGTATAGGGAAAGCAATATCACTTACCAGAAACTGAAGCCGGAGGTTTGCAAAGACTCACAAAACAAGACAAACACATCTTACAATATTTTGGGACGACTCTTAACCACGTAGAAATGTGCATGAAGTTGGCACACACCAACTTCCACCATGTGAATTGCAGATGATCACTACTGCAGACAGACAGGAGGAAGGGAGAGTGAGAAAATAATAATACATAATATTGATGGAAATGACCAATGAAAACAGGGAAAAGAATAAATGTAATAGCGATTATAATTATAAATAATAAAAATAAGTGGTGAATTTAACAGTGGAAGGTTGAGGCCTGGTAGATGTCTTGGTATCAGGGCAAAGGGCATGGTGGTAAGCTAGTTTTCATCTATAGATTTCTCAATGAGTACTAGTTTCTGGAATGACTGGCTTCTTACCAAAAAGCATTTACTTTGTTTGTTGCAGTAATGCGGACTGGCATGGGTAACTACTGGAAGGTTTATATTATTGGTGTAAACAGTTTGCCAAAGGTTATTATTCATCATGATCGGAAGTTGGAGTGATGATGGCATGGTGAATGTGGAAAGGCCAACAATCAGGAAGGTTTCCCCACTGGTAGGAATGCAGTTAGTGGTACATGCACGATGGATGTTGCAGTACAACTCATTAAACTGCCTCCACTGTCATTCACATATAGTCCTCAACTCAAAAAGACTTTCCAGTAGGCAAGCTGTTTACACCAATGGCTATACCATCCAGAGGCTACCCATGCCATTTCCCACGTCTCAAACAACATACATAACTGCTTCATGGTGACAACAGCCAGCATCTTTCCAGAAAAAAAAAACAACCATTCGAAACTTTGTATATGGGAACTCAACATATCCTTTACATCCTAATGGTGTTTAACTCATCAATTTATTTTATTATTATTACATCTTTTTCCTTTTCCTAATCATTTCCAGAGATGCATGTGATCACAGATACTTTTATTTCACTTTTTCCGTACTATGCCCTACGTCCCCCTACAGTCCTAGTCCACCATTCATGCGGTGGCAGTTAGCATGTGCACACCCATTGTTTTGCAGAATATTTCATCACATTTCTACACAATAAAGGGTAAGCTCAAAATTAATTTGTGTTCATCTTGTTTATGTGTGTCTGCACAACCTTTTTGCCTTCAATTTTTGTAAATGACAGGTTTAATTCCCTTTTTTGTTTTTGTATCACCTCAAAACATTTTCCTTTCCTTAACATTACTGTTGCATTTCTTATGAAACTAAAGCTTACGGAATACTGTAAAAAAAAAAAAAAAAAAAAAAAAAAAAAAAAAAAAAAAAAAGCTTTTCAACTCTTCAAAGAAAGTAAAAACAGAATCGTGGCAAGAACTGGGAAGGAAGTCAATTATGGTCTTTATGAAGAAACCAGTCTGGCATTTGACTGGACTGATTTTGAAAAAGCATAGAATATCGAAATCTGGATTACACAACCAGTCATCCCTTATGTCTGCTCCTTGGCTAGTTTGATGTAAGTAGACTTCAAGTTTGCCGAGACCATTTCACAAATAAACAATTAATTCTGCTATAGCATGGCTTCATTTACTGTTTTTCTTCTTCTATGAGTAATATATAAGTACAAAGAAACAAGTACTTTAATGACTTTTTCCAATAAGATGTTACAAGAGCCACCATTTTTTTTTTTTTGATATGTGATGGTGGACTGAAATCTAAGGATGACTTTTTTTTATCTATGGAAAGCCATATTTAGGGGCATGAAAGAGTCATTTCAAAAACAAAAGAATGAGCAATTTCAATAATTCATATTGAAAAAGGTTTCACATGAAGAGGGATAAAAAAAAAAAGTTTTCTCAAGCCAGTCAGGTGATGAAACAAACCCACACTTTCTAGAGTCCTACGAATTACAAGGGAGGGTTGGTGTGTGTGTGTGTGTGTGTGTGTGTGTGTGTGTGTGTGTGCATGCACGTTTTTTTTTTTTTTTTTTTTTTTTTTATTTCTTCGAAAATTTAAAATTTGTATTAGCTTCCCCTAAGCTAATTTCATTCCATTCATGAAAAAAATGTTATTTTTGAAGCATAAATTAGTGAATGTATGTTGAAAACATTTATTTTAATTCATCACGACAATCAGGTGTTAGTGTATGATCTGACAACTTTCCAAAAGTTTGCACTGTATCAAATTAACATTTTATTTTGTTGGAGAGATATATAAACAAGTATTTCTACTAGAAACATGCACTGAAACTGAGCTGAATAATGGCCTATTATCTGTACTCATTCCTGTGTACAGCTATTCTGAGAGACACCTGTTTTGTGTCTGTAGCTATTCTTACCTGCAAACATACTAAGCTGTAACTACAGATTGGGTTTGACAACAGCAAATGTTTTACACTGTAAGATTCACATACCTTATTTATCACCCTAAAAGTGTTTCTCCAATATATGCACAAAAATTATTCTTTATTCTAATACTAAGTACTGCTAAATTATTGAAATCAAAAGGAATACAAAGACATATAATGAATAAATTTTCAAAATGAAATGAGTTTGGGAATGATTGCCCTAATTTTGATTTTTCAAAGAAAAGCAAAAACCCAATAATGTTTTCTCTCATGTGTAACATGTTCTACAAGATTTTTTTTGTTGATTTTTATAATTTGGAAAATGCGGTAGTTTCCCTCCTGAAAATTCAGAAATAGAGCTGAGGAAATTGTCCCTTTTTAGCCTTCCTCATGATAAATATTTTCCAGTTTTATCAACAAAATTGTTTTTTGTATATAAAATAGCAAACCGTTTTCATGACATCCACAACTTTGTGGCAATAAGTGCTAATTTACTATGTGAATGTTAAGAAAATCTAACAATCAAAGGAGTTGTATGCGATAATGGGGAAAAAGGATATTAGATTGCGATATTGGAAAAAGTAAATTAAGGGAATATTGTAGTAAGCAACTTGGGTATCGGAATTGGAAAGAGAAATAAAGTAAGATCATTAGTATTCCGCAAAAAAAAAAAAAAAAAAAAAAAAAAAAAAAAAAAAAAAAAAAAAAAAAAAAAAAAAAAAAAAAAAATAGTTATAGCAAAGCAGATTATATATGAGCAAATACCCAGTAGATGCAGCAGATACCATCTAGATTATATCATGGTCATACAAGGACTCATAAACCAAGTTGTGAATAACGAAGCTAAGCTGGGAGACAATATAAAGCATAAACACAATCTAATAATTATAAAGTGCAAATTGAAGGAATCAGCAAGAAAAGGGGAAGGGAAACAAATCAAATGCAAAAACTGAAAGAACTGTACTTGGAATAGAAATTTGCAGAACTTGTAAATGTTAATATGAGGAAAAAGTGTTACTGAAATTCAGATAAAGTAAATGGAATATACTAATGAGCAAGACAAAGTAGGCAACAAGATATTACGCATAACATAAGAAACCAGTGAATACTAAAATATTGAAATTGACAAATGAGGAAAAGCATGTAACATGGAATAGACGAATAGATATATCTCTGACATCATAAAAACAAAAATGCAACAATCTCTAAAAAAAAAAAAAAAAAAAATGGCTGCAAGAGATATGTCAAGAAATAGAAAAGAAAATGGTTTTAGGTAAATTAGATACAGTGTGCAAAAAGGTCAAACAAAATTGAAAGAGATGATGTAATAACATAAAAGATGCCTAACGGAAACTTCTTTTAAGCTATGAAAGCTAAGCAAAGGGAGGAAGGAGTACATGGATAAAATGAATGATGATGGAAACAGCCTGGACCACTGCACTCTGAAACTGATGATGTCTGACTTGGAGACCATCAGACATGGATTCTATCAAATCTCATTACTTTTTAATATTGTTTCAAAGATTTTTCATTCCTTGTTTCCATAGAGAATTTAGAAGTGCTGAAGAAATGTCTTCTGATACTGCTGCCTTATTTGATTTCAGATGCTCCAAAGCACTGTCAAAATCTGTATTTAAAATTGGATCTCACTTGGGAACCATCAGACTTGTTAAGAACGTATTTTGATCTCCTTCATATGTGTTGAAGGGCACATGTCTGTGGTATAATCATTTCTCAAAATGCACCCTAGTTTTTGTGATATTCGCATACAAATAAACAAAAACAAAAAAAAAAAAAAAAAAAAAAAAAAATCAGGTATGTAGTAAATCATTGCCCCCTTATTATCAAATGGCAGTGTAGTCTATGCGATAGGGTGTTGGTTTCATAAATTTCTGACCCGAGTTCAAATCCCCACTTAATCAAATATTTTTATTTATTTTCTTCAAAAATTGTAAAACTTGTTTATTTTGTTAAAACCTCATTTACACACTTTTATTGCGTGAAATAAAATTTAAAACAAATCACACTGCTTATAACTGATACACCCAACATAATTTCGGCCCATAGGTCACCAATGGCTTCCTAATATGACCCGCCTATACCTCAATTTGTTCGCAAGAAGTTTATTAAGGTTAGTAACAACTTCCCGTGGTTCAATAGGGAAGCGTAACGTTTGCTAAGGAGGCAAAGGCGTTTACATGCCACAGTAAAGAAATCGGGGGACTCGTCTAATCGCACTAAATTAGTACAGTTGTGAGCGGAAGTGCGTAAGACAATGCGTGATGCGTTTAAAGAATTCCAAGTCAGAAATTTATCCAAAGATCTGATTACTGATCCAAAAAAGTTCTGGTCATATGTCAAGTTAATGAGAGGCTCTCGTAAGGTCATGGCGTCGTTGATTAAGGAACATGGGGAATTATCAGAAATTAGCATAGAGAAAGCAGACATTTTGAATAATGTATTAAAAAAAGCTTTCACGACAGAAAACTCGCGGAGGAGATTCCAATATTTTACAATCGTACCAACAAAAATATGAATGATCTCATTCTCAATGTCGAGTGAATAACTAAACTGCTTATGAATGTAAATCCCAATAAGGCTCCCAGAACAGATGGTATTCCTACAAGATTTTAGTATAGGTACGCAAAGGAAATTGCGCCGCATTTGATCAAATTATATACCGCCTCCTTGGATCAAGGAAAAATATCAGCCGAATGGAAGACCGTCATTGTAAGTCCAGTGTTAAAAAATGGGAATGTTAATGATCCTCAAAATTATAGGCCAACCTCGTTAACTTCAATATTTCGCAGGATTTTAGAACACATCATCTATTCAAGTGTCATGCAGTTTTTGGATGAAAGTGAGCTTTTAAACCCAAATCAACATGGATTTAGAAAAGGCCAATGCTGCAAAACACAACTTGCCCTTTTAATTCACAACTTGAGCCATATTATAGATGAGCAATCCCAGGTTGATTTAGTTCTATTAGACTTTAAAAAAAGCTTTAGACACTGTGCCTCACATTAGGTTACTTAGGAAACTTCGCGGTTACGGCATATCTAGACAAATATGCGAGTGGGTTGCAGATTTTCTGAAGGGCAGAACACAGAGTGTAGTTCATCACTTACCGAAGTGAGGTCTGGGGTTCCCCAAGGAAGCGTGATAGGGCCTCTGTTATTTCTCATATACATTAATGATTTGTGCAACATAATAAGGGGGATGAAAAGATTATTTGCCGATGAAGCTATTATTTATCATGAAATCACAACCCAGCTCGACTGCGTTTTGTTACAAGACGATATTATGAAAATAATTGCATGGTGTAAAGATTGGCAGTTGGAGTTAAACGCTAAAAAGTGCTAAGTCATGCGTGTAAGTAAAAAGGTGACACCATTTAGCTCTGAATATACAATTAATGGAACTGTCCTTAGAACAGTAGATTCCGCTAATTCCTAGGGGTAACAATTCGTAATAATTTGTCGTGGAATGAGCATATCGAGAATGTAATTGGGAAAGCAAATCGTATGCTCCGATTTCTAGGTCGTAATTTAAAACAATGCACTACGGAAGTTAAATCGATTGCATACAAGTCACTAGTGCTGCCTCACTTAGAATATTGTTGCTCTGCATGGGGTCCCCATCAAAAGGGGTTAATGGAGGCATTAGAGATGGTCCCATGAAGAGCCGCCCGATTCGTGACAGGTATATATAGTTGCAGGGAATGCGTAAGTGCGATGTTGAAGGAGTTAGGTTGGGAAGACCTGGAGCACCAAAAGCGTTGCTCTCGACAGAAGGTAATTGAAAAATTATTGACTGACGTATTTCCGAATGACAGTAAACAAATATTGCTACCAGCAACGTTCATATCTCGGAATGACCGCGAAAATAAGATAAGAGAAATCAGGGCCAGAACCAATTCATTTCTTTACTAATTTTTTCCACGAGCGATTAGGGAGTGGAATAGAAAGGATTTACCGGGCGAGTAAACATAAAATCTGACAGGAGTAGTTTTCGATAAAGCTCTCCGGCCATCCTGATCTGGGTTTTCCATGGTTTCCCTGGGTCACTCCAGGCAAATTCTGGGATGGTTCCTCACAAAAGCCCATGGGCACCTCCTGTCATATCCCGTATATCTCTTCCAAACCATTACCTTTCCGGATAGGTGCAATGCACCCTCCGCCACACACTTTTAGTGAATCGCGGAGTAATAGTAATAGTAATGAAAATATTTCAGGAGGCGAATCTGCTAGAAAACTGGAATCTGACATAAGAATTTTGCAATGTTTATCAGCATTTGTCACTTATTCCTCCATTTCCTTGTTGAGCTCTATTTTTCATCGCGGATAGGCCTACTATTTTATTTTTAACCATTTACACACAACCCTTCTTGGAACAAATCGAGTGTAGAAGAAAGAAAGAAAGAAAAAACTATCTTCCCAATGCTACGTATTTCGTTTAAAATACCTCTTGATGATATACAAGTAAAGAAACGACGAAGATGAAATAAATAACATGATAGAAACAACTTATTAACAAAAAGTTAAAAAATAATGTAAGCATGTAGACTTTCCTGACGTATGATTGCAATGAAGTCTTCAAGGGTGTGAAGCCAATTTGTGTTGTGAAAAGACAATCCATCGGTAGACCCGTGAATTCATTACGAAAAAAATAATTTCAGAAAAAAAGGCACTTAATTGTAGGTAATATGTTTTGTTTTAAATATTATTTCACTCAATAAAAGTACGTAAATCAAGTTTCAAACAAATAAAAAGGTCAAGCTTGAGAATTTCTGAAGATAAAAATAAGTAAAGATATTTGATTCTGCGGGGGATTTGAACTCAGGTCAGAAAGTTATGAAGCTAAGACCCTACCACATAGACTACGCTGCCATTTTATTAAATGGGGCAATAATTTAGTAGAATTTTTTGTTTATTTGCATGTGAATATCTCAAAAACTAGGGTGCATTTTGAGAAACGACTACACCACAGACATATATGCTGTATACCCTTCAACATATATGAAGGAGATCGAAATCCGTTCTTAACAAGTCTGATGGTTTCCAAGTGAGATCCAATTTTAAATACAGATTTTGACAGTGCTTTGGAGCATCTGAAATCAAATAAGGCAGCAGTACCAGAAGACATTTCTTCAGCACTTCTAAATTCCTTATGGAAACAAGGAATGAAAAATCATTTAAACAATATTAAAAAGTAATGAGATTGGATAGATTCCAACAGATATTATTCAGGTGTCATCTATGCAGAGGAGAGGTCAATGAGTAGGGTTTGGGAGAGAGCAGTGCCCATTTCAAGAAGTAGCGTAGGAAGTCATGACTCGTGTCTGTGACACAGGATCTGGTAACGTAGTATAACAGAATAGCTCCCTAACACCCAAAGAAAGGTAGAAAGTAAAGCTTATAGCATTGCAATTACATTGTATAATCATAAAGTTTATGACTGATATTACAGCAGTCTTCAAGTATAAACCGGCTCAATATCATATTTCAGAATTAAACTAAAAAGAAAAAAACATCACCAGCATTTCCGCTGATACTATATTTAAAATTAAGCTTTTTAAGGTAATGTTTATATGGTCAGAAAATTTTATTTAAGACAGTATTTGAGTTTGATGATTTTATTCTAACACCATGAAAACGGGAAGTTAGGTGACAAATTACTAGCGAGGGTATATGCGTAGAACAATAAAATTAGGCCCAAATAAAAATTAACTATGGCAATGTCTTGTCAACACCTAAATAAATTTTATAATAAAATTTTGAGTTCATAGATAAATTCTAAATATGCTTTTTTGGTAACTGGAGGAATTCACTTCTACAATAAAATAACTACCCCAGTTAGTCAGAAAGCATACTAATTGCAATAGATATCATGTATCCTGCTTAAGAACCACCAGTCTGTAAGCATATTAAATAATCCTGGAAGTGGTAAGCCAAGTTGTGAGCACCCTAATTAATCCTGGTAGTGCTAAACCAATTTATGGGCATCTCATTTAGAGTAATTGACTAATTACTCATTAAAAGCTTCCTTGGACCCACATGGAATTAGCATGCCCCTACTGTACCTGCCAATTTTGGTCCAAAAGTGATATGAGAGCACTGCTGAGGATAAAGATATGGACCCCACTTTATCCCACATCAGTAATTGCTGCTGTTCACTAAATATAATTCCCAAACTAAATATAAAATTACTGATTGAATTTTTGATGCTATGAAAAAGTAAGCATTGTTAATACACAATCAAAATTTATAGTGTGAAACTGCTCTGTTTAGTTACAAAAAGCAAAATGTTTAAAATATTTCACAAGCCTCACGAATGATTACTATTTAAAAGCATCTGTCATCTTTACTCAAATATGGCCACCGTAGAGCATACTAACAATACTTGGTAAAAAAAAATGACTACACTGCACCCTTTTGACAGGACAACTCCCCTCTCTGAACACATTTCTTACACTTCTACAACTACATGAAGCTTAAAAACTACCAACTTAATCATAACCCAAATGTTTATATGAACTGGTAATGCTATGAAACGTTTGTTCATCAAAATGATTACACGGGTTGCATTAGTAACTTTTTTTTTTTTTTTTGCAAATGATTGAGGGGGTAATAAGGTGATAGGACACAAATGAACACTCACCATATGACATTTCAGTAGTGAACTTCAGTCTTGGGAGTAGATGAGACACGAAATCAGAGGAGACCCCACCGATGCAAGTCACTTGAATGGGAAACAATTTAAAAGTAGCAGGGGTGGCAGTGGGTGAATACTCAATCGATAATTATATTATTGCTGGTACTGGGGGAACATTGCAAACATAATGAACATAAGCTGATATAAATGCAAAGAGATTAATATCAAATTTAATATTTGTAAGTATTATTGATGTGAATAAAAAATGAACACTGCGTCTACTGTAAGGAACTTATCAGATGCTGGGCCAGGGATCAAGGATAAATTTCCTCTTCTTTTTTCCTTATAGTTTTTTTGCCTCATTGACATGGAAAGGTCATTACAGATGGGGAAAAGACTAGATTTCAAGGAACAGGAAGGAATTCCCCCATAGCCTTTTGTAGGAATTGTCCTGGCAAAATATCCTGAAGTGATTTTGGGAAACAATAGAAAACTGAAATCTGGATGACCTAATGAGGATTCAAACACATTTCCTACCGAATGCAAGGCCAGTGATATTTCGGCAAGATGTACTACACTGAAAATGTTAGGGGAGGACAGGCACAGTATTTTCTACAGGGAGAAAAGCTAGGCTGAATGCTGGTCACCTTTGTGAAAATGCTGTTGGAGGAATAGCTAGATGAAGTTGTGGGTTTACAGCAGATCCTAAATGAATCCAAACAAAATGAACACTAAAAAAACATCTGTGCAACCTTTTTGTGCTGAAAAAAGGTATCTGGTTATAGGTCTCCTCCAACAATTCACTCAGAATCTCCCTACTTTCATAAAACAAACTACACTTCCTCAAGTACCTGTCCACAATCCCCACTCCTCTACCACTGGACACCTTCCTTGGCTTCACTGATGTCACTTCCTTGGATACAAATACTCCAATGTCAAGGCCTCAGTGCCATGGAACACTGTGGAAACCAATCTTCCACACTACTACTCCCATCCCAAATCTCTAAAAACTAACCACAGCCTTGTACTTATCACCCAGTTTTCTCCTGGTTTCAACCACATCCTTCGTCATGAGCATGACTTCCTATACACATTCCCCTAAGCATGCATTCTTCTCTATGATATCCTACCCAATGCCCCCCCCCTCCCTCTCCTCATAGGCAGACCACAAAATCTCAAGAACATTTTTGTTCAAATACTTACCTTCTGATTCTCTAAAACTACCATTCAGATCCTTCCCTTGCAAAAGACCTTGCTGCAAAATTTGCAGCATGCACCCAGCCACCACTGCTTATTCCAATCAGACCACATGAGAACCCATAATTGGACATGCCACATGCAATACAACACATCTCTTATACCAACTCACCTACCTCCATTGTACCAGTTTGTGTATAGGCCTCACCACTAACCAACTTTCCACTAGAATGAATGGCCACAGGCAGTTTATACTGGCAACCTAGACCATCAAGTGCCAGCCTATCCCAGTTATCACAATCTGAACAACTTAAACAACTGTTTTACAGTAGGGATTGAGAGTCTCCCTGAAAACACAAGCCCCTATGAACTCCTAAGTTGAGAAATACCTTAACATAACCTTGATGCTAGCTACTGCCCTGGCATCAACCTCCAATAAGACCCTTCATGGTAGATCTATCACTTATTATTATTACTGATTCACAAACATACATTCTATAAACTTAAGTTTAATGTTATCACCCTAATGTGCTAATTATATTTAAATCATATTATACTCATTTTTGTGCCCCACTCCACTGCCACCCTTATGTTGTTTCCTCATTTATGTGGTTGGTATCAGTGAGTTCACATCTGATATTCTCGCTATGTGTCTCATTCACTCGCATGACTAATTTTCACCACTGAAATGTTATATTATGTGTATTCATCACTGTCCTCCTGCCTTATGGCAAGTGTTGGGTTTGCCTCCCCTATCGTCTATACTAATATTAAAAATGTGAAAGTAACTCTGTTTCTCTGCCTGTTACTTTTTAGGCCTAAATGAATTATTTGATCTTGATGCAATTTGACAAGAAAATACTTTTTGCCACTATGAAGGATATAGTATACTTCTTTTTGTATTTTGAAAACTAACTGAACGGTTATAGACAGACACATAGTATGAGTAAGTCTCTGTAATGCTCTGCAGGAAACCAGGCTAGTGGCTCACTGGTTAAGGCGCTTGCTTTCCTGTTCTGCTTGCAGTCCTGGGCTCGAATTCCGGTGGGAGCAGAAATTTTTAAGAGTTGTTTTTGACTGTATGAGCGATGCATGGATGTTCCGTTGCTAGGATTCCACATTAAACTGTAGGTCCAGCTATGACAGAGGTGGAATGTGTGGCAAATCGAAACTGTCACATGGGTGGTCAAACAATCCTTTGAAACACAAGAATACCGTACGCTTTTAATTTTTTATGCTATACCACTCAGTCAGGCTTGTTTCTCTCCGAGTCAGTTTATGTATGATCTACACTAGTAAAATTTTAAATGCAAAAGAAATTCTGTCTCTGTTTGTTACATTTTTATGACTAAATAGCTATACCGATATTGATGAAATTTGACACGGAAATACTTTGAATCATTAGCAAGGACACAGGATACTATTTTTAGCATAAATAATAAAAAAAATTGCCATTAATTTTAGAAAGCTAACTGAATGGTGCCAAACAGATGGATAGCGTGTGCAAGCCTGTAATGTTATATCGGTCACTCAGGCTGTGTTTCTCTGGCAGTCTATGAGTGTATGATCTGTTCATAAATTTCCTTTATAGACAAAACATATTATACAGTATAGATGTTAATTTTTGCTGCACCGGACTACTATCTTGTCTGCCTAAAAGTTTCTGGCATCAGTATATTTTGTCTTCTTTTTTTTTAAACGCCTTGCAAACATAAATCTGACCTAAGACATAGCTCTAACAGAGCATGGGCAGCAGAAACCAAGAATCTGATGCTGAAGAAAGAAGACAAGACCAAGCCAAAAGACAAGATGCCCTCAGTAACCCCCTCCATCCTCCCATCTTAGGTTTTTGCTTTTTTTTTAATGTTGCAAATTGACTCTCTTCATGAGACATGTTCATTGGTAGAATGGTGTGGTGAAATCAGCTCCATCACATTATTCTGACTTTGTGTTTTTTTGGGACACCTTGTACGTAGCTTACATCCTCCTATATCCAATTCTAGCAATAAAATTCTACATCCACACATACAAAGTTGCAGGTAACAGCTAGTATTAGTATAGATTAGTGTAGATCATCCAAAACTCGACTGCGAGAGAAACAAAATCTATCGGACCGATATAGCATAAAAAAAGTAAACACATATGACATTGTTCGCCCAAGATCACCAAGGATTGTTCCACCACCCAAGTTAAAGAGTTTTGATTTGCTAAGCATTCCGGCTCAGCCGTGGCTGTACCTGCAGTTTAACGTAGAATCCGAACAATGGAATATCCAGGTGTAGCCCATATGATCAAAAACAAATGTTAAAATTTCTTGTCCCATCAGGATTTGAACCCACAATCCAACAATCAACATTTTAAAGCAAGGGCCTTACCCAATGAGCCACCAGCCCACTCTTCTACAGGCCACTGCAAAGACATGCACACAGTATCCATCTGTCTGTCACCAATCAGTTAGTTTTCAAAATTCCTTGGCAAAATATATTATTTACACACAAAAATATACCCTAGTTCCTTCCTCATGAAAAATAGTATTTCCTTGCGCTATTTTATCAAGATAGGTTTAGTTGTTTAACAGACAGAGAGAGTTACTTTCATAACTATACTACTAATACAGATAGATTATAATTTTTGCTGCACCAGACTACTATTTCCTGTCTACCTCAAAGTTTGTGGCATCAGTACATTTTGTTCTTTTTTTATATATATGCCTCGCAGGCATAAATCAGACCTTTGGCATAGCTCTAGCCAGGCACAAGCAGCTAAAGTTATTAGAAACCAAGAATCCGATGCTCATGCTGAAGAAAGAAGACAAGACCAAGCTGAAAGATAAGATGCCCTCAGTTAACTTCCCCTCCCCCACCTTAGTTTTTTTCTATTTTTAAACATGATTCTCTTCACGAGACATGTTCGATGGTATGTTGATGGCTTCTCTGACATATTATTTTGACTCAGTGTTTTGGGATTCCTTTTTCGTAATTTACATCTTTCTGTATCCGATTGCATACAAAGTTGCGGGTAACAAGTAGTTCCTTGTTACAAAGGATGAGTCATAAGTCTCTCCAGGATTTAATACATTTATTGTGCAGTGGATATGATAGATAAAAAAAAAAGTCACATCTACAGATATAGAATCTCTTAAAGTTTCTTATGCATCTTACATGTGTTCAATATATGTACCGTTGGTGACACAAAAAACGTCAATCTTGCACTGAAGTCTCAGCAGACAGTGTCAGTTGGTCCATTTATGTTGCAGCACTCAGACAACCAGTTTCCTTATGACTGGTGTACCACACATGAATTATTTTCTGTGGATTGCACTGTTTGATATTTCGTATGAAAGTTTCACTACAGCATCACAATCAACACATATTTTGCAATTTCCAAGACACAAAACAATTTCTGTTTACCATTCAACACCATGTTGTTTTTACTACACTCTAGTGGTTAAATCATGCAATACCACCAGGGTACCTAGCATAAACCAAAAACTCGAGAGATTCTGTATCTACAGATGTGACCATCTTTGTTGTATCTGTAATAGCGATTATACAAGGCACATTTAGTACAAGGAGAGGATTGTGGGGAGAAAATAATATAATTACTTAATAACATAATGTTATCGGTAATAATATTGTATCAGTAACAAATTTATTAGTTTTGTTATAAAAGGTTCTGCACCCAGTACTTAAATGATAAACATTCTCATCAAATTTATAATTAAATCCCAGAGCACACCATAAGTTCTAAAGGAAATTACATGAAACAGCATGGACTCTGACTACCTGAAGTGCAATAATGTCCACAGGCAATTTATCTAGATTAGCAACACAAAACACTGTACTGAGAGTATGCAGTAATCAAGAAGCCTGCATCTTGATCTAGGCAGCATGATCCTGTATCACATCACAACATTACTTGCTTGCTAAAAGTGCTTGCACATGAACAAATTCAAACTTGTCGATATGTAACATCTTTTTGGTTTGCACATTTAAGTAAAGGATACTACGGAAAACAGTTATTAAGACTATATAAATAACACAAACAATATTTAATTCAAAAGACAAGACATAATACAGATACAACAGATTATGTCATTTAGGTTGTAACAGCAACTATGCTGGACTGTTGGGTAAAGCCAAAGGGACATTTAAAAAAGCACTGGAACATTTGATAGGGATATTCTGCATATGCAGCATATGACTGCAACTATACAACAGAAAATGCGGTCACATGTGATGCAAAAAAAACTAATTTTTCGAAAATAATAAGAAAACGCAATGCAAGATATCCCATCATATAGTCAACGAATGATCTAAGACTGCCCATTCTTCCCTGTTTGAAACCACACCTAGACTTCTGATATGCATCTAACACCAAATACAACATATTTCATTAAACATCTACTGGCAAGTGCCTGCAGTAATCTGAAGAAGTAACAACAATTTCTACCTCCATTTTTGTGACAGCAAACATTATTTTTAATGTGTTAAAGTACTATCTGGGCTGAAATGGTAATTTAGAATACCTTTAAATCTATGAACATTTAGCAAGGTTTCCTCATATGAAGTATTATTTTACTATCATTATTTTTTCACAAAAAATTAATTTATTGAGAATAATGGACAACTTTAGAATATGTGCGCAACATTAATTCTGCTCCCTCCCTTTTCACTTTTACATGTTTTTCTTACCATTTTATTACATTTGGTGTCAATTTATAAATTAATTAATACAATGTTCATATACCACACAGTAAAATAGTAAGCCCTGTTATATGTTGCGACGTCATTGTTTGAATACAATGGATTTAAGTATAAACCTTTAAAAATGGGTAACAACTCAGAACAACTGATGTAATATATCTGATTAATTAATTGTGAAGTGGTAGAAAACAGTTTTCTGACTTAACCAAACTTAAAAAGTTTCACTAAATACCAGTCAAAGCCTCCATATTATAATGTGCCTTACTATGAGGTATCTCTCATCTTTAATAGTCCACCTACAGGAAAGTGAACAAACTATACCCTTACAAATCACAATACAGTGACTGATTGATGATTGACAAAACATAATGAAATTAAATGTAGCTCTCAATTGCATTGAACTCGGGCAGCAGATAAAACTCAGTTTCAATTAGAAACTCATAGCCATACAGATACATAAAAATACGTGGGACTATGCTGTATAGTTTCTTACTTTTCCCACCAAAAATGTTTTGGATAATTCTATTCCTCCTAAATTTTTGGCAACTACAGTATTTCCTTTTTTTTTCCTTCCTTTTTTTTTTTTTTAATAAAATCTTCTCACCACTTACATGCTTTCTTGATATCTTCTTCTGTTGCCTTGAAACGCAATTTACTAAGCCCCAGAACAGCATAGTGATCTTGCAACTAAAAAGAAAACAAAAATAACAATAAGAGACTGGAGAACATAGGACACAAAATAACTGATAAAACATAAAAAAAAACTTAAAAAGTAAAGTCAAAACCCATCCTTATCTATATCTGCATATAAACCAGCCAGACATCAACACCCAAATGGTTTAGTTCTGCGAAAAATTTGAGTATCACATATAGAAGAACCTATTTTCAAATAAACAAAAATATTGTTGCTATAAAACCTAATGACTTTAAAAAATTGTAAGTGCATATTATAAACATTAAAATATTGAACAGAAATAGTGCATTTGCCATTATCAAAATAAATCATGTATCAAGCACAGTTAATAAAATTCATTTTTTTATATTGAGGTTACACTGGCGATTTAAGCACTAATGAACAACAATGTGTTTAAGTAATTCAGATAAATCATACAACAACAACAACTTTTCTTCATATCTACGCAAATGTAGAACACTGTTGCCACTGTGATTAAATGGTACCATAATACTGTAATGGAAGCAGATTAAAAATCTATTTACTTCCATCGAAAGTTAATTAAAAACATGGATTCTGTGAGAAGGCAAAATTTAAATCCATCTTGTTATGTCCAACTTCTTCCCTTCCTAACTGAAAAATTCACAGAAAAATCCTATATAAAGCTCACCAAAAAATTACTGGTCTTTATTAAATTTCAGTAAATCAAAATTACAAACTCTCCTAATGCCAAACTACGAGCCAAAAAACTGATCTGAAGAAAGTTTAGTTTTACACCATGACATTTGAACATCACTAGCTTACATCCCACTTTGCTTTCTTAACACTACAGTAAAATTCAAATGATTTCCCAATGATACATTACAAAAGGTGAGGAAAACTTGCACATTTTTAAGCTTAATAGGATCAGTGCTGACAAGAGTCTAAGTAGTTGCACTCATAATTCATTAGCTGATTGCAGTTTGATTTGGGGGGTGTAAGGGTTTGAAACAGTCTATATATGCATTTTCCAACCAAATTTCAACCTTCCCTTCATGTGGTGCACCACATTTTCACGCATGAATCTGGCGACTGAATGATTCCCACTAATAAGGTGTCACTGCTTGCCAATAGCATCCTGAAAGGAGGGCAGAATAGTGAAGAGTGTTCAGGCATCCTCTTGCCTTCTGGGTTGGAAACAGCCACCTGAAGGTCAATAAATCAGAAATGATCAATAGCATGGGGATGCAAAAAGCCACAGGAAGCCATTGCATTAGACCCAAAGTGTATAGCAATTTAATGTAATCCTCTCAAATTACATATAGCAAGATGGCTTCTTCATGGGTAAAATATTCCAGAGGTAAAATAGTCCCGAATCCTCACGGTGGTGACATATCAGAGGCGAGTCGTCAGAAAGGAAAGAAACTTTTTTCATTTTTTTTTTTTTTTTACTGCTTAACGTCTCTTAACAGCAAGGCCTTTAGAGACGGGAAAGGACCGGGGGGGGGGGGGGGGGGAATGGCAAGGAATGGGAAGGAATTCGGCCATGGCCTTTTGAAGGAAGCATCCCGGCCGGCATTTGCCCGATTGCCTGAAGTGATTTGGGAAACCATGGAAAACCCAAATCTGGATGCCCGGTTGGGGATTCGAACCGCCGTCCTCACGAATGCGAGGCCAGAACGCTAACCATTACACCACCATGCTCGGTAGGAAAGAAACATTCTATGAGTCAGAGTGCAGAATGTTAGACATCTGAATAGGGCAGGTAGATTAGGAAACATGAAAAGGAAAAATGGAAAGATGTAAGTTAGATATTGAATTAGGGGTGTTACGAATATTCGCATCTGCAAATGCGAAATATTCGCATTAATTCAGACATCTGCATCCGCATTCACAGCTGCATCAATCAATGCGGAGTTTTTACGGATGCAGATTCACATCAACAAGTAACTACATGTAAAGAAAGTGGGCGGAGCCAGAGTGACACGTGCTTCACGTTTGTTTTGGTAATTGCTAACTTCATTCGGTAACTGATGAATAGGAAGGCGCACATTGGTAACAAGATCCTACAGGTTTTGTTTGTTGTGTTTTTTCTCATTGTCAATAAATTATAGTTACAGTGAGTGTTTACTGTGTACTTCATAGTTTTTTGCGTGTTTAATGAATATTTTGATATAAATATTAAGTGAAATGTCGCCGCCAATAAAAAGCAGTATCTGGACTTATTTTACAATAGACAAAAATGATCCGGAGGAGTCTGAGTGTAAGATATATAATAAAAGTTACTCGCGGAAGGGACGCACTACTATTTCTTTGAAAAATCACCTGAAATCAATACACCCGGAGGAATTTTGTTTATTCCAATGTGCGAATAAAGAAAAGGAATTGAAGAAAAAAAATGATGAAGCAGGTATGTATAGAAAATATCGGAATATTGGATTTACAATTATGTTTTAACTTAGTTATGGTTAGATAAATTAATTTAATTTCATTAATAATTTACTGTTTTCATTTCAAATCATGATCATTATACTTGGTGCTAAAAGGGCCAATATCTATAAACCTTCCTTACTTTATTATATTGTAGTATGACTAAAATATATTGTTGTTATTGGTCGCATGATTTTATGTTACTTTCTATATTAAATTTAAAATAAAAAAATTGTATTATTGAAAATACTCACTTCTTAAGCTTTTTTAGCACTAACAAGAGTCCAAAGTTAGTTCCAAATTATGTTTAAAATTAAATGTTTAAGTCTTGTTTCAATTCTAACTTTATTGTTAGCAAATTATAGATAGCCCTTTTAACACTTAATTATTTAAAAGCACACACCTCATTGGCCCTTTCTATTTTTTAAAATTTCAATTATAATGCGTATTATTTTCTTTTAGTTTTTTTACATCCAATATTGATAAGTATACTTATTTTTTTATTTAGTAGATGCTTTGTGTATATTATGTTGTATTTTTTTTTACAGGTACAATTTTGACTCCGTTGCAACAAGCCAAGAAACAGCTTTCGTTAAAGGAAGTACTACAAAAAGAAAAGAAGTGGGATACTAACAATCCTAATTCACAAAAGATTGACAAACTCATTGGCGAAATGATAGCGCTTCAAAATTTACCTTTTAACTTTGTGGAGGGACTTGGATTTCGTCGTCTCATACAAGAGTTAGCACCGAAATATAATTTTAGAGGACGAAATTTTTTTACTGATTTTGTGTGCAATGAGCTATACATAAAACTTGCTGGAAAAGTTAAAGAACTAATTGAAGAATATGATTACATGTTGTTCACTACTGATATTTGGACAGATCCCAGCTCAGGTATTTCTTTGCTTAGCCTAACTTGCCACAGAGTATCGGAAAACTTTGAACGATTGTCAATTGTGTTAAAATGCGAGACTTTTGATGAGCGTCATACTGGTGATATCATTGCAAAAAAATTTAACACAATGCTTGCTGAATGGAATATTTCAAATGAAAAAGTGCATTGCATGATACGAGATGAAGGCTCTAACATGAAAAGAGGAATACGATTAGCATTGCTAAATGATTTAGATTGTACCGTTCATAAGTTGCAAATTGTTATTCGGCATGGTTTACGATAGCAGGAAAGCACAGAAGACGTCAAACAAAAATGTAAGAAAATTACTACTCATTTTAACCATTCAACCATTGCTCAAAAGCAACTTGAAAAAATTCAGGACAGACTTAATCAACCGCATCTTAAAGTATTCAAGGATTGTGTGACGCGCTGGAACAGCATGTTCTACATGTTTGAGCGTTTTTTGAAGATAAAAGATGCATTAAGTCTTTATGCCAATGACAATAACATTGAATCAATTTTGCCTGAAGAGTGGAAAATAATAGAATGCTGTCTTGGAGTATTGAAACCGTTTGAAGAAGCCACTCGTGAAATGAGCAGTTCTCAGGCACTCGTATCATCTGTGATTCCTATCATACAAATGCTTTTGAAAAACTTGACTATTTAACAAAACCACGAGGAAGTGATGCTATTCGGTTGGCAGTCTCTAATCTGAAATCACAATTTTCAGCGAAATTTTCTTCTTTGGGAGATAACAACTTATATGCAATTTCCACATATTTAGATCCTCGCTATAAGCATAAATTTTTCAAACCAGTCACCGAAGAAAAAAGAAAAAATTACAAGAGCAGGCAGGGAAGTTAGGACTTAAGATTTCTTTCGAAAAAACAAAGATTATGACAAATATACCAGACACTCCTACGAGAGTCCGAGTAGGAGCTCATAAAATAGAGGTGGTTAGGAGTTTCAAGTACCTAGGGGAATGGATTGAATGGAACAACCTTGAAGGTAAAACAATGGAAGCGAGAAGGACCAAAATGGAATTAGCCTTCCAGAAGACCAAAAACACTTACAATAAGAAAAGCCTCTCTTGGAACACAAAGATAAGACATTACAACACAGTAATTAAGCCGGAAGCACTCTATGCAGCAGAGACACTAGTCATGGGGAGGAAAGGACAAATGGAGAAATTGGAAATCAAAGAGAGGAAAATTTTGAGGAAGATCATGGGTCCCAAATTCCAGAATAACAAACAAGTTTTCTACAGAAACGAAGCCCTCTACGCAAAGTCTGAGAGACTCTCCGAAACCATGAGAAAAAAAAGGATTGATTTCTATGGACACATATTCCGAATGAATCCTAACAGATTAACAAAAAAAAATCTTTGACTTCTTTATAAAAAAAAGACTAAGCCCAACTGGTTTAAGGAAGTGGAAAAGGATTTGAGAGAACTCCAGATTACCGAAGTGATGTTAAAGAATGGTACAGCCAAGACCGTGACCAAAGACAAAAGTAAGAGGTTCCAAGTTGCGATAAACACCAGAAAACCGATTCAAATTTCAGAAGAGGAAAGAAGGAAGAGATCAGATAGAATGAAGAAATACTGGGAGAAGAAGAAAACGCAAGCATCCAAGAAGTGATTGATCTGACGTACCCCAAAGATGGGTGATTCGAAAAAAAGATGGTAAATGACCATGTCGTCACTGCTTCCCCTATGTCGCCGGCGGAAAAACCAAAAAGAATGAGAATGGGAGAGGAACGTCCAGTATGGGTAAGAAGATTTGCTTAAAAAGCGATCTTGGCATGATGTTAGATTCATCGAGCTAAGATGAAGGTGAAGGAGAATCGGACAACAGTAGCCCTGATGCTCTTATCCGCAAAGAATTAGTTATTTATCGTAACAAAAAAAAAGACTGGATTTAGATGAAAATCCACTTAATTGGTGGAAAGTTAACCGTTGTGAATTTAAAATTGTCTCCAAATTAGCATGCAGATATTTATCACCTCCACCAGCCAGCGTTCCCAGCGAACAACTATTTAGTGGAGCTGGGTTAATATATAATCCACTAAGAAACAGGTTGGAAGCTGAGAAGGCTGCAATATTGCTATTTATTAAATATAATTCACCAATTTTTAAGTTTAATTATTAAACAAAGATTTTTTATTATGAAACTTGAAGCTTAAAATTCTGTTGTGACATAAGTAAAACTAAAAACTCGTGTAATTTTGTTCTAAAAATATGATTAAATAAATAAAAAGTTAAAATTAAATTGATTTTCAGTTATTTATGCACTTAAAATTTAAATAATTATCCTTTTAAAATCCCAAAATCAGCATCCGCATCGCATCCGTGGATGTGAACTTCTAATAATCTGCATCCGCGGATGTCTAAATTTTTGTAACAACTCTGGTTTGAATCAGTGAGATTAAGTGGAAAGGTGCATAGGATTCCTGGTATGAGGAATACAGAATAAATAACACAAAGGCTGTCAGTGGAGTTACTGTTGTGTGATTTACAACGAATAAGAGAACTAGGAAACAGCAGAGCCGTTATGAACAGTTCAGTGACAGGATTATTTTCATAAGGGTAGAAACTAAGCCTGCTCCAACTAGTACAAGTGTATATGCCAAATTAACAGAAAGTGGATGAAGAAAGAGAGAAAATATATGATGAAATTGAAAAATGAATCATGTAGGTTGAGGAAAATCTAATAAATAATCATGGGTGATTGGAATGTGGCAATAGAAGAGGGCGTACTGTAGGATGTTTTGGTCTAGGAGAAATAAATGAGAGAGGAAGCAGAATTTTGTGAAAAATACAAACTTACCATTGCAAACACACTATTTAAAAATCATGCATGAAGGATATACACCAGGAAACTTCCAAAGGATGCAGGTAAATATAAGTTAGATTATATGATGGTCAAACAAAGATTCAGGAAATAAGTTCTAAATTTTGAAGCATTCCCAGGAGCTGCCATAGACTCTGACCACAATCTGATAGTTATAATGTACAGGCTGAAATTCAAGAAAATACAGAAGCCACAGGAAGAACAGACTGGAAGAGAACAAATTGAAACAATCTCTACGGAACATGGTGGGTGAGCGATTACATTCTAGCCTTGCATTCAGGAGGAAACGGGTTCAACTATTTTTTTTTTTTTTACTTATGGCTTTACACCTCGCCGCGTCATTAGAGGCAGGACTGGGGACCAGGAACAGGAAGGAATCCAGTCATGGCCTTTCGAAGGTAGCATCCCAGCATTCACCTGGAGTGATTTGAGGAAACCATGGAAAACCCAAATCTGGATGCCAGGATGAGGATTCAAACCGGCGTCCTCCTGAATGTGAGGCCAGAATGTTAACCATTCACCCACCACGCTCGGTACATGGGTTCGAATCCTTATCTGGCCATGCAGATTTTGGTTTTCCATGGTTTCCCCACATCACTCCAGGTGAATGGTGGGATGGTGTTTTAAAATTTCATGGCTGTTTCTTCCCATTCTTTGCCCCCTAGTCCTTTCCCACCTCTAATAATATCGACATCAATGAAGCGTAAAGCCATAGCAAAAAAAAAAAAAAAAAAAAAAAAAAAGAATCTAACATGAAAGAAAAGTTTGTAGAGATGGTAGACTTGGGTCTAAGAAATAATTCTGAAAGGAACTGAGGACGAATGGAATGCACTGAAGAAAGAAAAAAATCAAAGCTGGTAAGAAAACATTATGCTCTAGGAAAAAAGCTCCCCAAAAACCTTGGATCACAGAAGAAATTTTTGAGTCGATGGATCAGAGGAGAAGTTACAAAATTTCTTAGGATGAAGCATGAAGAGAGCAGTACAGACAATTCAATAAATCTACTAAACAGGAAAGTCAAAAAATCAAAAGAAAAGTGGCTGCAAGAAAAGTGTGAAGTAAAAGGAAATGTTAGTAGGAAAAGAATATGCGGCCTATAGGAGGATCAAACAAAATGTTTGAGAAATGAAGAAAAGATCTTCAAACATTAAAGTCGCTGATGGAAAACCTCTTCTAAGCTCAGAAGATAAGAGTTGCTTGATAGAAGGAATACATAGAGAAACTGCATAAAGGAGATGATTTGAACAACAATATACTGAAAAAAAGGTTATGTCGACATTGATGACTTAGGAGAACCTGTTCTAAGGCCGGAATTGGATAGAGATTTCAAATCAAATAACAAGGATGGAACTGATAAGAATCCTGCAGAATTCTGGAAAGAGACGAAGGAATCAAAAGATTCCTCAAACTGATATCAAACCGTTACTAAACAGGAAAAGATTTCAACTGACTTTAATAAAAGCATCACCTTCACCTGAAGAAAACACAAGCTGACAAATGTGAAGATTATCACTCTATAAGTCTAACATCACATGATTCAAAATTACTGAGCAGAATAATATACATAATAATGGAAAGGATAGTACAAGGGATAATAGTTGAAGATCAGTTTGGGCTCAGCAAGAACTGCGGTATGAGAGAAGCAATTCTGGCTTTAAGATTAATGTCTGAAGGGTGGATCAAGAAAAACAAAGATACTTTTATGGTATTTATTGATTTAGAAAAAGCATTTGATAATGTTAGGTAGGACAAGATTATAAAATTTTAAAGAAGTCTGATCTAAAACATCAAGATAGAAGAATACTTCATATAAGAATCAAGTGGTCGTGATAACAGTAAAGACTCATTGGACACATGCATCAGTTAAAAAGGGTGTGAAATAGGGCTGTAGTATATCATCATTAATATCCAAGTTATACACAGAGGAAGAAATAAAGAAAGCAAAAGAAAAATTTGAATGAGGTATAAGTGTTCGAAGAGGAGAGGGGGAAAAAAACTGAGGATACTGATAAGTTACTGAAAGGAATGAACAATATATTGAAGATTTTGGCCTAAATACAAACCAAAGCAAGACAGAAGTGATTAAATGTAGTAGTAATGATGACAACAGTAGTAGAGTAAACATAAATAATAATAAAATAAAAAACTTTTTAATGTAAAATGTTTTTATAATGGACTAAAAAGTATAAAACAATTTATCTAATCCTTATGAAGAATAAAACCACATACAGATTTTTAACTTCTTCTAAATTATACTGAAAACTTATACTTGGAAATTTTTGATAGCTATTAAAATACTTGTAAGATTGATGACGAAAAATATTGGGCGCATGCAATATATAACTATAAGAAAGAACTTACTTATTAGTTCTAATTATTTTCGGTATAATAATATTGTTAGTGGAGCTTTTAATGCATCAATTATCTGTTGCATGCGCCCAATGTTTTTTGTCATCAATTTTACAAGCATTTTAATAGCTATCAAAAATTTCCAAGTATAAGTTTTCAGTACAATTTAGAAGAAGTTAGAAATCTGTATGTGGTTTTTATCCTTCATAAGGATTAGATGAATTATTTTATACTTTTTAGTCTGTTATAAAGATATTTTACATTAAAACGTTTTTATTTTATTATTATTTTATGCTTTTTAGGGTTATGCAAGTGAAAATTTGGAATTGATTTTAAATACTTTGATGACATATGAGACATGCTACAAATTTCAGATTTATTTCAGTCTCTTTTCATCTGATTATATCTGGAATAGAAAAATGTTATAGCTACTTACCAATAATGCATCAAACTATTAAATTATTATTTTTGAGATATAAAATAACGAAGCAAGCGAAAATATTATTTTATAAAACTTTTATTTAAATATTAAAAAATCAATGTCAGATCTATTTTGGTCAAAATTTTAAATATATGACTCCATTCATGATGGTGGAGGTCTTAATTGTCGCATTCGGTCCATCTCCTTTATTGCATTTTCATTGCACAGTGTCTTGCCACCGAGTTTCCAGCAATCCAGCTCCACTAATCTTAATGTCCACTGTACATCCTTGCATTTTATGGACTGTGCAGGCCCAGCATAGTATTAGTGGAAGTTGTGTTCGCTCAATTGTTCCATAGTTTCGAAGTGCCGAAAACTGTATTGATTTTGGTTTAATTAAATGAATTCCATCTTTGCCAAAGTCGATACAAACAGATGGAATTTCAGTATCATAGATCTGATCACCGTGAAATAATGGCCAAACAATTTCAGTTATAATGCCCATTGTACCATTTACAAGTCCTTGTTCTATAATAATATTCGAGCGAAGCATCACTCTCGCTCCGCTGAAAATTTCTAACTCCTTTTGTAATCCTCCAGTCTTCTTGATATCACCTGATACAATGTTGTCCATGTTTACACTATCCACATTTCTTGTTGCATTTCTCAAAACATCCTGAAACCGAATTCTGAAAACTCACACTCCTTGGGCTCGATATCGGTCAAGGACAGCTGTGTTGTGTGCATCAACTTGTGCACGAGTTGGATATATGTGGATTGCTCTATCCAAATCAAAACCATCAGATGCCTCTGCTAGCACTTTTGACACTAACAGAGCAAAATGTGGGGCTTTTAACTCACTGACACGTAGAACATTCAAGAGATCGGCAAATGTTGTATCCCCTTGTTGTCACGTGTTCTCTGTCAATTCAACAAGACTGAAGAGTCGCCACAAATGAGTTGGCAGAATGAATCTTTCAGGTTGGTGAAATGCCCGAAGTCCTTGAATAGGTGGCAACTGAAACAAATCCCCAAAACCATAGTACTGACACCACTAAAAGGTTCACTTTCCTTCTTTATCAATTGTCGCTATCTAGAACCAATCATACACAACCTTTCGTATGGAACCATGGAAATCTCATCGATGAACAGAAATTCTATGTCCTTCCACTGATTTCGCAAGACTTTCAAAAAGTTACCTGTGAGTGGTGCCAAATTTCCTAAATTTTTTCTGTCTTTCTCAACTGCTAATTTAAATAATGTGTATAGTGTTGTTGCACCAACAAATCGTGCAGCTACACCGGCCAATGCACCAACTTTAACTGTCTTCTTACCATAACAGTAATTGACCTGTTCTTTTAGTGCATTAAATTTGAATGTTTTGCCAACTCCAACACCTCCGGCAACAAACATTCTAATGTGCTTCAGACCTCCATTCATTTGGTCCTAGATACTGTGAGTTATGGTGTTAAATAATTCTTGCTGTTGTAAATTCATTGCAGCACACACGTTCTGAAACTGTTCATTTGTCATTGCCTGTTTATTAACATCATCTTCAAGTTCTGCCTCAAAAATTTCTTCTGGATTTTCAAGAAGATTGAAATCACATGCCTGATTTAAAGCAATCTCAAGTTGTCTCTCTCTTGCATGGTGTATTTCAAGATATGCATTTGTCTCAATTGCTGTTCTCGAGCAAGAAAAGCCTCACGTGCTTATCAATTAAGTCATCTGCAGAGTAAAATGATACATATTGTACGAGCAGACTATTGAAATAATTTTCTGGGCCCGTCTGCATTTGAAAAAATTGTACTCGTACAATATCTGGAACATTTCTGATGACCATTTTAGTATTGTTTATTAGATTTATGAGTCTTTGTCTTGTTGTTTGTTCTTCCTTTTCTGCATCAATGCTTTCTTCACTGTCTCCCACTTTCTTTGCTTAAAACGGCTCAAAATTCATTGCAAATTCAAGTAGAGACATATTTTGAAAATCATAACAATGTTCTTGTTGTCTTGGACGGTTAGCATATTTCTCAAATAAGTGTGAGAAAAGTCCAACTGCTTGATTATCCTGAAATCTCAACACTCAATATCGTTGATTGGGCTTTCTTGTATTCGAGAACACACACTTTCTTGAACTAGAATGAACAAACAGGTTACAAAGACGATAAACACATTCAGACACGGAAACTTGTCGCTCTTTCAAAATCCGCATGCATGATTTAAAGAGCTTCGTTGCAATGTTGATTTCACCTTGACAAATTTGACGGATAGCTTGAGCTACACTTTGGTTTACATACGACGGTTCCATCTTAAAAATAATTTTGGCAATGTAATGGGCAATAGATTTGTTTGATCCACGTGGTTGTATATCCATATCAGCATTCCAAAACTTAAGAATCTGTCGATTATAATTATTGACCCATTTCTCATTTGTTGTTCGTTTTAAAGTGCAAAATCGTCCTTCATTTCGAATAAATTTGTGAGCTCAGTGGTGCAATACGAGTTTATTGACATAAGTCACGAGGAAAACCAAATCAACATGTATCCAAGTTGTTCTTATGACATGTATGTGTATGACGATGAATTTGGTTCAGTTTGACAAGTGTTCTAAAATCTTGACCTTCTTCTTCACTTGGCAAGTGGCATGAGATCACTTGGTCAATGTATGCAAGTCCTTGAATTTCAAAAAATGCAGCGTTTTCAATCCATACAACAAGGTGAATATGTGGACTTCCACGGTTCTGAAACTCAATTCGATACCAGAAATCACTGATTTTTCCACCAAGAAGATCATCATTACATTTAATCTGTTTCATGAAAGCATATTCCAGATGAGAAAAATGTCAGCTCAACACAACAGGATACAATTGAATCAAACGTTGCACTTCAGCGACGAATTGGCAAGGATCTTTATCGGGTCTGCCATCTGCAATCAATAAAGCTTTGCGCATGTCAGTCCAATTCAAATCATTACAGCTCAAAGTAAGAAACCAAGTTAGAGGACCAAGACAACAAATAAATGCAATTAATTCATTATGAGCTGTTCACCAATATGATGCAGATCCTCCGAGAGTCTTTATATATAAATGAAGATGTTCAACAATATCGTGTTGTCCACGTAAAGGTATGCCACATGCATTGATTGTCGACTGCACTCTAAGATATTTAAACATCGATAGTGCATAAAACAAATAATCTGTCCTTTGAAAACTAGTATCCGAGCCTAGAATCTGCTGCTGAAAATAATCCAATGGTGTAATTTTGACTGAGCGTTTTTCGTTCAAGCCATTTTTGCCATAGGGAAAAAGATAGAACCATGAAAATTACTCTGCTTTTAACTCTCAATTTACATTCACAATATTGTCCTTAGTTTTGTGAAAATTTTTGTTAATGTTTCTACTTTCCTTAAATTCGTCATCAACATCTGGCTGCTCGTGATCAATTGGTGCCATTACAGATGTTTGCACGGGAACAAATTGTGATACATTTACTAGTTCTGGTTCTAAATCGTTTTGTTAAGTAGAAACTTCATTGACATGTGTCAATGGATGTGGTTCTGAATATTGTTGCATTGGTACAACTCTTTCTTTTACGACAACATTGATTGCATTAATTGAAAATTGTGTACCTGCATTGGAATGTGTAGTTTGGTGGATAATGTAAAGAAACTGGTCACGAGTGTCGCATTCGATGATACATGCTTTTCCGTTTAGAGCTACAATTTTTTCCCCTTCGGCCTGCATGAATGAGAATCGGTGAAATAAAACTTATTATCATAATGCATAAGACCATATGCACTACCAGCAACTATCAAAATTCCAACATTATCCGTCTCTAAAGACCTCGCTGTTGAGAGACGTAAAGCAGTTAAAAAAAAATATCCAACATCATGATCGATGAACAATAAGTTTATCGAAGCACGAAGATTTAGGAAGTTAATTCCATCATTTTCCCTATCGCATAAACTGCCATTGAAGGCACCATCTATCATTATATTCAACAGCAAAGGTATTGTCGAACATAAGGATATAATGTCTTACAACATCGAGATTTCTGATCTCTAAATAGCCACGACTATCAACTGGATAAGCACCTGGTTGATTTTTAGTTTCCCTGTGAATCCATTTGTAAAATCTATCGCATTCGATTATGTTTCGATTTAAAACATTTGTATCCCATTGGCTCGGTGGAAGAATGGCAGCAATAATTAAATTTGCAACAACCATGGCAAAGCATTGATGTTAAGCATGTTCAGATTGGAAGATTTTATTATTTTGATTCCAGGAAGCACGTACAATTCGTGATAAATCATTAATTTCCATATAGGCACTGCTAGTTGGAGCATCAGTAGCTTGGTCATGAGATTCATCGAGTTGTTCCGGCTGAGCTGGAATAACGTGAATATCATCCTACGTATTTAATCGAGCAAATCGATTTACTTGTACATCATTGGCGAGTGGGTTATTTCCAATTAACCAATCAAGTGCTGTGTAGACACGATCTGGCAATATGTTGTAATTTCTTGATAAATTGAAGTTATTCAAATTTTCAGTTACTACAACCATTCCTACATCTGTGCTCGATTGAGGAAGAATTTCTGGCAGCTTTTCACCGACATCAAAAATATCGAGAGCAAATAATGTTGCATGTCCTTTGAAACCGTATTGAACAAATCTGCCTAGAAATTTGATCACTTTGACATCCGGAATGATGCGCTGAAGTAAACATTGTTCTGGTTCAATAAAAGCTGCAATTTCTTCAGGAATATCACCTGGAAGCAAGTTATTCCAATACGCCTTACATGGAGCATGACTCTTTGAGCTTTTCAAATTCGTATTCCATCGATGACAAACAAGCAAATAATTGTGTGCGTGGAGACTTTCCCGGCGTACTGAAGCAATGTAGTCTGCACACCCGTGAAGCAAATAATTTTTAGTGACAAGTTCCGGTGTGAAATCTGGCTTTGGCAAAGTCAAACGATAATTAATACCTGATTAGGGTAGCATTTTTTTTTTTTGGCAGATATCATCACACTTGTTGCAAAAAGTGTATATGGTTGAGTGAAAGTCTGAGTCATCAGCTAACAACTGAGTACAAGTCTCACGTCGATATTGTAATCTTGCTTTACGTTTTCAACTTCTCTCTCTAGCTTTTGATTCTGAGAATCTAAATCGACTAGATTCCAGTCGAGAGCTTCAGCATGTCGTCGTGTGTCACTAGCAAGTCGAGAAGAATTTGTGAACGAGTTTTCAATGGATCTTGCATGAGCCTTACGTTCCTTATCATTAGTGCGTTCAACATTATGCTTTCATGAACTTCTACTCGCTTCCGATGTTTGGCTAATCTTGCAGACCGATCTGCTTCCAATTCCTGTTGAAGCATTGCAAGTCGCTTTGCTTCTTCTTTTCTAGGCATCGCTTGCGCTGAGTGGCTGTCTCCTTTGCTATAAGAGAAACTTTTCTATCAGGAAGGCTGTCTGGAGTTAAGAATCTGTTTGAGGCTAGGAGAAATAAAAATTGAACACTAAATAATATCGCAATGACTGATCCTACAACTGCATCATTTATTCAGTGTTTTTTTTTTTAATATTAATATTGCATAGACATAGAAATCAGAATAAAACAGCTAACTGCTCTCTATACTCTTTGGATCACGCTGCGGCAACGCAACGACTGTTGCCTCCCGGACAGACAAAGCCCAAAGCAAGTTAGTTTTTTCCAATTTGCAATTTTTCTTTCTTTAAAAACCTTATTTCGACTATAAAGAACATTTTTTAAAAAAATTAGCCAAATTGGTACACAGAAAAAAAAAGAATTTCAGTTTCCTCCGAATTTTCCAATTTTCCGGGTGATTTTTCCAATTTTTCATTAACTAAATACCTTATTCCAACTATTACGAACATTTAAAAAAATTAGCCAAATTGGTCCATAGAAAAGAGTACTTTCCGTTGTTTCCAAATTTTCAAATTTTCCAGACAACTTTTCCCATTTTTTCACATTTTCATGCATTGTCATACAGTTCCGAGTCATGGTCAACATTTCAAGTCTCTAGCTCCACCCAGGCAGACAAAGCCCAAAGCGAGTTAGTTTTTCCAGAATTTTCCAGGCAACTTTTCCAATTTTTCTTTCTTTAAAAACCTTATTCGGACTATTAACAACATTTTTTTAAAAAATAGCCAAACTGGTACACAGAAAAAAAGAATTTCAGTTTTCTTCGAATTTTGCAATTTTTCCAATTTTTCAGTAACTAAAAACCTTATTCCAACTATTACAAATATTTTAAAAAATATCCAAATTGGTACACAGATAGAAACACTCAGTTTCTTCAGAATTTTCCAATGTTCTGGGCAACTTTTCCAATTTTTCACTAAGCAAAAACCTTATTCCAACTATTACAAACATTTAAAACAAATTAGCTAAAACAGTCTATAGCAAAGAGTACTTTCAGTTTTTCACGAATTTTCAAATTTTGCAGACAAATTTTCCCATTTTTTCATATTTTTATGCATCGTCATCCAGTTCTGAGCTATGGTCAAAATTTCAAGTCTCTAGCTCATCAAGAAGTTAGTTTAAAATCAATTTCTAAATTCTACCCGGACAGACAAAGCCCAACTTCAGTTAATAAAAACATTTTAAAATACGAGCGGTTGAGACAGAAGAAGTAAATGAATTCTGCTACTTAGGAAGTAAAATTACAACTGATGGCTGAAGCAGAAATGAAGTTAAAAGCAGAATAATACTGGCAAAAAGAGCCTTTTTGAAAAAGAGAAACCTTTTAGTTTCAAATAATTATTTTGTACTTGCAAAGAAATTTTCAAAAATATGCATACACTTTACAAATACCACAAAGAACGAAAATTGAACCATTTGAAATATGGTGTTATAGAAGAATGCTGAAAATTAAATGGACAGATAAAGTACAGAATGAACATGTTTGGGAAATGATGGGTGAGAAAAGAAGTTTGTGAAAGAGAGACAGAATGTTGTGTCACATTTTAAGACATGCAGGATTGGTTACTTTGTAAACAGAGGGAACAGTCGTAGTTAGAACTATAGAAGAAGGTGGAGATTATAATATATGAAGCAGATAATGGGGTACTTGACTAATTTTGGATAAGTAGTCAGTATTGTAGCTGCGCGTCTACTACAACGTATATATAATTTCTTGAAAAAACAAATGGAAAAACCCAAAATTTTAAATTTTTATATCCTGATTAGAATTTGGCACAAAAATGCATTAATCTGTTATGTCATCTTCTGTAGAGTCACGTCTCTGGTCGTACCACTGCAAAGACGACAGCAGTTTGCTTATTCTGTTGGCAAAACGAGTTTAAAAGTCGTGTATAGTGCCTCAGTTTGTAAACACACTTCATTTAAAAAGCAAACAAATTTTTTATTTACTTCCCACATAAGGAAGATAGGGATCATCCATAAATGACCTGGTTCCATTTTGGCCTCCTGTGAACTCCCCCCCCCCCCCCCCCCCATTAATCCCAGAAGACATTTTGTACAGTTTTCTAAAAATATTGCGCATATAATGAACACAATCGATATTTGTATTATATACTTTTCTAAATTATAAATATACTGAATGAAATGTTGACACAAGCAAATCCTACAAATGATCAATTATTGGGGTAAAACTCTTTCCCAGGTACAGTCAGGGATCCTATTCTTCTTGAGGTGTTACTAAAAACATTCTCTTTATCCAATTCATCATTGTTCATTAATTTGTTAAATAGAATAAACTATACCTGTCATGTAAAAAAACTAAGAGGAACTGATTTTTTTGCTTTCTTTTGCTGCAGTTCTGTTACTTTCCTTTCTAAATTCTTCTTAAAAGATTTTTATAACATAATAGATTCCAATAAGCTTCAAAGTTTATTGTAGAGTGCCATTTCACATCACACTTTAAACTTGAAACAACACTTCAGTGAGCACTATAATTAAAGATCCACTGTAATTCACTAGACAGAACAAAATCAGAATTATTTTATCAACAAGCAGTGTGGTCACACACAGATGTTCCTAATCAAATCAGCTTTATTTCAAACCATCAAAACAATACAAACTTGCCTTGGAAAACCCATGTAACATCTGTACGTGAATTTGAATCCAAGTATGGAATGATCTTCGAGTCATAATGCACTGTCGTTTGTCGCTTAGTTCAAATGCGTTAGCCACTTGCAGCCCAATACTATGACTTCAAGTCACATGTATGTGCAGCACTGTTAGTGTATAGGATATCTAAATTACATACAGAGTTAGTAAAATGATGGAAATAAATATCCTCATGCTGTTTAGTGTTCTATACCCCATTTTAACTGTTACAAATAATATGAATGAAAAGCTACGTGTCTTGGCTTCAGACACCCCCCCCCCCCCATTTCCGACACACAAACACACAGCCCAACGTAGCTTTCTACCCACTCCCTTCCCACTATATAGAGCCATACACTCCAATATGTGGAAAAAACAGCTAAAGCTTACACAACATGACCCAGCTAATTACTCTACGTAGTCTTCAATGTGTTTTTGTGAAGACTACTTTGCTTTACTACCCTAAGTTTTTAATTAATATTTTATTATGTTTAATAAGCAATGTACCTCAATATTTTGTTCTGTCTTAAAATTAAATTTATATTGATAAATGAATTATCACTTCTTAAGACGAGTATTGTGTTCTCCCATAAACACATCTTTATAACCTGTTGAAATTAGTTAGACATCTGTATGATATAATACATAATTTAAATGAATACAAGTACATAACTCTTCCAGCAAATTAATAATTCTTTTCAAAATATGCCTATAATTTTCATAACATTGCTAATGTTAAGAGTGTGCTAGTCATAATTACCAATGTTTGTGATTTGTTATTTTCTAATAGCCTGCGGCTAAAACAAAAATTACTTTTTGACAGGTTTGGCTATACTTTATCATCACAATTAATACACCATCTCACCAGAATATTGGTATATTGTTGTAAGGAATGCTTGATGCTAGTTCATTGTCTACTTATGTGAATGGCAATTAAACTTTACTTTCAACTTATATACTGCCTCTGCTACTATTGGCCCTATATTTAGCTTATATCAACAATTCTTTCTAGGCTACAGAAGTATCTGAAGTTTATTCTCCAAACCGAGTCTAAAAGCTAACATTCAAACACTAAGCTGAGAAAGACCATTTGTCAGGCCACAAGGCTGCACGGCGGATATGCAACACTTTCACCTGAACTGTGAACAATTAAGTTTGTGACCATGTTTAGCCTTCTGGTACCTATAATATTAAATAACTTGGTCGCCACACATTCATATTAAACCCCAAATGTGAAGGGTAATTTAAATAAAGTCACTTAACACAGCATGAGAGTAACAAAATACTTATATTCTTGATAATAGTTCACTTGTACATTGTCGGTACCAGATACGTGAATAAAGCATCGAACAACAGTTTCTTTGAAGATTGCAGATTAAGTACAATTCTACGAGAAGACAAAAAAACTCATAAAGTCCCCCTAACATTAGTGAGTACTACGGCATGTTGGAATTTGCCTAAACCGCTACCACATGGAACAATTTGCTCCGGTAACTAGCGCTGAGTTGGGCGATCACTTTCCAGCGAAAGAATGAGACTACAGTAAGACTACATATTACAAAGTTACTACTTTGAAAATCACTGAACCGATCATGTGCGGAGTTATGCAATTACTTTCCGGTGTAGGAGTGAGACAATCTGTGCTTGCTGCAAGGTCTTTTATAGACTTCTCAGAGCCTATGACGTCAGCAAATTTTTCTTTAATTAATATCTCCAAAAGTACAAAATAGTTTAACTTGAAATTTTTACAGGGACTTTCTATCGTCATGTTCTATCTGTTTTAATTTAATTTGACATTCAAAAGGGTTTCTATAATCTTAAAATTGAAGTCATCACATGACCAACTTGGCGGAATTTTTACACGCTCCATCAACAATTAACGACAATCTGTCTTCAAACACTTAATTGCCAGACAAATGCTTAAACATTTTACCAAAAATATTATATATTCGTAACCATCTCAATTTGGACTATCTACTGATATAAATTTCAAATTAATATTCCTTTTAATTAAAAAGTTCATTTTTTCTCTTAATTAAAATTGCTAATTAAACTTTGCCAAATTATTTAATTTTACTATCAAAACATCGGGAACAATGCTGACTATAGCTGGTGATAAAAGTTCAGCTGTAGCTTTACTCGGTTTGAAGATATCTCGAATCTTAGATTTTTACTTTTCCGATCGCGTGTTTCAAAACGTGAACAAACGGGAATAACTCTTAAAATAAACGTTTCGCGATATGATAAATACACTTTAAAATAATTTTTAGGGTGAATTCTCACTGTGGGAAAGATTACAGGAAAATTCCTTCAAGTTGACAATTACTCTTCTCGAAATCTCCAAGTCCAACATAAGCAACTTTACAATCAATCTATAGAATATTTTACTGCTGGGGATAGCTAAAGTGGGAGTGCTTTTGGTGAACTAAAAGGTACTTTACACATTCTTATATAACTTTTCTTAATTATACAACAAAATGTGCAATTTTCAGCACAAAACTACACTTTCAGTTTTTGAGTATGTATACTTTGAGATAAATTTTGACATTCCAGAATTCTGCCATCCAGAAATCAATGTTTTATGTGAAAAACTTCCCCAGCATCGTCACATTAATTTTGGGCAAATTAGAGTTTCTTGCTTTGCTAAATCCAGCTTCAATTGCAAATATTATTTGCTTTATGGATTGGTAACCAGAACTAAACAATGGATTGACTTAAAACCTTATATATACAATGCACTTATTGTCAAAAGATACTTATTACATGGAGCAATCAATACTGGTACAAGCTGAGACATGACGTCATGTGCTCTGATTGTTAAACGATAGAGATAAATATCCATGTGACTTTTAAGCATTTTTATTTCATTAAAACCAATGTTTTTCAAATGTTTATCAAACAAATAAAGTTTATTTTTGGTATCCTTACAACCTACTCTATCATTTTCAATTAAAGTGTCACAGTTTTCTTTTTAGTGTCAAGTAAGGGTTATGTTTAGATGAAGAGGTTAGCACAAGATTCAAAGCAATTGGTGATTGCATCAAACCAATTGGGACTGATGACAGTAAAAATCAAATCACAGAACAAATACTGTGATGTGAGAAAAAACTAAATATAACAAGTTATGCTCAATAATAAACAAAACTGCACAAAATGTTGCCAGCGAGTGTAAAATAAATAATATATTCTTGGAATATGAGAACATCACTATTAATAGGAACAGTATGATTGTTTGTAGATTCACTTCACCACTAACCTTCCACTCCTTTGGATCTAAGCTTCGCAGGTATTCAACATTATCCTCGTCAAACAATGTGGCATTGGGACTATCTTCTTCATTAGTGTTATCACTAGAATCATCTTCAACATCATGTTTCCCTTGAAAATGTGCCAAAAACCATGGCCCAACACACTCCACTGCTCGTCTAGAGAGTGCTAAAAATTAAGGGTGGCAAATTAAAACATGAAACATAATAAATCAATTTTAATGCAACCTGAAAGCAATAATAGTTACTTCATGGACATTTTAAATGCTGAAATACACTCCCATAAATCTCCTAAAACCACCTGTGGCTGCATGTTTCCAACTGGCACAAAGTTCTTCATCCACGATTTTATCACCATTTACTCCCTGAAGAACTGTGCTGCATATTGTTAGATATCATTATCCTTTTATGACAGATGTATAGTATCATTACCTACAATACTATTTTCCACCTTGAAACTAAAATGCATTAAATTCTTATCAAGTTTAAGAACTTTTGTCAGCTGTGGTAACAGACAAAAATAAAATTAAAAAAACAAAATTAAAATCACTAGTTTTGATAAATGGAGATCATGCGATGCGTCGGAGTATTATGAAAATATTGGCGAGGGCTAATGATTTACCATCCAATTCTGCCAATAATTTAATGACAAGCATTATTGGGCAAGAAATATAATAACTAATTGTACCAATTCCTGGAAAAATATAAATGACACAACACCATATGTTCAAAAGAAACATTCAAACCACCTTAATGTTTTTAAATGTGTAACATTGTCAATTAATTCAAGTACAACAAACCACATAGCTATCATAACTAGATGTCACTGTGAATGTGAGGGATACCAGTTTCTTGCCAACAAAAGTCATTTATCAACAACATTGGGTAGAAACATAATGGAACATCAGCTAATTCGTCATGCACCCTTTTTTTTATTTATTTTACAAAGCTGGCAGTTAAAGTGAAACAACTGACGATCCAGCATACACCTATTTGGAAATACAATTGTTGTATGTCTCTTCCACTGCAGTTAGCCACCCCACGATGTGGACATCCAGTTCCTCACATTACATCCAAAATCAACGTTGGTAATGACCGAGCTTGTGACAAATGAAACAATGTTTTGCAAGACACACTGTGTCCTATAGCATGTTAAACACGCAGTTGTCGAAATACAGTCTTTATCAAAAACATCAAGGTTTGCGTCATGAATATACAATTATCCTGTATTTACTATTTTCAGATGACTAAAATATTGTTATGTGTGCAAGATCAATATCTGACAAACATGTAACCTAGCAGTTGCCCGCAAATTTTTTGTGTGGATTATTCCAAGTACAAGCCATCCTCTTAAAAAATTTTCAAGAACTCTCCGATTCATGGTCCCTGTAGGTTACTGAACACAATTATTTCATCAAGAGTTATTTCATAAAGCTATGGAAAATCAAAATATGGATGCCTGGACAATTTTTTTTAACTGCTTTACGTCTCTCAACAGCTAGGTCTTTAGAGACGGGAAACGATAGGGGGCAAGGAATGGGAAGGAATTCGGCCATGGCCTTTTTAAGGAAACATCCCGGCATTTGCCTGGAGTGATTTGGGAAACCATGGAAAACCCAAATCTGGATGCCTGGACGGGGATTCGAACCGCCGTCCTCCCGAATGCGAGGCCAGAATGCTATCCGTTACACCACCACGCTCGGTGGCTGGACAAGAATTCGAACCTGAGTGGACCGGCACAGAAAGAAGAAGGTAAAGAATGAAAACCCAATTAATTACTGCAAAATGATAGTACAATTTATTTGACTGATAATGAAAAATAAGATTTATTTAGTGCATCACGTAAAATGATAACGGATTCCCTCAACAGGCCAGCAAGCAACAGGGTAGCAATGAGATTCTAAACAGGGTGCTCTGGGTCTAATTCAGTCCAGTTCCAAGATCTTGCTGTGGACGGCAGGATTTAGTGGTGACTACTGCATGGATGACATGGCGATAGCTGATGCGTAGTCTCGTAAGAAGCAGAACATGGCCAAGAATGTACTCCGTGGTACCGGGCTCTGCGACGGACAGCGAAACTGGTCGGCTGGTAAGACTCCGTTGAGAACTGTCCTGGTCAAAACACAATCTCCCACTTGGGAGGCAAGAAGCAATGTTCCCGTACAGCAGCGAAACCTCTCGCTCTGAAAGCTCACACAGGACTCCCCACAACAATGCACGCCCTCAATGTCTGGCGTTCATCAAAACAGCTGACACTCTCATCGCCAGAGCAAGGGCACCCCTTCTCAGAGGGCGCAGGCAGAAAAAGTCTCTCGCGAACTCACCGCTCTGTCTATCATAATGCTCATTGTCTTTATTAAGTACTAGCCCGTACCCGCGACTTCGTACGCGTGGATTAAGAATTTTTTGGCCAGAATTAAATATAGAAAGTTGTTGGTAATGAAGGATTGGTCCCAAACAATATCGAGTCGGAATAATATGACAGGAAAGCTATCATTATATAACTGTACCGTCGAACCTGTCTCTTGGAGAGAATCAATTTCCAACATATTTCTGTCACCATTCGATAAGGTCTCAAAATTTCGTGACTACAACTGTTAATCATACTGGAAAAAAACATTCTGCACCTTTCATACAGATTTTCTTATCAAATTCCATCAATATCGATATAGCAATTTTATCGTCAAAACGTAACAAGAAGACAGTATTTATAATAATATTACTGTGGTTCAAACTCACACACTGACTGCGAACAACACCTGAGGGATCATTATAACGTAAAAAAGTGTACACCTACAACATTGCAAGACTACCTACGATTTGCCTCGCATTGCACCCCTAACTTTCTAATATCTACAGTTTAACATTCAATCCGAATAACCTACGGCCCAACCGTGACTCTTACCGCCAAAAACAATTTTTAAAAATCTTAGCCTCCACGGAGATTTGAACTGGAGACCACGACGTTCGTAAACAAGCGCTTTAGCCACAGAGCTGGCAGTCCACTACACGGAAATACGGTATGGAAACGTCCATATCCAACGTGTCTGTCGATCACCGTATTTCGAAGTTATTTTCTCCTTGTTTCAAAGGATAAGTGTGCAAAAATTCATCGAGATCGGATGAAAACTGTGGATTTGTATGAAGAACAAACAAACTAACATACATTCATCTTTATATATAAAGATTATTCTTGTTTTACCAAAGAATAGATAGATGGTCCAGAACACACTGGAAAATTGAAGAAAAGTGAGTTAAATAATCATAGTTGCAGGGACAAAGATTCGAACCCGAGCTGCACGCTTGACAGGCAAGCGCGGAACCGCTGAGCTGAAGCGCCAACTGCCTGGCGAAGCGGCTAGAGAGCTACATGGGCTGAGCTCTGCTCGGCCGGAGTAGAGACGTGTTCGCTGGGGCGCTCGGAGTATTGCCGATTATAGTGGCGTACTGCAGAGTATTGACACAATTCAAGTTACGAATATTTCGGCATCAATTCTTTCATTTTAATTACGAATATCTCTGCTCCTAATTGCACTATTTGAACGGGAAATTTTTCAATTATGAGACAACATGTATTATTTATACAGATAATTTTTCAACCAAATGAAGACAGTATTTATCTCCTTGTTTCAAAGGATAAGTGTGCAAAGTTTCATCGAGATAGGATGAAAACTGTTGATTTGTAAGAAGAACAAACAAAGTCCAGTGCCCTCCCTACAGATTTTCTCGTCAAATTCCGTCAATATCGGTATAGGCATTTAATTGTCAAAACGTAACATAAGACAGGACTTACTTCCGCATTTATAGTATTCCTACCGCACATTACACACACACTGACTACGAATCACCCCTGATGGATCAATATAACGTAAAAAAAGTTTACATCTACTGTATTGCAAGACTACCTACGAATTGCCTCAGATTGCTCCCCTACCTTTGTGATATCTACAGTTTAAAATTCAATCCAAATAACCGACGGCCCAACCCTGACTCTTACGATCAAAAACAACTTTTAAAAATCTTAGCCTCCACGGAGATTTGAACCGGAGACCATGACATTCGTAAGCAAGCGTTTTAGCCACTAAGCTGGTAGTCCACTACACGGAAATACGGTACGGAAACGTCCATATCCAACGAGTCTGTCTATTTCGAAGTTATGAGACAAAATGTGTTATTTATACAGATAATTTTTCAACCAAATGTAGACAGTATTTTTCTCCTTGTTTCAAAGGATAGGTGTGCAAAGTTTCATCGAGATCGGATGAAAACTGTGGATTTGTATGAAGAACAAACAAACAAACAAACATACATTCATATTTATATATAAGTACTGTAATGAGTCAAACCTAACATTACATTCGCCACTTCCTTGGACAATGTCTGCCCAACGTGGGGTTTTCGATTAATTCAGTCAGAATGCAATTCCAATTAATTACTTTCTTGCGGTGGACGTTAATTATCTTATGTGTGTCTGTGTATTTGTGTGTTTTTCAGCAGTAGTACCGATGACCAAACAGTAGAAATTCACTCAACACAACCTACATCTGCTCAGTTGCTATTAAAAGATGCATAAAACCATATGCACTGACATTCTTTAATCATGAAGTAACAGACCAGCGGTACACTCGTTTTGTGAATGAAAGCCGCTTGCTTGCCACTTCCTTGGACATCCAAGCGTTCTTGAACCTTTGCGACCCCCAGAAGAGGTAAACAGAAAGATCTTTGGGAGGAGAAACCTGTTTGTACATGTCTTTCAGTCTGTGTTGGCAGAGTGCTACCTGTCGAAGGGACCGCCACGATATGTTCTGTGGACAAATTTCCATTACACAATCAGCTTCTCAGTGTCAAATTTCCAAAAATGTAAAACAATGAGCAGATTAGTGTACTTGCAGTTGCTGTTAAGGAATCTAAAAGCAATGGTGAAGAATCTTGAACATGTAAACACACAAAGCGAAAGATTCATACTGTTCATTCACGGAAAACTTAAGATGCAGAAACTTTTCTGGCTCCCAAAATTTTGTGGAATAGAGAACATTTGTTGTTGTTTTTCAGAATGGAAGAGAATGATGTTGTAAAAATACAAGATATTCTTGTATGTGTTTAAGTCAATTATCTTTGAGTAATCCATTAGCCTAAGGGAAAATAAAATGTAGTTTAAGATAGTAAATTAGGGAAATAACTGAATGAAGGAAAATATTACCTGCTATTGCAATAATTTTGAAGTTGTTTAGATTCGAAAGAACAGATGATTTTTCAAAACAGAATCAATCAAGCCGAATGTCACTGCCATTCAAATGTCTCAGTACGAGGAGGAATTTCATTAAAAAATACCTTTACAATCCATAATCATGTAATTCATTCAGACCACACAAATTGTGACCTCAGAATGCACGCCTTTAAAATCATATCATGCAAATGAAAGGAACAACCACTCACAAGATGAGTAATATCACAAAGAAAGCTTGAACTTCAGTGTATCACCATCTTACGCATAGTTTGTTACAGGAAGGAGTTGTCATCACAGGTTATTATATTTGACTTTAGGTGTATGCATGGGATGTTTCAAAGTGTTCAGTGTAATAACAGCCTATAGAATGCCTTAAGTTCATGAAGTGTAGAAAAGATATAGCCATCAGATATTTGCATCTTTCGACAAAGAGCGGAGACTGTATATAAAGAAAATGCTAGAGGGATTATTGTATTGTTGCTGTATTAGGACTGCTGTTTTTGGTAGTTTGTGGTGTTCTTTTTGGTTGACGTTATGAGTATAAATGATATTGTGAGATTTTGATTGTTTTCTGGTAAATCGTAAAACCAGCAATATTACAAGTGCACCACAATGCATTTTAGGGGTGAGTTATGCTCCTATGGTATACCGACCAAGATTGTGTGAACACCGTCGAGTTAAAATAAATGTCCATGGTATGCAGGATTTGCGAAGCCTCTAGTGTGGCACTTTAAGAATGTAAAATCCGTTGTAGTTGAAAGAAAACGTTCTTGTGATAGGTGATAGTTCAGACTTCATGCATTACTGAATCCTGAAAATCCTAAGAAAATACTTGAGGTGTAATCGACATCAGATTTCAATATTACCACAATGTGAAAGTAGATGGTGAGTCCACCCTGTCGTATCTTCAAGCTATGAAAGTTGTTGTTTCAGATGATATTTTGTCTCGTCGTTGAGTACGTAATTACAATTGGAATATAAAAGTCCAGATGTTTAGTGTAAATTCTTATTTTATTGACAAATCTTAATTTCAGTATCAGTCAAATAAATTGTACTATCATTTTGCAGTAATTAATTGGGTTTCCAATCTTTACCTTCTTCTTTCTATCCCGGTCCACAACCTGGAACGTGACACCTGTGTTCTCCCAAATGCCAGGCCAGTGTATTACCTCTCACCCATCCTGTTTGGTCTGAATAATACAAAGCCACTAATAAGCTCAAATCAAAATAAATAATTTGACACTAATTTGTGGACACTAATTTGTTATAGCTTTTTGATGTCACATCAAAATAAAATATAACTTATTCTACTTGGAGGAATATGATTTGTACATTAATAAAAAATGCATCAAAATTTGACAAGTAGTTGTTGCCTGAACTGCATTCAGCAAAAAGTTATCTTTATCAGCTTTACTATGCAATATCAAAAGTACCCATGGTACCATGAGCTATACATTAATCAGAACTTCATCAAAATATTCAACTAACCATTTATGGGTGAATCAAATTCAAAGAAAAATTAACTCGCATTTCTCTGATTTTTTTAAAATACATCAAACTGAAACACACCATATTTTATCCGCTGGATCACAGACTACACATTAATCAAAACCCCATTACAACTCGATCAGTAGTTTTTATGCAAATCACATTCAGAGGTAAAGAAGATATTGAAGAGATGCTGTTATGTCCTGCTGACAATTCAGGAATATTTAAGAATAATACAACATATTTGTGCAGCATGTGGTTTAGAAGCGGGGACCATTATAGTGATAAACATACGTAATTATGGAAATCAGTGTAAAATTCATTGTCAGCATGGTTGGTACACGATTTAAAAGATAAAAACCTACAAGAGTTGTACTTCCATATACCTAGTGCAGCAGTATTTAAACTAACTCAGACAAACTACTGGGTGGGTAGGACAGTACAGGTATCTAGCTGGAAATCACCACATTAGATCCCAGTCTTTAACCTGTTCTTCAACTCTGGCAAAGATTAATTCTTGTCATGTCTTATTTGTGCCTAAATGTTAACTTTCAGAATCCACTTCCTAGTAAAGAATTATTGGGTGGATTGGTGAAATGCAAGGAAACTTGCATCTCTGTCACTTGCAGGTAGCAGGTCTCATCAAATTAATTTCTTTTCATCTAATGATTTAATTTACACAATCAAATAAAGTGATAGTTAGTTCAGTTAGTATGTGACAACATTACATTAGACTACTGATTTTCTCATTGGGCATGATCAAATTGCTTCAATACTTATGATTTCCCTTCCTCAATTTCTTGTTTTTAAACTACCAATAGTGGTATGAAAACGATATAATAATTTAAAATTATATCACAGACATGCATTTACTATGAACACCATAACATCATTCTTCAGTGTGAAAAGAGTGACCCAATTCTGACATTAGAGTGCACTTAAGTGGACAGATTAAGCATTTAATTAATATGTTTTGGATATGATAGGTGAGAAAAGAAGTTTGTGGAAGAGTCTTGTAGAGAGGATAGGATGGTTGGTGGGTCACACTTTAAGATGTAGGAGATTGGTTAATTTGTTAGTGGGTGTAACAACTAAAAGAACTGTAAGATAAAGATTAGAATATACGAAGCAGATAATTGACAATGTAGGTTGTAATGGGTAGAATGAGACAAAAAGGTCAGCCCAAGACAGGATTTCATCAAACCAGTTGAGAGACAATGACAGAAAAAAGTAGTTTACATAAAATGACTTGACTTTAAAGAACTTAAGAGCCATAAAAATAGTAAATTTAAGAAAATACTATAAAAATTTCAAAACAAACATGCAATATCATCTATTAATATAAAATGATATTTGTAGTGAATAATAGTGTGCATTTTTCGTACTTATTAGTTGTTTTTGTAACAACCTTATGTAAAATCTTTTTTATTCAACAAATGAAAAACAACTAACACAATCAAATGTTTGTGAAGCGAAAGTTTACAAAATTTGTATATGCTTTCCCTGCAAAATACACCTGAAGATGAATACAAAATATAATTATTTTGAAGTATCACAGTACTTCTTCCCAATCTCCCCATCCCAACATTAAGATCACCTGCTATTGAGTTGCATCTTTTTTTTAGTAGCACTTGAAAAAAAAAGGATAAAAAAAATTAAGAGAAATAAGGATAATAAGAAAAATTTACACAAAATGCAGCAATCCAGTTGAATACAAACAGTGTTTATTTTTTATTTTATTTTTTTTTTAAAAAAAGGAAGATTATGCATCACAGTAATAAAAATTGTAAGTCTATTGTTTTCAGATTCAACCCTTCCCCCCCCCTTCCTAAACATTTGTAAAACATTTAGGGTAAAAAATCCAATGTGCTAAACAAGCAATACTGAATGAGAAGAGCCAAAACAATACGAAGAAGGTATTGTGATGTTAAAGATGAAAATTAAAATCATGTTCTCTTCAATATAGAGACAAAATACAGATAAAAATATAGGTCTAATAATTGAGAATTTTTAAGAGCCCCCACACAACAAGAAAATTGAAATAAACAAAAGATCTGAGATTATTAACTGGACAAATTAATATTGTTGCTGCTGGGACTTAAGGGCGCGTCGACGAAAATATTGTTAAAATGAAAACAAGTGGTGACTGTAAAAAATACTAACTAACACAGAAAAAGCACGATTTGAATAATTACTGCTACTTTATATTCAGGATTCAAGACGCACGCATCATAATCATTATGCCATATAATTTTTTTTTTTTTTTTTTTTACTTATCGCTTTAAATTCGTCCAGGTAATTAGAGGCAGAATGGGACTGGGGACAAGGATTGGGAAGGAATTCAGCCATGGCCCTTTTGAAGGAAGCATCGCGGCATTTGTCTGGAGTGATTTGGGGAAACCATGGAAAACCCAAATCTGGATGCCCGCACGTGGATTCGAACCGCCGTTCCCCTGAATGTAGCAGTAACTAATTGGTATGTTATTAGGTGTGTACAGGTGTCAACTTACAATAGCTACTTACATAGTCCTATATTTGTACATGTCAAACATTAAAATGAATGAGATTGACATGAATATTTTATAAATAATTACAAAGAAAGAGAAGGGCACTCAGTAAAGTTCAGGATAAAGAAGCAGCAATACGATGGCAAAACAGACATTACATAATGACACAAAAGTTGGCCAAGGCTACTTAAAGTTAAGCACTTTGGAATGCATTTTATCAGGACTTTTCACTGTTTGATCTCTGAAACACAGACATTATCAAAAATGGACCCAACAACTCCAAAATGTGTAGAAAGTATTTGGCTTGTTTGTGTCTGGGAGGCTGAATCAACATCTTAGACGACCTGCATATTCACTACATGCTATGCCTATTCACTCTTAGTGATTGATTTTATACAGGTAATATACCAAATAGAATGCCCACAATCTCTTGCCTCATGTAACAGTAAGTTGTGGCTTCTTCCTTGATCATTAAAGAGGAATTTATAACCAGAATGTTTTGAATTACTATATCAAAACAAAATCTTTCCATTAAATTTTTATGCTTCACCTTTATTTGCATATATTTTGAACAGATTATTTTAGTTACTTGTAATGTTGAACCTCACTGGTTCAGGAGGTTGTGGCACGGGGTTAGCTGGTTTGAGTCCTGGTGGCAGGAGAAATGTTCATCATCAGGACTTGGTAAATTAAGGGAGGTTGTCACACACAATTACTAACAACTAGATTCTGCACCAAAGTTCTAGGTTATATTCCAAACATCTCCACAGTGTGTATGGAGTGATGGCATACAACACTGTTGATGGCGATTCTATAGTCATTTGGGAACATTAAACTTTCCAGCTCCCCTAGTGTCTTTTGGAAGAGCTGGCCTGAATTGACCCATATTGAATTTTACCCTCTCTTCTTTCATCTTTTATTCATTCATTCACAGTGCAAACAACACCCTACATTTAACATACACACATCACAGTCATCCATACAAAACAGTGACGCCTATATACATTTCCATCACTAGGAAAGGAAAGAGGAAAACCATCGCAGCTAAATCTTCCCAGAAAACTGCCATACAGGACTCCCTCCTGGGCAGCCATTAAGCCTGTGTCATGAGGTAATGCAGATAATAGTCTTCTAAAACAGATATCGGATGGAAACTACACTTTTCCCACTTTAAGTTTAGTTGTGTAGAACCTAACATTGAGTGAATTCATGACTGCATTGATAACTGGACTGGGCGGGCTAGAGGAAAGATGTATCCAATGTTGCATCATGGATAGATGCCACCTGATGGCAAGTGAGGGCTCATCAGCCTCAGCACAAAAGCTAGGTTCTGGGGTAATGCAGTAATGCTGAGCTATATATAATGAAACCATACATGAGCAAATACCACACAAACAATCTAAGATGGTAGCAGGTGAAAGTTAAGAGGGCAGGCATTAAAAAGAAGGAATGACTAATTTTGATGTTTGGATTACAGAGTTTAAGTAGAAACATGCACAGAATTTCTAATATGGGGAAGGTAGAATTACAACACAAGAAATTAGGAAGACAGGTAAATTATAATGAACAGTTTAGTAACAGAATTATTTTGATGAGAATAGCAAACAAGCCTACTCCATACATCTCAGCACAAGTGCATATGCCAAGGTCACAATTGGATAACAACAAAATAGAGAAAATATATGATGAAATTGAAGAATTAACTTAATATGTGATGGGACATGAAAATCTAATAATCATTGAGTGACTGTGAATTTTGTGAAAAATATAAACCGATCATAGCAAACAGACTATTTAAGAATTATGCATGTAGGACATACGAGGGGGTACCAAAAATAACTGGAATAGCATTGCTGTGGCGGAGCTTGTATAGTACACTTTTCTGCCGCTAGGCGTTTATAGCATAACTCATTGCCAGCGTTGTCGACCTGGCTTGTTCTATTAATCTGCAGTGATTGTTTTAGCTAGTGCTGTTTTGTTACTGTTTCATTGTTGATTATGGCAAGTTTAAGTGAACACCGTGCAGCTGTGAAATTTTGTTTTATACTCAGTAAAAATGCTTCTGAAACTGTTTTAATGTTGAAATCATCTTCCAAAGATGCCGATATGGTAAAAACTCAAGTGTACGAGTGGTTAGTTCAGTTTAAAAATGGTGACATGATTATTGATGACAAACCTCTTTCTGGACGACCATCAACTGTCCGAATCAACAAAAAAGGTGAAAAAATTTGAGAGCTTGTGATCTCAGACCACTGACAAACAACTGATCAACTGTCAGAGATTAGTGGGTTATCTTGGAGCTCAGTTCATCGAATTTTAACCAAAGATTTGGGAATGAAAACGGTTACTGCCAAGTTTGTTACTCAGGCTCTGACTGACAATAAAAAAAAAACATCGAGTTGAAACATGTCGTGCTTTGAAACAACAGCTTGAATTCGATCCAGATTTTCTGTCAAAGATGAGCCATGGTGCTATGGTTACGACCCGGAAACAAAGCAACAATCGAGCCAATGGAAGGCGTCATCCCATCCCAAAAAAATGTAGTCAAGTAAAACCACAACATCAAAACAATGCTCATTTGCTTTTTTTATGCCAAAGGCGTATTTCACTCAGTGTTTGTTCCCCCACATCAGGTCGTCAATCAAACCTTTTCTTTCTTTTAAGAAGATTATGCAACAGTGTTCATCAAAAATGCCCAATTTGTGGCAGACAGGAGACTGGTTCTTCCACCACGATAATGCACCTGCGTGCACACACACACACACACACACACACACACACACAGCTGTCTTTGTAAGGCACATTTGGCTAAAAATGGCATGGTTCCACTGCCCCATGCACTTTACTCACCTGACCTGGCTCTGTGTGACTTTTTCTTATTTCCACGCTTGAAAAGTGGCATGAAAGGACGCCAATTTGACAACATTGAAGAGGTCAAGAAAAAAACGAGGGAGAAGCTGGCAGCCATTTCTAAAGACCACTACAGAAAATGTTTCGAACAGTGGAAGCACCAGTGGGACAAATGTATTAGTTGTAATGGAGAGTATTTTGAAAGGGATAAGGTTGTTTTGTAAAACAATTTGAAAATATATAACTTTTAAAAAATAATTCCTCTTTTTTGTTTGGAACCCCCTAGTACACCTGGAAACATCCAGGGTATACAGGTAGATATCAGCGAGATTATATCATGATCAAACAGAAATCCTAGAATGTAAAGCACACCTAGGAGCCAAATGGACACTAACCACAACCTGATAGTTATGAAATATAGTCTGAAATTCAAGAGAATAAAGAAGCAACACAGATAGAAGAGACTTGAAGTGAACTGAAATTGAAAGAACCTCACAATCTGTGGAAATTGACAAAATGCAATCATAGTGGGTAGAGAAAAATTAGGAAGTGTTAGATGTCAAAAACCTTGAACCATAGATTTTTATTTGAAGTTGATGGATCAGAGGAGAAGGCACAAAAAATGAAGCGAGAAGAGAGCAGTGCATATAATTTAGAAATCAAATAGGAAATGTAAGAAGGTAAAAGAAAAGTGGCTGCTAGAATATTGCAAAGAAATAGAAAAGGAATGCAATGTATAGGAGAATCAAACAGAAGAAAAGATTTTGAAATATTAAAGGTGCTAATGGAAAAGCTCCTAACTTCATGAAACAGAGCAAATCTATACTAATATTATAAATGCGAAACTAACTCTGTCTCTCTGTCTGTTTGTTACATTTCTTGGGTTAAACGGCTAATCCTATCATGATCAGGGTGGCCACAGACCTGGAAAACCTGGAAAATCTGGAATTATCAGGGAATTTAAAGCAACCTTGAAATATCAGGGAATCCTAGTAATTTCAAAAATTATCAGGGAATTTTAATGGCAACAATCCAAAATTTGGAAGTTTTTTGATAATTTATTTTAATATTGAACTTTTGCATTAAATAATTCAGCTTATATATTTTTGACATAAAATAGCCAACAAATGCCACATTTAGACTAGCAACTTGCATCTCGTCTTGCGCCTCATCGAGATACGATGACGAGATGTTCATACACGAGCGATGACATGAACTCTCTCTGGAACTCAGCATTCGAAATTATATTTTTTAAAAAAGATGGGTGACATCTAAATCAGAATTTTAGTACTACATGTAAACTCAGAAGTTATATTTTTTACTGAATAAACCAGCAATCGTAGAGTAGTAAGTTTATTAAGGTGTTTTTATGTTTCACTAAACAGTTTTACAATTTCAAGCAAAATGTGAAATAGATATTCCAAAAAAATTGAATTTGTGGAGAGTTTTCGAAGTCCTGTAGAATGTCACAAGCTGGTTTTGAACTTCTTTTGAGAAAAATTGAACCTTTAATATCAAAACAAAAGCCTAGATTCAAGATACCAATGCCAGCAAAAATGTGAATAGCGATAATTATACGGCGTTATAACTTTTTTGTATTAATGATATAAGGCGAATTCAAAATAATACATAAGATCATGTAAATACTAACCAAAGGTCTAAATAGGTAGGATTTATAAAGTTTTGTGTCATTCAGAGCTGTTCCAAATGCTGAATTGATGTGACAGTATAAACATTGCGCTCGTGCCTTTGACTTGCACCAAATAAACCGCTGCTAAGGCGAGCGGCACACCCAAGCAACCATGCAAGGTGAGCCTACACGATTGCATGGTTTATACAAACTCGTGTTCATGCTATCTTGCATAGACTCGCAGAAACTTACGCGAAAGTGTTAACTCGGCAACAGAAGAAATTGAAGATCGAACAAAAGAAGCTACAATAACTGAACCAGAAGATTTGAAAAAAAAAGTGTAGCAAATGAAAAAAGTCCAGTTACTGATGAACAATTTAAAAATCTTCAATTAGTATATCTACCAAATATTGAAAGATTACTAATTTGTTCTAGTTCATATTAGTCATTATCTTATTTTTGTGCTACTCATTTTTAATTACGCTTCATAAGATAACTAAATTAGTTATAAAATTTTCAAATAAACATTCTTAAATGTTTCTTTTTCTAATTTTTTGAGTTTTATACAAGATTTAATTATTTACAATCAAAATCTTAATTAAAACTTTAAATATCTTAATCATGCAAATAAACTATCCAAATCAGGGAAAAATATGGCAAATTTTTTCTGGAAAACCTGGAAATATCAGGGATTTTTTAAAGCATTACCTTGTGGCCACCCTGATGATATAACTTGACAAGCAGATGCTATTTGGCATTAGGATGGACATAGGATACTTTTTATGCATAAATAGTACATACTGTCATGTAATTTTGAATAATTACCAAAACGGCGATAGACTGACGCTTAGGATGTCAAACACTCGGTAGTGCCTTAATCTATAACAGGCTGGTAGCATAGTGGTTAACACGTTCAATTTCTAATGTTTGGACTGTGGTCTCTGGTTTAAATCCCGATGGAAGCAAAGATATTTAAGAATTGTTTTTTATCGTATGAGCCACGCCTGGACGGTCATTTTTTCGGATTCCATGTCAAACAGTAGATACCACAAATGTTAAGGGGTGTACTGCTTGGCAAATCGTACGCGGTCTGACAGTGCTGTATCTGTACACTTTTCGACACTACATTGATCACTCAGATGTTGTTTCTCTCATTGTGTGTGTGTGTGTGTGTGTGTGTGTGTGATCTGTGATAATATATACTAATATTATAAATGCAAAAATAACTCTGTCTCTTTGTCTATGTGTCTCTCTGTCTGTTTGTTACATTTCTTGGGCTAAACGGCTAATCCTATCATGATGTAACTTGACAAACAGATGCGATTTGGCATTAGGATAGACATAGGATACTTTTTCTGCATAAATAGTACATACTGTCATGTAATTTTGAAAAAATACTGAAAGGCGATAGACTGACGCTTAGGATGGCTAACACTGGGTAGTGCCTTACTCTACAACAGGCTGGTGGTTAACGTGCTTCGTTTCAAATGTTTGAACTGTGTTCTCCGGTTCAAATCCCAGTGGAAGCAAAGATTTTCAAGAATTGTTTTTGATCGTATGAGCCACGCATGGACGGTCAGTTTTTTGGATTCCATATTAAGCAGTAGATTCCACAAATTAAGGGGTGTAATGCTTGGCAAATTGTACGTGGTCTAACAATGATGCATGTGTACACTTTTTGATGCTATATTGATCACTCGGCCATTGTTTCTATCGCAGTTAGTGTGTGTGTGTGTGTGTGTGTGTGTCATCCACACCAATCTATACTAATATTATAAATGCGAAAGTAACTCTGTCTTTCTGTCTGTTTGTTACATTTCTTGGGCTAAACGACTAATCCTATCATTATGAAATTTGACAAGCACATGCGATTTCGCATTAGGATGGATATAAGATACTTTTTCTGCATAAATAATACATACTGTCATGTAATTTTGAAAAATTATCGAAATGGTGATAGAGTGACGCTTAGGATGTCAAACACTCTGTAGTGCCTTACTCTATAAAGGGTTGGTAGCACAGTGGTTAACGCACTTGCTTTCTAATGTTTGGACTGTGGTCTCCGGTTTATATCCCGATGGAAGCAAAGATTTTGAAGAATTGTTTTTGATCGTATGAGCCATGCCTGGATGGTCAGTTTTTCAGATTCCATGTTAAACAGTAGATACCGCTATACTAGAAAGTAATACAGCAATGTACACGTCCCATGAGTCTGTCTATAGTAATTTTTGAAAATTCCAGCACAATATGTATCATATATACAGAAAAAGTATCCTATGTCCTTCCTAATGGCAAATAGCATCTCCTTGTCAAATTTCATCACGATCAGAGTAGCCACTTAGTCCAAGAAATGTAACAAACAGACAGAGAGACAGACTTACTTTCACATTTATAATATTAGTATAGATGTAAAAAAAACTGTTGTGCTGGAAAGAAAAGACTATCCTATTTTAAGCAAAAAATTTGACAGATCTTTAATAGATGTGAACTTGAATAAGGTAGTAAGAATTGTCGATATTCCTGCAGAACTTCTCAAGTCTCTACGTGAAAAAGAAATCCAAAAATTATTAAAAAAGATTGTTTTTGCTTATGACTTTATGCTTCATTGACGTCAAGGTCATTAGTGGAAGGAAAGGACTGGGACAAGGAATAGGAAGGAATTTGTCCATGGATTTTTGAAGGCATTGTCCTGGCATTTGCCTTTGGTGATTTGGGGAAACCATGAAAAATACAAATCTGGATTGTTGTACCAGTATTCAAGCCCACGTCCTCCAAAATACGAGGCCAGAGTGCTACTGCTCAACCACCACACTCAGTATTAAACAAGAGAGATTCCAACTGTTTTCAATAAAAGGCTAATACACAGAAGACTAGAAAGGATAGGAGAAGAGATACTGTATGAAGATAAGTTAGGGTATTTGAAAAATTGATTTTTTTGATTGATACTAGAAGAGCAGTTCAAGAAAAACAATAATACTTTTATTTCATCTGTGGGCCTAAAATGAATGAGCTTTTAGTAACCTTAGATAGGACAAGATGTTCAACATTTTAAAGATGTCAGATCAAAATTATCAAGAGATAAGAAAAATTTATAATCTATCCGAGAATAAAATGGCTATAGTAAAAGTAGAGAATCACAAGAGACAAGAATCACCATTGTGACACGGACAGTTATCCTGCTAGAAGATACCATCACATGGAAGACATGAAATTTGAAGGGACACATGTAGTCCACAATAATTTTCAAGTAGGCCACAGTAGTCGTGATGCCTTCAGATAGGTGAATGTCCCTCCTAACATTATAACGTCCATCCATAGGGTGGTGGGCATTTCAAGCAGCCATTCACCTGCAAGACGGTGTATCCGGACAGAACTTTTGATTTAGTGTAGCAAGAAAAGTGATTCTTTCAACCAGGCGACACATGTCCTTTGATCCATGGTCCGATATTCATGATCTCATGCCCACTGCAATCGTAATTGACCAGATCACTGGATCTACATGGGAACACATAAGGGCCATCTGCTGTGAAGCTCCAAGTTCAACAATGTGTGCTGAACAGTTTGTTTCGATACACTAGCGTCTGCATCGGCATTGTTCTCTGCCATCAAATCTGCCACTGATTGGCCCCTATACTGCTTTACAGAGTGAGCAAGCTGTGATGAGGCGTGGATGTCCAACACCCTGTCGCTTACTCATGGTTTCACCATTCAACAATTTCTATAGGTGCCCACTATAGTAGCACACAAACAGTCAGCCAACCTCACCATCACTGAAATGCTCATTCCCAGGCACCGGGTCCAGAGGCGGCCCTAGGGCGGTGCGAGCGGTGCGACCGCACCGGGCGCCGTATTATTGGGGGCGCCGAAAACGCAGCGAAAAAAAATAAATTCTATAATTACCCAGCTATGATTTTAACACACTAATCATCCAAAAGAGTTTATAAACGTAGGAGCTTCGGCTTAATGTATAATTGTATGTCGTCATAGAATCGAGTCAACTCGAGTAAGCTTGACTTACTCGAATCAAGAAAATTACAACTCGTCCCATAATTAGCACTTTCGGGTGCCGCTCCGCGCCTCCCACACCTGTTTCGTGTCTTTTCGGCCGTAGTCTTAGAGTTAATTGGAATGAGGGTGCATGTGCATGGGGCGAGATTCAACCTACTTATCTATTTCTACAATGTTAGACCTGAGTTGATTGCAGTTAGCATTGCTAGTAAATTGTAAATATTTACAAAGCATAATGTGTCTTTCACAAACAAGAAATGCGCTACCTAAAAAAAAAAAGGGGGGAAACTGAGAAGGCTTCAAAATTGCTTCCAAAATTTTTTGGAGAGTCATCTGAATCGTCGTCGCAAAAACTAGTTCAACTCACGACAGGAGAAAACTTATTTAATGGAAGTACTTCAGATCAGGCTCATGATGATGAAGATTTAGCTATAGCTGGGACGTCATCTGAAGTTCAAAACATTTCAGAATGAGGTATACCAGACATTCCACAACCGTCAAAGTACAAATTGTGATGATATTTCAAAATGGTCGCCCATTCACTCTGCAGCCAGTGATGAAATAATTATTCGAGCAATGAAAAATCCAAGAAAAAAATCATGGATGTCTTTTTTCAAATACGCATTTTCAAATATCAATGCCAAATCGAGATACTTACAAATGAAGACGGCTTGTTCACTTTAAATATGCGGATGAAGTATATTGTTTTTACTGTTGTTTACTCAACAGATGGTTTCACTCTTATTTGGGAAAAGGATTTGATGACTGGAGCTACTTATCAGAGCGTCTGAAAACTCACTAAATTTCCTCAACTCACCAGCACGCCATGTTCAGTTTGATAGAAGCATTGATTCGATTAAAGAACGTCGGTGTAATAGACAAGTATTTGTAAGTACAAACGAAAAATCATGGTGGGTTCGATCAGAAACACCAAATACTTCTAATAATGGTAACTTCCTGGGTATATTGCAACTGCTAGGAAAATATGACCCTGTAATGTGGAGCATCTCCGCCGTATTGCTAATAAGGAGACTAATGTCCGTTATTTTGGCAAATGCATTTAAAACGAATGAAATTCGTAATAAAGTTCATGAAACGCTTCAAAACACTTTTCCATCATACCGAATTGAACTCCTGATATCAGTCACGTCGAACAATTATCTTTAACATTGTTTTTGTTGACACGAATGAAGATGAAGTCCAAGCGCGTAAGCGTTGCGTTGGTTACAAGCATGGGTGACTCTTAGCTGGATTCGCTGGCCTGTTTATCGATAATATTTTGCAAAAGTTTGATTTCGGTATGAACGATTGTCGAGGCCAAGGATATGACAATGGATCCAATGTATCAGGATGAAACAAAGGTGTCGAAATCAGACTTCTGAACCAATATCTTCCACCTTTTTTTTAATCCACGTAGAAGTCATTAAAATTGGGTGTAGCAGTTGCCACCAAAACATCTGTTAAGTCGGTTTCCTTTTCCGAATTTGTTTAAAGAATATTTGCACTGTTCACTCAATCAAAATAGCCAAAAATTGCGAATCTCGTTTTGAGAATAGAGTTACTAGTCTCGCTACAGTTCGCTTTCACTAATCTTCAGTTGGTGACGCCCTTCTGGAAATGAATAATTTAGTTGCAGCAAAAGAGTGGTTCTACTTGTTAGGGAGAGTGCACAAACTACGTGGCTCGGTCCAGGGGGGGGGGGGGGGTTGGCTGGTAGCTACGCTAAGCTACGTGGGGGGAGGGGGGTTCTGAGCCAGGCTACGTAGCTTTCCTTTTATAACATTTTTCACAGTTAAAATGAGGAACAGGAATTATCTCCTTATGTAATTTACAATCGTCTGACATGAGAAAACATTACAAAATGTCTTCTGGAATCAAAAGGGAATAAAGCTACGTGCTACGTGGTGGGGGGAGGGGGGGGGGTAGAGGCAGAAGCGACGTAAGGCTACGTGGGGGGAGGGGGGGTTCGCAGGAGGCCAAAATGGAGCTACGTGGTTTGTGCACGCTCCCTTATTTTACTACAAGCATTCAACCTCACTATTCATCATATTTTTCTAGCGAAATTTTTGCACGGGATGTCTAGTACTTGTAACTGTCGCTAAAGGAGAACGAAGTTTCAGTAAATTAAAACTTAACAAAACTTGTTTGCCATAAACGTAGACTCTAGACAGACTGTTAGATCTTGCAAGGAGGCAGGCAATCTAGGCTTTTTAGTTATGATTTTATTTCCTCATTTGTTTGTTGTGATTTTGACGTATAAGTGATGTGAGCATTGTGTACGCCATGGTAGCTCCAATAAAACTTTTCAGACATAACATAATGTGTTCCATACTTGTTGTTGTTTCTCATTCAAACCACTGCTATCCTATACTAATCTTTCTGAGGTTTGAATTATCATTAACATATAAAGACTGCTTTGCTCGAGTGGAATTCATAAACCATTCGCACACGTATTCATATACAGTTGGGATAAAAATAGATAGCCAATATCATTGGTCTAAATTTTATATTAAGCAGTTTCGACGTGAAACAGTAAAAACATACAAGCATGCAAACGTTTACATTTATAACAATAGTAGGATGTAAAAAATGTATGTTATCTTCAATCTATTTATAGGGACGCCTTACTCATTAATAAGTGATTGCACATTTGGGGTGCCATAATGAGATCTCGCACCACCTCAAAAATTTGCTAGGGCCGCCCCTGACCGGGCCATAACAATCTACCCATTGTCCAAGTCATTGATGCCTGTGGATTCCCCCATTTGCCACATGTATCATAAATTAGTATGACTCCTCATACACTGATCAGCTAGAACATTACGACTACTACTTACTATCGATATAAACCCGTACAGGCGATAGCAGCATCACCTGAATAGGAACGACTGCTAGTCACACAACCGGACGGTGCATGTAGTATGTGAGCATGCTATCCATGTTTAGAATGGGGAAGGCACGCGACCTATCCAAGTTTGACTGAAGGCAGATTGTGATGGCCCGGAGGCTCGGCATGAGAATTTCGAAAACTGCACGACTTGTTGGGTGTTCTAGGTGTGCTATGGTGAGTGTCTTCAACAAGTGGCAAAACCAAGGTGAAATCACATCCAAACGTCGAGGGGTTGGGCAGCCATCCGTCATTACAGATGTCGGACATTGTTGGCTGGGCAGACTGGTAAAACAGGACAGGCGGCGAACTGTGGTGGAACTAACATCAGACTTTAATGCTGGGCAGAGTACACCTGTGTCTGAACACACTGTGCACCGAACACTACTAATGATAGGCCTCCACAGCCGACAACTCATGCATCTGGCAACGTTAACAACAACACATCAGCAACTATTACTGAAATGGGCAAGTGACCATCGTCACTGGGTGTTGAGGCAGTGGCAGAGCGTTGCATGGTCTGATAAATTCCGATACCTTCATCATGCCGATGGGAGGGTGAGAATCAGTCGTTTTCCAGGGAAAAAGCTTCTTAACATCTGTACTACAGGACAGAGGCAAGCTGGCAGTGGCTCAATTATGCTCTGGGGAACATTCACGTGGGCATCCATGGGTCCAGTGGAGCTCGTGCAAGGCACCATGACGGCCAATAAGTATCGTACACTGGTTGCAGACCACATACACCCCTTAACGATGACCATGTTTCCCAACGGCAACAAGATAATCCACCATGTCATGGTGCCAGGAGTGTGATGGAGTGGTCCGAGGAACACAGTGGTGAGTTTCAGTTGATGTACTGGCCCCGCAACTAGCCAGATCTGAACCCAATCAAACACATCTGGGATGTGATTGAATGTGGCATCAGAGCTCACTGCCTCCCTCCACAGATTTTGTGGTAATTAGGTGATGTGTGTGTCTGCAGATGGGGTGGCAACTCCCTCCAGTGACCTAACAAGGCCTCATTGCTTCCATGCCAAGACGCGTTGCTGCTGTTTTGCATGCAAATGGCGGACATACTGGCTATTAGGTAGGTGGTCATAATGTTCTGGCTGATGGGTGTATATCTAGGCTCCGCTTATTTCCTTTTCTTATTGCCTGACATACCCACATCACCAAATGGCATTTAATCTCATGGGGGGGAAGTGGTCATAATGTTCTGGGTCATCAGTATATACAGTATATCTAGGTCCCGCTTACATCCTTTCCTTATTGATTGACATACCCACATCACCAAATGGCATTTAATCTCATGGGGGGAAGTGGTCATAATGTTCTGGGTCAACAGTATATACATTACTAAGAACACCCATATTGTCGCTGTTACCAACTGCCTACAGTAAAATCTTCATGTATGCATCATTGGATTCAGCTGTAAAAACACATGATTTTAATGGCTATCTCTGCATTCTTCTTCAAATGTGAATCCATTTATACTGGTCAGTGGACCAACAGTTACCAAGTCTGCTTCGATCGTAGACCTGTAAGATTTCATACTCTCCCCTCCCCCTGGGTAACCTGTCCACAAGGGCCAATTATGTGGTGAGACTTATACGGTCTTCCCAAATGAGAAGCAGATTTTTGAAAGATGCTGAATGGTTAGTGCCTTCCTATGCCACACAAATTGATGGAATTTGTAAATAAGCCTGAAAGTATTTGTGGACGGCAAAAAGATATAACTGTACCAACTACTGTAAAGTCAGTCTTCGTAAGCTCATTATCAACAATTGAAAACTCGGTATAATTCGTTGTAAGGGCTCATGTACATTAGCAATAAACTTGTGACACTTATTGCGTGAGTTGATCTCAACGTTCATGTAAACATGCCTAAGCGCAAACCCTAGACATTTTTTAATTGTTTGCAATGTGTTTCAGACACCAAACTTCCCTGCAGTGTAAACAGTCCATTTGGCTCTCTCAGAGAGTGCATTGTAGAGTCCAGTGTGCGTAAACTTTGTCTGATATTTTCAGAGAGAAAATTTTAGAAGAAAAAATGCCTTGGGGTAAAAGTGAAGTATTTGCCTTAATTTCAGAATGGGAAGTTTTACCATAACTGTGGAATGTAAAAAGTAAATCATAATGTAACCAAATTAAAAAGCACAGTGCTCTAGAGGAATTGGCTGCTAAAATGTAATAGTTTCATTCGGAAGTAGTAAGGTTTATATTCTATAGCCATACAGACCCTTGATATACTGATAGTATAGTGTTTCTGAGGTTTAAATAGAAAGTCCAGTTAAAATAAGTTATTCATTTTTACTACTGTTTAGATTAGTTTTTATAAAAATAATAACAGTTTGTTATTATCTTTAAATGAACTTATGATACTTCTCCTTGTGGTGAAATGAAGAAACCTTAAATTCCTCCTTGAGTGATTTTATGTTTTGTAACATGTAAACTTTTTTACCCATATCTAAAAACCTCCATGTCACACAAAGCCTTTCACTTGCCATTACTGACTGCCACATGAGTGGCACCTTTTTTATTTTTTTATCCGTGGATGGGAGAGGATGCTTTGCACCAAAACTAATCTCTACTCTGTACATTCCAATCCTAACAGGAACAAGGGAAGAAAGAATTCAAACAAGCATCAGTATTACATCACTGCAACCCAAACAGGTTGGTGGGCGAAGTATTTCACGTACGCATTTTTGCCAATAAATTAAAACAAAACCTATGTCATTTCTCTGCCATATAATCCAAACCCAAACTATGTATCTATTCTGTAACTCTTTCATAACAGCTGCAACAAGCAGAAAAAAAAAATCGAGTGGCTCTTCTCTGTACTTTATACTGTCAATCAATCCCTTGAGGTACAGATTCCTAATGCACTACAGTAGACCAAATGTGGATGAAAGAGTTTTGTTCATTATCTACTTTGTATGCGCAAATACATCAAAATATTTTATTACTATATTAAAGCAAGAGTATTCTGGAAGCTGTGTGTTAATGGTGTACAGAAATTGAAACATTTTTTGTAAATTATTGTCTAAGCATACAACTAAAGAAAAAAAGCTTGTTGCACAATATTAAGCAAGATGGAAAGATGGTGCAAAAATTTCACAAGTGCTTGCAGAAGTGGGTTTGGGTTAAGCAAAATGGATCACAACAGCCCAGAAGGAGGGTGAGTGCAAATTGCATTCAACAGCCTGGCACTTCAGACAGGCTTCCATTATCTCAGAGAGACCTACACCTAACATAACAACAGGATTTAGAACGATTAGCACTGTCTTAACAATTCACAATGTACACAAACAAATGTATGATAATTAACAACCACTGAAGTGTGAGTGGCGAGTTTTCCAACGTAATGATAAATGTAGTCTTCATGGATGTTCAGCCAAATGGAGTCATGAAAAAACATTTTTACAGCTGGCTCTGTTCTCTTCAGGTGTAGTAGCATGGCTTTTGTTGCTTATAGAAGCCATACTACACCTGGTAAAGACAGCAGCACCGGCTGTCGAAACAATGTTTTCATTACTATATACAGCTGGACACCCTCAAAGATTACATTTAATTATAGTGAACTAAGGGCAGTTCACATTAACCTAAGTTGTTAACACAAAGTAAATGTGCTTTGCACTTAAAGTCAGCTGCTTCAAGTCCTAATGGCAGAAGCTAGTACCATAGTGAAATATTTGTCTGATGGGATAGAAGAGTTTGTGCTGCTGGATTCATGGCCAGCTAAAAGGTGTGATGTATCACAAATCTCTCAGCTATGTATAAGCCTTCAGTACCAAAACCAGCCCCCCCCCCCACTCTTAATCAGAAATTAGTCTCTGAATAAGATGAGCGCTCAGTAGAATAAAATATACCAAAAGACAGGGAAAATTTAAACAAATAATATGATCCAACAATCTCAGTGGGAGGATAAAGATCTTAAAAGTTATTAGTAGAAAACAAAAATAGGACTTCTCGAGGGCTTAGCAGAAAAGCTGTGCAGTTTCAGATAAAAATTGTCATAGGTAGAAAGAGGCAGAAAAATCTGAACCTTATATCAAAATTTCAGTCAGATAGGAATAACTTGGGAGGCTGAGAAAATTTTCCCCACCTGATTTTCCTTATAAAAAGGTCAGCCATCTTGAGCTCTCCACCTAGTTTCCAATAGTATTCGGTCGCAGTCGGTTGTGTGTGTGTCTTGTGTCCGCCCATGCAGGAGATAGAATTTTGGCAAAGATAGGTTACGGAACTCAGAAAATTTATCATCCGGAAGTAACATCACAGTTTACATTAACCACTTAGAAATAAAATCTGCTAAAATTACCACAAACTGAAAGGCTTTTCGAGTATTTTCACCAACTTGTGGGGGAAAGTTGTGAAAGATTTTTTTTGAAGTGTCATTTTGTGTGAGTTAGTCGCAGCTACTTGCTATCTTCTTCGACGGATGTGTTTGATGTCTAACTTACGTTTACTACTGATACCAGTTCATCTATAAGAAACTTAATCAGAGTATACTGTTTACATCCAAAGTGACTTTTATTCAGCACAACCTTCTACCTGTTAGCTATTACAGGTTAAGTTAATAGCTTGGCGGCCAACTTTTAAGAAACCATGCATCTTACCGATCCGATTTCAGTAGTATGAACTTTATCAGTAATGGTCAGAGCTTCAAGTAATCTGTACATATCCCCCAGGTGCATATAAGCTTGACAATGACTACATCATCAGTGAACAATCTCAAACTGCTATTAACGTTGTCCCCAAGAATGTTTATAGAAATTAAGAAAAGAATTGGTCCTATTATACTTCCTTGAAAGACAACCGATGTAACATCTAGATTAGCAGAGGCTTGTCCCCTGACTACATACTCTGACAGACCAGGTAGAAAATTTCGTGCCTATTCACAAATCTGATTGGCTATACCATACACTCAAAACTTTGCTAAAAGGCAGTTGTATGGAACTGTGGTGTTACAAGTGATCAGTGACTTATGAACAATTCATAAGAAATATTTGTGTGTTATTCACACTTGCAGAAATGTCATGGATGGAACGCTGACCATAGGAACATGCAGGGTGGCCCTCTGCCTGTGAGGTAGGTGGATAACAAAACCCAGGAGTTTATGGGGGGATTAACTGGGAAACAACACATGCTGCTAAGCCTGTGAAAACCCTGGGAAGTCTTGAATGAAAGACAAGATAAAATGAGACAATTTATCGACACTTCATGATGGCATGGGTACTTTGCAGATGTTCGGGAAGTTACAGTGACGTATTCTACAAATGTGGTGGGAAGAGCAAAGAGGCGTGTGAGAATGTATAGTGTGGAGGAGAAACATTTACTAGCAAATAAGACGAGGCTAAGCATGGAAATTACTCCAATTTTTGCCTATCGGCTCCCGAGTTAGGATGCCGATCAAGAGGAGAGAAGACGAGGCTTTCTGCAGATCGGCCATTGCAAAGTGTGACATTTAATCTTTGATAGTGACTTCTGACAACCGACGGTTCCAGCTTGCGGACTTCTGATTTACCCAACGCCTGGCTACTGGTAGCTGTTCGCTGCAACGATCCACACGCATTCACATATGGTGACAGGGATAACACTGTACGCTGTCTCTCCACTCCACTTGCTACAGCCAGCATCACTGCAGAGCAGAGATCACGTAATGGCAATTTGCTGTTGTACCAAGTTACTAATAACTGCTTCGATCTATGAACAGTAAAGGAACATAGTTTGTGCCACAACAGTTTTTCACCAGAACTCAATTTTCAAATGCCCAGTAAATGTAAGATATTTCAAGCCCTCCAGTGAGTTACACCAATATGAATTGCCACAATCTTTTTCTGTAAATAATGAATAATTTCAATGATAGATGTCATTTGAGAAATAAAGTTCTTATATTTTTAGTTGAAAGAATTATTTGAAAAGTTGTGGGTTTTTTAATTTCTATAAGGATAATCCTAACCACCTTTCCTTATGTAAATATATTAATGTGTATTTGATTCAACCCATTGACACCTTAAGTATTGCAGTTATGAATTAGCTTAGCATTCATATTTTATGCCAAGGCAAAAATAATTATTCCAATAATTAATAAGAACAGTAAAAACCCCTCATTAAAAATAATTAATTATTTCAGTACAGAGTTGAAAGCTTTCCAAAAATTCAAAAATAATGCATCAATTAGTGATGTTGCTTCAACAGTTTTTATTTCATCTTGCCAAAATAGGGCCTATGTTTCACATTACCTGTTCTTCCAAAATCTGTGCTGGTACAATATAAGGATTTCATTTTCGCCTAAAAGTTCATAATGTTCAAGCATACAACATGCTTCACAACTCTACTGCAAATAGATGTTAGAGATAAGGATCAGTAGTTTCTAGAATCTTTTCGATCTCCTTTCTTGAAAATACTTGTGCAACTTCCCAATCAGTAGGTACCTTTTTATCTTCTAAGTATTTATAAGATATATTGGACAAAAATGGTTCAATTTCAACTGTGTTCTCTGAAAATACTCTTACTGTGATACCATCAGACCCCAGCACATTTCCCCACTTCAGGTGCTCTAATTGCTTTACAATACCTGCAGCATATATTTGTAACAAATCCACACATCATATTTTCATTAGTAAACAAGTTTGTAAATTCAGCATTTAGTACATTTGCCCTATCATTAACCTCACATCTGTTGTGCATTAGTACTGACATACCACCAACTTTTCTTACATATGGTCAAAATTTTTTCATATTCTCCATAAGACTTTTAGATAGCAAATTGCAATGGAAGCCATTAAACACCTCATGCATCACATTTTTAGGAAGTCTCTTAACTCTGGTAAGTTCTCAATCACTATGATACCCTATCCTTAAGTATGCATGTATTCTCCTGTAGTTTTTTCATAGTCTTAACTTCAGGCATATACCATGTTCAAGCATTCCCTTCTGTGATTGTCTGTTTCAGTAAGTATATCCATACCTTCCCTTAAGAAGTGTATAAATTGATGCCACTTCTCTTTAAAGGAGTCTTTTGTTGCTTTGAAGGTGTGTTAATTATCCCTCAGGTAATTTTTAACACCTCAGCAATAGTTGTGTCAGCATCAGGGGGCCAGTAAAAGGCGCCTATCACAAATTCAGTCCCGGTTACATTAGGTTCAATCCATACAATTTTGCAAACTGTATCAACATCCATTTCACTACTCAAAATGTATTTGCCAACTGCTATAATTACACTACCTCCATGGGAATGCAGAACTTATATCTTGTTTTACCCAGCATTCTGTACAAATTACGATATCCACTTCTGAGCTACTAATAACACCAACTTCAGGTTGGTTAGTTACAAACACTTCTAAAGTTAACCACGAGAACTTTTAACTGTAAAGATTTTTTTAATCTGCTCTCAACATGTGGTTTTGAATTTATTTGGGCTGTCCATAACTGTATTTGCAGATGCAGGTCTTCTTCCCTCAGCCTAAAAATCCTTCCAACACACAACCTCTGCCACCCAGTTGGCCGATTCACATGTGTAGTATACACCAGACATATTCAAGGGAGCCCTACACAATCAAGGAATATGCAGCCAAGATCACCACAAAAAAGCCATAGTCTTTAATTCAGCCCCTCAACATTGCTCTGAATCAGAGGTGCACAATCTGTTCAGTCAATGATGATGCTGCTCAGCCGATATCTTGTGGCCACTGGTCACAGTGCTCACCATTTCAGTCGGACACGAGGATAACCTCCAACCCAAGAGAGCAAACATCATTGGTACCAGCATGCACCAAACTTGGCAACTGGCTACACCATGACCACACAATGGCATCTGGGATAGACTGCCCCACTTCAGATCAGACCACCTGGAATACACACCGAATTGAGACTGAATTTCCACACAGAATGGAAACTGGATATCCTCCCCTAATAATCCATCATTTGCCCAAGGGGCTCAATAAACTGCCCAAGGGGCTCAATAAACTGCCCAACGTTTGAGCTCCTGATCACCAAAATTAACTTCTGTAGTTGCGTGAGCTGGACGCCACACCAACTCACGTAATGATGATTGCAGATCTGAGTCAGACTCCAACTAAACGTCAAACCAGTTGGACAGTGGCACAGGCTCACCCTCTTGGCATCTAAGCGTGTTTGACTGCCTCCCCTTGTTGCTTCAAGAAGTAGAAACCAGTCACCAAAAGGAGACAGTAATACAGTATCCATCCTATCTGCCTGGGATACAAGTACAATAAATGATAGGGGAGAACCTATGAGCAGCACTGCTACATCAGCTTCACCCATATCACACCTGTTGCAATCATGGCAGCTTCTAGCTGTGTCACTTTTGATAGCAGACCTGAAAGCTGAGTGCGTAAATTGACCACCTCAGCCTGCATTTGTATACCGCAATTACATACTATCTTACTGGGGAAAAAAATCAATCAGATAAGCGGATCAACTACCCATGTGCTCTAACAGTGTACTAGTCTCACATGCTAAACTCAAAATGCACAGTTTAAGTCAAGTGAAACGTGCTACAACAGGGGGAACAATCAATGGACGGTTACACTTCCAAATGCAGATAACAATAAATAGAGGGTAATCTAATGTGCCTGTCAATTACTGCACACAAACGCATATATAAACAATAATTAACTATGAATCTGATCCTGTACAAAGGATAAATATCATAAAAAATTGAAATATGGACCAAATAGCTTTTTGACTACCACTAATTCATGGGCTGCCTACATGCAGAAACTATTAAAGTTGATAAAAAATGTAATGCCAAGTATTAAAGAGCAACTAACACACTCCATGGTTATTCACTGACAACAAAGATAAAGAATTCAAAGGACAGATAAACGTCAGTACTGTACTACAGATAACTATAAATAAAATGATCTCAATGGTTACTCAAAACCAAATTCAAAGTTGCAACATCCTGCTGTAAAGTCATTTTCTCGCAAGGCAGTTACAGTTGAATCATATAATTCAGGGTTTCTTAAAATGGGATACGCAAACCCCCAGGGGTTTGCAAGTTGATCGTAGGGGGGGATTCACTACAAGATTTACGTTATAGCGGCCGACTGGCTGTCCCGAGTTTCCAACACGCACAGTGGTGAATCGAGACTGAACATGAGCACAATGACTTAACCTGCTGCAAGAAACAAGCCCATATTATCACATTCATTAATAACTTTGTGCTCTTTGTCACTGTATTACTTTTCTAAAATAAAAATCTTTATTTTTTACAAAAATAAAAATGCATTTTTTAAGGGGGTTCGCCATTGCCTGGGAAATTTTATAGGGGATACGCGGAGATAAAAGCTTGAGAAACCCAGATATAATTCATTAAACCCATGAAAGTAATACTGTAGATCCAACTTACGAATCACTGCACACTATTGGTATCATTTTTCATTCCATAACCATGTTTCATAAACATTAAGGGTTCCAATTCACATTTAATTTATTCTATCAACATAAACTGTAGAACACAGCACAGAAAAATCAGTTCAGAACCTTGCTGGAATCTTATTTTGTAACCTTTCTAATACAGGATGCGGCAAAATGATCTGACGTTTTTCGCCGCCGTATTGTCGAGCGAGTAGATGGTGGAGGGTGGTGGGGATAGGCGCAATCCAGAGCCCACACATTGACATTTGTAGTAGCCATGTAGCAGTGGTCGGGTGGGCACCGTGTGTTTGTTGTCGAGACGTTTTCCAAAAGTGGCGGTTCGTGCGTTGCTGTTCAGCGGCAGTTCCGTAGACGTTTTAATGTGGGTCCAAGAGGAAGAGTCCCAACACCTAACACCATTATGCTATCGGAGAGCACCTTCAGAGCTACCGGTTCAGCGTTAAAAAAAGAAGTCAACAGGTCGACCAAGGTCATCTAGGACGCCAGAGTATATTGATCGAGTAAGAGAAGCTGTGGAAGCCAGTCCTCGGCGGTCGGCCCGCAAACAAGCTGCTGCTCTGCACATGTCTGACTGCTCGGTAAGACGAATTTTGTGTTTCAATCCACACTTCCACCCGTACAAAATGGCTATTGTCCAGTAGTTAAAACCTAATGAGTATGCAAAGCGTAAAGCATTTGCAGAAGAAATGATTGTAATGCTGACTGTTAAAAAATTCTAATGATGAGTGACGAGGCACATTTCCATCTGGATGGTTATGTGAAGAAACAGAACTTTAGTTATTGGTCGGCTACAAATCCAAAACAACTGCATGAACGTCCTCTGCATAGTCCTCAGGTTACCGTGTGGTGTAACATAAAGGTTTGTCATTGGGCCACACTTCTTCGAAGAGGGTGGTCGAACCGTTACGGTTAATTCGTAATGTTATTTGTTGATGTTGAAAAACTTACTGATACCTGAACTTAAGAGAAATTGTTTAGTGCGCAGCAGGATATGGTTCAAGCAGGATGGGGCAACTGCCCATACAGCCAATGAGGTTATGGACATTTTGAGAAGCAAGTTTTGTGGTCGAGTGTTCTTGCGTTTTGGGGACATTCAATGGCCAGCACACTCTTCAGACTTTAGTGTTTGTGATTTTTTTCTTGTGGGGGGTCCTTAAAGCAAGAGTTTACACAAATAAACCCCGCACACTGGATGAACTGAAAGAAGCCATACGCCAATCGCCAACCTGCCTCGTGCAATGTTAGAGTAGGTGTTCAACAGCTTCAGTACAAGGCTGGAAGAATGCTTGGTCAAAGACGGACGTCATTTAAACGGCATTATCTTCACATCTTAAACGGATGAAATTGGTTGTTCTGATGTTATATTCATTAATTTACATGAACACCCTACTGTAATAAGCAAAAAAATATTTTGTATCACTTATTTTTCATGTTTTTACTTTTGCCACACCCTGTACCTGCTAGTGTGCCATATAAACAATCATTTATCTTCTTTTCATCGTTAGACTTGTCTCCTTAAGTGATTCATGTGGCAGTGTTGTCAGAGTGTTTGCATGATTTGCACATGGTTCTACTTTCTTGAGGAAGGCCATAGCCCTAAATATTGTGATTTCTTGTTGCTGTTGCCATTCTTCTTCCAACTTTGGTAAGTGGTGGATGTATTTTACCTTTCCTTTAAATATATATTGCCTTACAGCATTTCTTCCTACTCCACTGTTGCTAAGTTCATAGTAACGCGTACTGTACAGTTAATTTGAAATAGGTTTTACTTCCAGTAAAATAACCCATACAACACTTTTTACCCATTTTTTGGAATCTAAGCGTCTTGTTTTATGTATTATATTGCATCAAAAAGATATCCAATGTGACCATATTAAATAAAGGGTGTTTCAATACAAGCACAAAATTGGAACTCCGCGCATTTTGGCTGTTATGATTAAATACATTGATAACTGACAGGTCAATTGAAGGCAGACAGGAGTTAGTAATCAAGGAGTGCTACATGCATCATTATTATTAAACTTTACTATCAAAATGGCGAAAGTTTGGTAAAACTTGTAAATGTTCATTTTTTTGTAGAAATAATGTGCTGAATTCATCAATTGTGAAAATCAAAAATTGTAAAACACAACACAAGCTCATAGTTATCGTTCAGAAGAAGTTCATGGCATTGTGGCCGAAAGTCCATGTACCTCAATTTGTAATCGTGCACAAGAGCTGGATGTTTTAACAGCCACTCTACACTGTATTCTCACTCTTTATGCTTACAAAATCCAACCAACTCGAGAAATTACAATAACAGATCATGCACAGCAAAGAGAGTTCACTAATTTCAATCCAGATTTTTTTTGACTAAATCATCTTCAGTGATGAGGCACATTTTAACCTCAATGGCTTTGTTAACAGGCAAAACTGCTGCATCTGAGGTTCAGTAAATGCACAAATAATATATGTGCACTCCCAATGTGTGGACTGGGCCATTTTTCTTTGAAAAAGAGGCATATAATGGATTAACAGGTAGTGGCAAACATTATCATAACACAATAACCTAGTTCTTTGTGCCACAATAGGAAGATATTGCTCTTTAAGACGTGGTTTCAGCTAGACGATGCCACTTTCCATACCACCTGTGCAACACTGAAAATCTTGCAAGAGTCTTTTCCTGGTCAAGTTATCTACCATTTTGATGACGAGAATTTTTAGCCATGATCTTGCGATTTAACACTTATGGACCATTTCTGAAGTCCCAGGTTTACACCAAGAAGCCCAAAACCACACAAGCATCAAAAGCTTAAATTGAGCGGTGTATCAATGAAATACCGCAATTTTTTTGCAACACCAATACCGAAAATTTTGCCAGAATTGTATTCATGCCTCTGATGCCATGGTGGCCACTTATTTGATATGTTTGTTGCTCCATACATACTTCACACGTGTACATTATAAACCAATAAATACTTCAATACTTTGTTACATAAAACCACATTTCATTTAAAATCTTGCGCTAATATTGAAACACCCTTCATAAATAAGCTCATGTGTGTGAGGGGGAGGGGGACGTAAACCTTTAAATTTCATTATCTTCTCAGTATTTTTTCTGCTGTACCACAAGGTCTGCTTTGTTAGGAGAACCTGTCACTGGCAAGATAGAGGAACTTAAAGATTGCCATGTGTCTTTAAAATGTGTAATATGTGCTCGGTATTGCTAGGTGTAGCTTCAGTTTGTAAAATGTGTAATTTGTATGGTGGAAACTGGGGATTCTGTATTGTTATGTAAATATGTTAATGGCTTGTGCCAGCAATGTACTATTTGCAAATTTGACTGTGCCAAGTTACTTTACTAAATTAGCAGCATAAATGTTCAATTTAAAATAGGATCAACAATACACACACACACACACACACACAAAACAGTATCCTGCAGCACCTAAATAGATTATCTTCAAAATTTAATTTTGTCCTTTCCCCGTACTGCACGTGAAAGTATTTAATAGTAATAATGTCATAATCCTAAAGTACACAACTTTCAAGCAGCACTTAGATTGTGATGTCTTACGATGATTATCTACTGAAGTATTATGATTAGTTACTGTAGCAGAATCGTGATCTCTTACTTTCTTCAAAGCAGGAACTAAATGAGCAATAGACTTGTTAGATATATAGCTCACTTCAGATTAGCTTAGGTTCAGGAAATGAAGAAATTATACAAAAATGAACCATGTAATTGGAGGATAGGTATACATGATACCTGGACCAATAATATTCAAATCATAACTAACCCCATGCTCTATGATTTAAGATTCAACAGCTTGGTCCCAAAACGTCAACAGTATTGTGGAGATTTCAAGCAATTCCACAGCTCGGCAAATCTGTCTTTAAGTTGTACCAATTGCGCACGACTTAGAAAAATATGATTTGGGAAAAGCCAATAAGCAAAATATATTTTGACTTCATTATAATCCATGGGAAACCAATTCTTGTTGATTGTTCTTGTTCTGTTTGGATTTTTTCTGTGTATCGATTAGTCTGTCACAATATTTTCCCAGAACCAATTATATTAAATATATTTAATTCATTTATACTAGCTCCTAACTGACATTAGGTTGTTATTTTTATGTCAGGCATTTCTGTATAAACCCAGATCTTTGATTATTACTTCTTTCCAAATCTAGTGCTCTGGTAGTTGATGATTAATGCCACCTTCATCATCAGTATCATCCAGTATAACTATTAGCTTCCAACTTTTTTGTACAGCATGTACAATGTCACTATTGTAATTATCACTAACCTAAGTATCTAACAAATCTTTGAATGAAATGTCAGCACAACTGTCACTGTAATAATGAAATTTTCTTTTTGAAGACATCGTATAGGGATACTTTTCTAATATATTTTAATGTATAGACATAGTCAAGAATAACATGCAACTGAATCCAGTCCAGTAGCCTGGACTCTGCTATTAAGAGTGGGGCATATCAACAAAACCCGTGGTGTTTACATATGGCCCCGCCAACGTACCATGGGCCAGTTTTCGTCAGACCCATGTACCATGGGCCAGGCTCATAATCAGTTTTGGCTCAAAAACCGGACCATGAGCCTCACACAAGGTTGTAAGCCAAAGGGTTAAAGAGCATAATAACAATTGTGTTGGACCTGTTCCAATATAGGAACTCCAGCCACCTCTATAGACATGGCCAACAGGTTTGCCTTAGCACTCTCCTGCTGGCAGTATGGTAAAAATAGTGATATAACCCCGAAAGAAACGTGTCGCTAACGTCCCAAGACTAGAAGCGATTCCACTACCACAGACCCAAGCAGTTGGAGGAAGTGTGGATAGATCAGATTGAATAATTGCAATTTTGCTAACCGAGAGGGCTAGAGGGTTAGTCCTTCTATGGAGCATATACTAGAACTAGTAAAGACACAGGGTTTGGCCTAAGGAAGAATAATTACAGAGCTTTCACAGAGAGCAATAGTACATGATCAGAAAAGTTACACGACAGATCCTGGATGGTATGCTTACTTTGGCAAGGCAAAGGGCTGGGGAGACCAGCCGGCTCCTGGAATCAACCCCGGCCCGGCTCATGAAGACTCGACTCTTCAGCTGCCCACAAACTCAATCTGAATGATCTACTGAATAGATGACTAACTGATTAAATAACTCCCCGACAACTTGGTTGACTTATATACCAACTGTGTACCCCTGAGCAAGACTTCATTTGGTAACGAGCATCAAGCGTTACCTAAAAAGGTGTCACGACCACTGACTTAACCTAAAATGACTTCATGTACGCCCTGCATTTGATGGAGAGTCCGTAACTGTATATAGTACAATTACTTGCTCAAGCCCATACTTGGTATAATTCTAATCTCAGACATGAATTTGTCATAACACAATGCTATGTTTGTAACGTATTTTCATCTACGAGGGTGATTATCGTATAGTATTACACTATTACCTTTAAACAAAACAGGCATGGAGGAAAGAAGATCGAGTGATACTGTGTACCTAAGTACTAACATATCGTCCACAACAAGTATAATTTTGGTATTTCAGGATACAGCAATAAATATTAATTTATAATTTTTCTTTAATAAAAATGCTAATCATCTCTCAATTGTTTGCAAAAATTATTCATGGTCGTGTAGAAAGAATACTACAGAGACTCGTCCACAGAGACAGTTTAACTGTGTGGATGCAGTTGTTACAGCATAGTAAAACAACAATTTTAGTAAACATTAATTTATTACATTGTTAATTTTAAAAAACCACACATTTGTTCTAAATAAAAACAACAGACCACTGAATTGTACAGTAGCAATGTAACACTTCTGTCATGCATAACATATTGCAATTGCTTGAAATTTTTTCAAATAATGGTGGCTATACAAATATCAATAATGAACTGTGGTTGTTAGGTGTTAGTATGCTAGGCCTCACAAATTACTAAAGGTTTTCCAAAACCTTGTATCCGTCTGTTTATACAGTAATGGATTATTATTTCTTGATGATAGAACACTTTAAAGGTTTAAAACCTGAAACAGTTCATAAAAAACTTGTTTTTAACCACAGAAGCACTTAAAACAAAACATTATATGCAGCAGGATTCGCATATAAACTATAAAAATAACACAATCTTGGAAACAAAGAGTTTAAAATTCCTTGACATTCAAACAGATAAGAAACTCAGTTGGCAACAATGTATCACATTACTACTGAAGAAGTAGTGCTACCTTTGCAGTAAGAACCCTTTAACAGCAAATCTATAATTAATGAAACAGGTGTACTCCTTATTCTCATTCAGTCATCTATGGGATAATTTTTGCGAGAAATGCTTCACAAAGTAAAAAAGTTTTCATAGTACAGAATGGGTAAAACCAAGAGTTTCTTGCAGACAACTCTTTAAAAAAAGTTTGTATTCTTACAATGACTGCTCAGTAAAGACATTCTCTCATATGCTTTGTCAAAGAAGATTTTTACTTGTTTGCAGTTAGGCCCTAACTCATATAAACACAATTTCAATAAAAGAAACAAAAATAAACTGTACAAAACACAACTATCACTCTCATTAGTACAAAGAGGAGTTAATTATTCTGGGTCACATCTGTTTAGTAAACTTCCTAAAAGTATTGAACAGTTTGTAGATAATAAAGATGTATTAAAAGAAAAACTGAGGGATTATCTTATTGGCAACTAAGTCTAATCCATTCAAGAATTTGAAGAAAAAAATTGTATCTACTTTTGCAACATATAATAATATTTTTATTATTCACACTGTATGTACATATATATTAACCATGACATGTTTCACATCCCAGAGGTCCTTCCTCAGCAGGGATCTATGGAACAAGATTAATAAATAAATAAAGTAAATAAATTTGATTTCATAAATTTTTTTCCATAGCAAATTCAAACTTCTTCAGTAAATAACCGATTTCAGTATATTATAGTAAACTATTACAGTTGCTGATAAAATTAAGATGAGAAACAAACATAAAGCCTTACTTACCACATATTGTTGAAGAATTATGGGTCTGGTTATGTTGTTCTAGAGTACCCTCCATCTCGCTCACCATTTCAGATGTGCGTCTCTGCACATAAACAATAAATGAATTTACTTCTAATTCTATAGCCTACCAATTCATTTAAACAAATTATTGCAAAGTATAACAATTTTCACTATCACCTAAAATCAAATGCAGTTATTTAAACAGCCAAAATTTCCAAATAAATTACCGTATTTCAAGGTACAAATTATTTCTTTCTTCAAAGACAGACTTCATCTATTAACCGGTTTTTTTTAAGTTCCAAACACATCGTAACAAACAACCTTCTTTAACAATTACCGGCGATACGTTGGAAACGATTATTTCATTCACAAATGTGCGCAAATAAAACACCAAATTCTTTCAACAGAGTTCTTCAAGAATGCAGATTTCAACGAAATACCAAGTACAAACGTAATAACTTCAATCGTCCAAAGGTAAGCTTAATTTCATAGAATTAAAGTATAAGGAGACGTAACAACTGTGCTCCTTCTGGTAAAAAAGTTTCCATCAAATTGTTTCCAAGGCGACTATATCCTCGTAAAAAAACCATACTCGGACACTATCACATTCAAATGAACCTTACTTAATCGACACTTTAACCCTGACGATTTCGGTTTTTAAAGGAATGGCAGTATGTCAAACACAGCAACAAGGGCGAGATAAGTATAAAACTTCGGTCTTAAATTATTCCACTGGCTAAGCCACTCCTGTTATTCAACATTCACACACAACAACCATTCACCCAACTTCACATGCTTCCCAGTTCCCTCTCAAAGTCTCAACTTGACTCTGGAAGCAGAGATATCAAATATAGCTATACAGTCACCTCAAGTGAAAACTGACACCTAACATTTTATTCAATTACTCACTGGCTTTCCAGTGTTAATGAAGTTAATAACAACAGTAATTCACTACAATATATCGAATTTCTATTTTATACTTATGTAAACTAATTGGGACCGAAGGTGGTTCGGATTTTCAATTTGATTGGATACAAGATATACTGCACTATAGTTTTGAGAGTTTGATACAATAATGTATTAAACAATGATTTTCCGTTAATATTACATAAGCTGCTAATAATATTTTACATATCCCTAGAAAAAGCAGTCAATCAGTTACCCACGCAGCAAAACAGAACTGATTCACAACTGTCGCGATTGAAAGCGGATTGCTACTGACTCCCGATGTAGCCCGCTTTAATAGTTTCGTTTTAAAAACATCTATATTGAAAACTTTTAAATCAACAACAAAGGCACAGGACAAACAAGGGGGTTTCAGATTTCTATAATATACTCAAAACTGTCGACACACTGAAAGACTGCTGCAATTAGATTCGTAATTACTGTCGCATTGTGGTTAAAACAAACATTCGACATCAAATCTAGTTGGTCACGTGGCTACTGTGGCGATAATACAATAACAAACGCCAGACAAGATTAAAGTAATTGCAACTGCCACCTTATTCTTTGTTACTGGAATTCTGGAACCAGGTCTGCCTGATCGTATAGTTGCGTAAAAAATGTGTGTAATATGGTTATCTTCTGTATCCTGTTTGTATAGCAGATTGCCGTGTATAATTGGATACAGACATAAGAATTTAAATGTAAAGTACATTCTAGCACTTTTTTAAAAGCATTTGACCAATTCTTGTTTCATTGATGACAATGCCTGGGCTGGAGGAACTGTTTACAAATAAATTCAAAAAACATTACTATTATATCAATTTATGTGGGTTATGCTCGTATTTTTTGTGAGAGGTTATTGCTCGCGACGTTCAGAATCTATGCTAATATTATAAATGCGAAAGTAACTCTGTCTGTCTGTCTCTGTTTGCTACGTTCTTGGCTAAACGGCTAATCTGATCATGGTGGAATTTCACAAGGAGATGCGATTTGGCATTAGAATGGACATAAGATACTTTTTCTGTATAAATAGTATATATTGTCATGCAATTTCGAAAAATTACCGAAACGAACATGACGGACACTTAGGATGTGTAAAACTTTGTAGTATCTTACAGTGTCGCGCCGTGGTAACCCAGTGGTTAACGCGCTTTCTTACTAATGTTTGGACCGTAGTTCCCGGTTCAAATCCCAATGGACGCCAATTTTTTTTAAGAATTATTTTTGATCGTATGAGCCATGCCTGGACGGCGATTTTTTCAGATTTCATATTAAACTTTAGATATCACAAGCTTAGGGATTAAATGTTTGGCAAATCGTACGTGGTCTAACAGTGCTGTAGGTGTACACTTTTTTACGGTGTATTGATCACTCTGCCGTGTAAGTGTGTGGGTGTGATTATATATGCTAAAGTAAGTCTCTGTCTTTTTGTTACGTTTAGTGGTCTAAACTAGTATATCGATATTGATGGCATTTGACAAGGAAATACATTATATCTGTAGGAAGGACACACGACATTCTTTCGGTGTGAATAACAGTTTTAGTCACGATGTTTTGGAACTTATCGAATGGTGTCAAACGGACGGATACGTGTGTTGGTCTGTAATGTTACGTCGGTTGCTCAAGCTGTGCTTCTCGTGCAGTCTGATGGTGTATGATTTGTTAGTAAATTTCGTTTAGAGGCAAATTCTATTTTGGTATAGATGTCGATTTACTCTGGACTGTACCATTACTTTGTGTCTGCGTAAATGTTTCTGGCACCAGTTTACTTTGTCTTCTTTTTTGACATGCCTTGCGGGCGTAAACCTGGCATAAGCGGTAGCTCTAGCAGGGGCCCGAACAGCTAAATTTATTAGAAAATCCAAGAATCAGATGCTCATGCTGAAGATCCAAGCGGAAATAAAGATGTCTTTAGTTAACCCTCCCCCCCCCCTCGCCACACGCATCCCTGCAACTTTTGATTTTCTGTTTGCATATGTGTTGGAAACCGATTCTCTTTATGAGACAGGTTCGATGGTAGACGATGTAGTGATGGATCTCCTGTCATATTATGCTGACTCGGTGTTCTTTGAGACCAATCCTAAGTTACTAACAGCTTTCTATATTTAATTCTGACAGTGAAATTCTAAGTCCACGTGTACGAAGTCGCGAGTATCGGCTAGTAAATTATAATCAAATCAAGTGATCGTATCGTTGTTACAAGTGTTATTTCTTAACAGAACTAAACAAGAAAGTGATACAACGCTATAAACAAGAAAGTGAATCAATTTTATTGTAATATTATTTACACAATACACTGGTGAGTCCCTATTACAGAGATATTATTATTTAACGGCAGAAATTGTAAATTATTTTATTCTCAGATAAATGAATACTGTGTTTGTTACAGTGAAAGTGGACAGATATAGATAAATTTGTGGTAAAAAGATCTCATACTCATTAACATACATCAGATCAGTCAGCGAGTAAAATTACGAAAAAATCAGTGTTATCATTCATTGACAAATTGCAGTTTTGTTGGATTGTTTAACAAGATTTGCTGTTGTATACTTTCAGAGACGTAGTGGTATAAAATAAGATGGCTTGACTGACAGCGTTGTCTGGAACATAACGAGTGCAAAGGTGTACTGTATTGTATATAGAAGTTTAAGTTTCTGTAAAATAGTGAACATTTTATACGAGGGTGAGTCAAATGAAAAACCTTAAATATTTTTTAAATATTATTTACTGTGCAGAAGTGGTACAGAGCTGTATCACTTTTCAACATAATCTCCCCCACGCTCAATGCTAGTCCTCCAGCGCTTACAAAGTGCATTAATTCATTTAGAAAAAAATTCTTTTGGTAGTCCGCACAACCACTCATGCACCGCGTGGCGCACCTCTTCATCAGAATGGAACTTCTTTCCTCCCATTGCTTCTTTGAGTGGTCAAACATATGTAAATCACTTGGGGCAAGGTCTGGTAGGTATGGTGGATGAGGAAGACACTCAAAATGCATGTCTGTGATTGTTGCAACTGTTGTACGGGCAGTGTGGGTCCTTCAAGTGCCATGTTGCAAAAAGATACCTGATGACAGCAATCCACGTCGCTTTGATTTGATTGCAGGCTGAAGATGATTTTTTAGGAGACCTGTGTATGTGACAGTGGTCCCTCTAGGCATGTAATGCTCCAAAATGACGCCTTTTCCGTCCCAAAAAGAGAGTCAGCATAACCTTCCCCTGCTGATGGTTCTCTTCGAAACTTCTTTGGTTTTGGTGATGAAGAATGGTGCCATTCCTTGCTCACTCTCTTCGTTTCCGGTTGGTGGAAGTGAACCCAGGTTTCGTTCCCAGTAACCATTCTTGCAAGGAAGCCACCACCTTCTCGTTCAAAAGCGCCGAAGAAGTTCTTCACAAGCATCAACACGCGTCGTCCTCATCATTTCAGGGAGTCAGCTGCCGTGGCACCCATCTTGCAGACACTTTGTGAAACTGGAGCACATCATGCACAAATGTGGTGTGCTGAACCATGACTAATCTTTAAACATGCTGCAATGTCATTCAGTGTCACTCGGCGGTTTTCCATCACTATGGCTTCAACTGCTGCAATGTTCTGTGGAGTCACAACTCATGGTGCCTGACCTGGACGAGGAGCATCTTCCACTGAAGTCACACCATTTTCGAACTTCCTACTCCATTCGTAGACTTGCTGCTGTGACAAACATACATCACCGTACTGAACCTTCATTCGTCGATGAATTTCAATAGGTTTCACACCTTCACTACTCAAAAACCGAATAACAGAACGCTGTTCTTCCCTGGTGCAAGTCTCAAGTGGGGCAGACATCTTTATACTGATGCTGCGACGGTATTTGTGCATCTGCACTATGCTGCCACCTACAGGCCATTCTGCATGCTGCTTATAGCACGCTTACCAACTTACAAGATCGAGTTGAGCTCAAGCTTTCGTGGAAGACGGAACTTTAAGGAAATAGTGCCGTGTTTACACACTCGAGTGAGAGCGGAAACAAGTGGTCGGAGAGGAAGCGGCGTTACGGCCCACACAGGTCGAATTCTGCTATCGTGTAGTAACCAGTGTTAACCGGGAACAACACTTAATAACAAGAACAAAGAAGTGAGCTTGTGTTTGTGCACATACTGACTTAAAGTGTACAATTAACAACTGTTGGAGTGTAGATAACATCTGCGCATACAGGCGAGAGGAGATGGCCGAAGCAAGTGGCGGAATGAATCCTCAAATAGAAGAAGAAAACATTGAAACCTTTGTATATGAAAATGAACAAGACATGGCGGAACCAGTGAAGAATAAAATAGAAGAACGAGTGACTGAGAGTGAGGAAGAAGAAACGTACAACCTCAGGAGGAAACGTCGAGCGGTAGAGAAAAGACAATCACACAAAATAAGCAAAGAAGAATTAATCCTATTGGAGATGTTTAGAAACAAGAAGAAAGATCAGGGACACCAACAGAAGAATATGATCCAAACATATTCAACATCACAGCCGGAAGGGAAGGACGAGGAACGCAGCAAGAAGAAAGAAGACACACTCTGGAAAACAGGGAAGCGAGTAAAGTCAACAAGTTTATGTTCACAGAACGCAACAGAAGGTATAAAGCCAACTCAGATGGCCCATTCATAGTGATGGTAGAACCAATGGGCGAGGGAAATATGCAACACCCAATTCAACTAGGGAAGGTATTCTACAATAAAGTTCCTGGACTGAAAAGAATAAACCAACAAGGAAAGAATAGAATGGCCATGGAATTTACGGAACAGAATTTGCCAACCAATTCATAGCAAACGATATCTTACTACAGTCTATGAGACTTAAGGCCTTTGTACCGGCTAGTAGAGTGGAGTGTAAAGGAGTCATCAAGTTCGTCCCACTGGACTTATCAGAAGAAGAGATAAAGCTAAACGCCACATCGGAGGCGCCAATCATCGACGTGAGGCGTTCACCAAGAAAACGCAACTGGATGGAAAGACAGAAACAACACCGCTAAAAACCGTTCAGATAACGTTCGAGAGTCAGTATCTCCCAGAATACATTGAAATATATTACCTCAGGTTCAAGGTCGCAACATATATCTACCCAGTAACACAGTGCTATAAATGTCAGAGATTTGGACACGTGGCAAACAACTGTAAAGGAAAGGAAAGATGTACAAAATGTGGCGAAGAGCATAAAACATCAGAATGTCAAAAGGAAAGCCCCAAATGCGTTAACTGCTGCGGCGAGCATCCTGCCAATGACAGGCTTTGCCCAGTGAGAAAACAAGAGGAGGAGAAAAAAGTAAAGCAAGCAGCACACAGCAAAAATACAGGGACCACAGAATACGAGTACAAGCACGGAGACTTCCCCACTCTACAGAAGAGATCATTCAGAGACGTCACCATAGACATGGAACAGCCTGGCACGGTGGACCGACACCAAAAGACAATAAATGTGGTGGCACAGGTATCACGGGAGACCCAGACCGAGGAAGTACCCAATATAGAAAGCAATGAAGAAATAATCACCATCATAGTCAAAACAATAATGAAAGCTCTAGCCCAACATATGAAGGGCAAAATGACAACGACTGTACTCCAAAAAGTACAAGACATTGCCACTAGAAGCATAATACAAGAAATCAGACAGATAGGCTCAACTATGCAGAACTCAGAGAACTCCAGACAACAACTGAAAATGGCTAGGAGAAGACAAATAAACATAATACAATGGAACGCCAGAAGTCTGTACCATAAATGGAACGATCTTCAAAGACTACTGGAGGAACACAAAGCAGACGTGGTACTGATCACGGAAACGTGGTTAAGTCAAGCACATACTCTAAAACATAGGCTCTACAACATCTACAGGAAGGACAGGGAAGACGGATACGGTGGTGTGGCCATCATGATCAGAAATGGAATGAACAGCTCCATCATAAACATGGTGATATCAGCAACTGATATAGAAATCCTAGCAATAGACATCACACAAGGAGGCACCATCAACACGGTTTCTGTAATATACAAACCACCAAGGGTCAGTTCTTACTGAAGAGTAATGGTCAGAAAATACTCAACCAGCTCCCATCAGGAAGTATCCTGGGAGGAGACTTCAACGCCCATCACCCATTGTGGCACGACAGTCGAACAGACCAGCAAGAAGAAGAAATTGCAGCCGCAATTACATCATCCATATTTACCATGCTCAATAATGAACCTGGAACCAGAATAGGAACACCTTATCAAAGAAGATCAGTCGCCAGACATATCTATAGTATCTGCAAACCTCAGACAAAAAACAACGTGGAGATACTTAAGGACACCCTGGGCAGCGATCATTTCGTTATAAAAATGACGGTAGATGCACCAAGCACACGTAACCACGAGCCACCAAGGACCTTATGGAACTGCCAAAAGAGCCAAATGGGAGCAATATCAGGAGAAGATAAATATGCTAATGAACAGGAGAATGATGAGGATGGCCAATTACAGCAACGATACAATAATTTCGAGGGAATAATTACATCTGCAGCCAAAGAATGCATACCCCTGACCAAAATGAAAGGAGAGACTTCTACAGAAAGGAAACCGTGGTGGACAGCGGAATGCTCCAAAGCCATAGCTAGACGACGTTTAGCCATCAAAGCATATAGACAGTGTCCGACAGTGGACAAATTTGCTACGCTCAGGACGGCAATAGTGGAAGCCAGGACAATCATAAGAAGAGCCAAAAGAAAAGGATGGGAAGAGTTCTGCGATAACATCAAATATGGAATCCACGCCTCAAGAAATGTGGAAGAAGCTAAGATGGTTTATAGGAAGCCAAACAAACGCTAGATGGATCATCAGCAACAAAGAAGCAGCGGAACAATTTTTGGCCCTGACTGCGCCCTCGTACGTCCCGCTAGAACGAAGCGTGGACTCTGCTATAAAGCGAGACACTCAGCCAAAGAGACCAAATCACAACAAGTTTGAATGTCAGAGCTACAATGCGCAATAAAAAGAGGAAGATAAGGCCCCCAGACTAGACGGCATAACATACTCCATGATAGAAAAACTTCCACAAGAGCGAAACAGAAGTTACTGGAACTGTATAATGACATGTTGACAACAACATATGTGCCAGAACAGTGGAGAAATGTCCTCATCATACCAATCCTAAAGGTGAACAAGGAGAAAACTAAAAGCGAATCATACAGACCCATCTCCCTACTATCCTGTCTTGCAAAGATCATGAGTATAATGATCAAGAACAGAATGCAGTGGTTCATCGAGCACCACAAGAAACTGGACAGCAGAACAATGGGATTCCGGAAAGGATATGGAATATTAGACAACATAACAACACTAGTCACGGACATACAACTAAGTTACGCTAGAGGAAAACTATCTACTCGCGGCCTTCCTTGACATCAAGGACGCATATACAACGTTCAGATCAACATACTCCAAGAAACCTTGGACAACATGGGTCTGCCAAGAGAAATAGTCAACTGGTACACTAGATACTTGGAGCATAGAGTAAATATACTCTATACAGCAGAAGGAGAGATACTTGCTCGTCATGTATATCAGGGACTACCCCAAGGAGATCCCTCGAGTCCCACACTGTTCAACAATATATACTACAAAAATGTTCAACCGGTTGAGAAGCCTAACAACATACGCACAATACGCGGATGACTTCGTAGTATATGTGACCCACCCAAACAAAGAGAAGGCTAGAACCATACTTGAAGAACAAGTGAAGGAGACACGAAACATCTTGAAGGAGAGAGGGATGGATCTATCCATTCAGAAAAGCAAAGTAGGAATCTTCACGCAAAGACAGTTTGCAAATGAGGATTTCAAAATCTGCATAGACGGAATGCATATGGAAGTAGTTAGGGAAACAAAGTTCTTAGGCATGTGGCTGGACACAAAGCTGTCCTGGAAAAGACACATAGAAGAGACAAGACAAGCTGCGTTACAAAGATTAAACATCTACAAAACGCTGGCTACACCAAACAAAGTCACGGACCCCCGACAGCTGCGAAAGATATACTTCGCCTTAATAAGAAGCAAAATTGAATATGGGGGATTCCTATATGAAACTGCATCCACGACCACACTTAAAAAACTGGATACCGTACAATCTGCCGCCTTGAGGATAGCGGGCGGCTTTCTAAGAACAACGCCAGTCATGGCAATGGAAGTGGAAATGGCAACGCCACCCCTATCATTAAAGAAGGAAGAAATTGGGCCTAAAATTCTGGACAAAAGTAAGGACCAACACCAGTCATCCTCTGGGAGAAAAGTGCGTACATTGGTGCATGAATATACAGTGAAACCACAAAAATCACATAAGAGCCCAAGTCTCATAAAATACTGGGAAATAACTAACCGATGGAACATAGCAACCTCTGAGATCAACGATATGTATAGAGAACGAGAACCGTGGCCAAGGATGGAAATGGATCAACATGTGTACACAGACCTGACAGTAGATGTATCAAAGAAGAAGGAACAAAATACTGAAATCATAAAGCAGCTGTCTCTGCAAACCTTAAACACAAGATTGGAAGGATGGAGACAAATATTTACCGACGGATCAAGAGAGAACGAGGAATCCACCACAGCAGCGTACATCGACATGGTGCAAGAAGTGCATGAGGCGTACAGACTACCAACCCCAATGTCCATATTTTCAGCAGAGATTATAGCGATACTAAAAGCAATCAAGTACATAAATGAAGTGGGTATTGTTAAGGCAGTCATCTGTTCGGATGCTAAAAGCGCCCTACAGGCCATAAAAGGAATCCCCAAAGGCACGTGCAAAAACTACCTAGCGTTTGAGGCAGCCAGGCAAATAATCAAGGCAACAACGGAAGGAAGAAGAGTCAAACTACAATGGATCCCAGGGCACGTCGGCGTAAGAGGAAATGAAGCGGCGGATGCCATAGCACGGGGACAATTAAATGCAGCAGATATAGAGGAGATACCCATCCCCTACACCGACTACAACCACACAATCACACAAATAGTGAAGAAGGATTGGAAAAGAAGAGTGGTAGAAGAAGAACCGAGCAAGAGCCTCTGGTACAGAACCATAGCAGGAGAACCAGACCACAAACTGTGGTACGCGCCCTTTAAAATAAACAGAAGTGAGATTAAAACAATAGGCAGACTGAGAACAGGACACGCACTCCTACGAGACAGAATGTACACCATGAAGATCGTGGACTACCCGAAATGCCAACAATGCGACGATGTGGAAGATACATATCACTTCCTTTTAAGATGCAAGCAGTATAGGAACACAAGGCAAGAGATAATAGAAGGCGAACTTAAAATCAAGGACATAGCAGACCTAATACAAGTCTTATCCTCACCATCGCTGAAAGCAATAAAAGAAATGCACAAATACGTAATACAGACAAAAAATAGAATATAACAACAAAGGGATATTCAATGCATCGAGCAAGAAAATGTTCTCAAGATTCTCTGTGTATGTCATATGTACTTAAAGTGTAATTCATAATCAGTTGAATGTATTATATGATGTTACTGGCTGTATTAGCCTATGGCTAAAGCCACATAAAAAAAAAAAAAAAAAAAACTTCCAAGATAACGGGCGCTAAATTTCGATATTTTATTAGAAATTAAGGTTTTCATTTGACTCACCCTCGTATATAAAAAAAGTGTTCAGAAAATTGACTTTCGGATTATCAACGTTCTACTGTGTATGCAAGCATTGTGTAAATTAAGATTTTAAAGGCTGTGGTAGACAGTTAAATTTCATTAATCAGAATAGTGACTGATAACAAAACTGCTTAACGAAACTCCACTTTCTTTTTGAAACTGGTAATTTTAGTGCAGATATTATTGCATAAAAAACACAAATAAAATAATGTTGGAATCATTATCCAACTCAATCGAACTGATAAAGTAATTTATCACGATAATAAAGGTTATACAGCAATCGATAATGTTTTCCTTGATATCTGAAAACTCTGGTAACAATCAGGCAAAAAATAAATGGTTTTTCAGATCATGTTGTCCGACATCAACATGGTCTATAGGAACTAGTGATTAAAGAAAGTAATTAGTAAATGCTAATATTAAAAATGCCTTATACCTCACAAGTTGGAATCGGGTTTTCAATGTGCAAAGTGTGAATGGAAAATACTGTATTTTCAGTAACATTGCTTTGAGAGCTGCTACTACAGGAATCAGTGTTGAAAATTTAAGCAAGGATAAAAGCCAGGAATAAGTATAGGCAGAGGCGTAGCTACCATAGGGCTAGGCGGGTGCAGTTCACCGGGGCCATCACGCTCAAGGGGTTCCCGAGCGCAGCTGAGGGGGCCCCCAAGTGCAGCTCTGAGGTCCTTGTGAACGCTACTGTTCAGGGGACCCCAAGCTCAGCTCAGAGGGCCCCCAAGCTCTGCTCAGGGGGCCCCTACCAGCAACTTGGCAGAGCTAAAAAGGAAAGTCGCCCATCTGGGCTGAGGGCCCAAATAATTTTATTTTGCACTGGGGCCCTTGTTGACCTAGCTACGCCACTGGGTCCTGAATGTTAAAGTTGCTCATGTAAATTCATTACGAGTGAAAAGTCGATCGAGAAGACCTTCCTTGTTTACTAATTAACAGAAACCTGATGGATTAATGCTCATAACAACAGCTAAAACATTGCTTGGAGCTGCACGTCCTCATCAACTTAGGGTACCCAAACTAAAACATTAGAACCAATTTCAATTGCAGGAAATTTTTAGTTGCACAGTGAAATTATTTTATGTGCCTGTTCCTCTTGGCCGGAATTGGGACTTGCTCTCTCAAGATTGATGCAGTTCTTTCTTAAACAGAGCTTACAAGAAACATTTGCACCAAACCTCTCATCCCCGTTGTTTTCTCTACAGAAAACGTGAATATATTCATGTCTCTCTGAACACTTGTGAGACCCGAAGGTGTCATTTTCACAAATAACACAACTTTTTTATTGAATTTAAATCACCAGATTTTTATAAAATAATGTGTCACTGTAAAAGAGCAGTATTGATAAAAATTGAAATTTTGTTTAGAGAACATAAAACGTAACACAAAATGTCCTTTTTTTTTTTTTAACGGTTTTATGCCACGTCAAAGTCGAGGTCATTAGAAGCGAGAAAAGGCTGGGTGTAAGTAATGGGAACCAATTCGACCACGATAATATTTTTTGTAAAAGTAAATAACTCTGCAACATTATTGCTAATTTTGTCACCAGCTATCTTTATTTTAATAATTTTACTGTTAACTTCTATCAGACAATGATTAAAGATAAAGAAACGGTAGTTAAAAAGGGTGTTTGATTTTCTTAACATCTGATTATTAATTAATTTTCAATATATATATACAACCAGCCGTCGTGTCGTGGTTGCATCAGCTAACGTTCAGAAAGTGTTGTAGCTTTTCTTAGTAACCACATCGCATAGTGGTCAAAAATCATAAGAGGCACAACGCCTTTTCGAGATAGCTTGCCTTTATTTTTTTTTTTTTTTTTACAGATGAGGCAAAAATAAATCAATATGGAAATAGACTTTTCTTATTAAAAAAATGTAGCGTTTGGGATAAAAAATATACTTATTTTGATTTTAAGTTTAGTTTTGATAAAATATTAAACCTAAATAATTATAAATCTATTTTTCCACCTCCGATCATTCGCATCTGCATCCGCAAAGATGACTTCCCTTGCAACCTTCCCACTAACAAGGGGAGAGTGCCAGTAGTAAAATTCGGATTCAGTTCATACTGTGGGTAATAAAAGCTCATGACTAGAGGTGCAATGTGGCAAAGCAGTAACATGCGCTTCTTCGGCGTCGTAGAGAAAATAGGCATTGAAATATTTCGTTGCATTCAAATACTTTCTACGTTAGGTAGATTCCGAAGGGCACGTGGTGCAGCAAGCAAGCTCTCTGCCTCAGAAAAAAATCGTCGCTGGATTGAAACTCACTGCAAGCAACTTTTTTTTTTTTTTTATCCACATGAACAGCAGCACAGAACCCCCTCTTTACCGTTCATAAGTAATTCTCCTAAGCTTTTACTCCCTATTTTGGAGTGAGTTTAGAAAAAGAGACAGAAGAAATATGAAATGTGCTGGATAATATCTGCTAACAACTGGATTCTTCAGTTGCGGAGCTGAGTCGCATTACTGTTAGAACAACACGCGAAGCAGTGTTGCAATATCATGCAGATTGCAGGGCCTTAGTTTTCGACGTATTACTAACAACTGACTATTAATCCTCGAAAACAATTTGTCAGTTAAAGTTGAATACGTAGTCAAAGATGACCCAAAATTTTGGACCAAAAAATGAAATTATTTAAGGCTGATTTGCTTATTTTCTTTTAATATTTCGAAATTGAATAGGGATTTTTATATATATGAGACAGGTAGCCTAAGCCAGTCATGGAGTAAGGAATATATGGAGAAGACGCAAGGGACCTTCACCACGCACTGGAGAGAAGTGGGGTGGGGAGGCCGCCATATTGCTCGGCCATAGAAACACGGGGAAAAGGCACAAAAGCCTCAGGGGAATCATAAACCAACCGTGGCATCGCAATTTGATGATGGATTATTATGTAACTCGACGAGACGGATCAAAAATGAAGAATAAATTTTTTTGATATCGTGCTTAGTTCTCGAGATATACTGCTTCAAGAGAGATGAGTTTTGGGCTGAAATTCAGAATAAACATTTCCCTAAGGTCAAATTTGATGATAGATTCTTATGTAACACGACGAGGTAACTCGAAAGTGAAGAATATACATTTTCGATATCTCGCTTAGTTCTCGAGAGATGTTGTCTCAAAATTGGGGTGGTTAGGTTAGGTTAAGTCAACGTTTAGAACTTTTTTATAAAAAAAATTTGAACCCTTCAAAAGACCTCATAGCTTCTGAGCTTACTCAGAAGATAGTGTACTGTTAGTGGCCTATGTAACTTTGCTAGCAACATCAGTGGATTTATCTTATTACCATATATCAAAAGTCAGGAGCTTAGTTGGGAGTAGTTTACATCGCGATACACATTGTGTCACTAACATAGTGCTCATGAAATTACTAACTAATAATAAACAAATATGTTTGTACCCTTCTGGTACACGCCGCATTTCAATCTACCCACATTTCCATTAATATTGCCGCTACAAAATCAAACTATGTGGACAGATCTAAGCACATGAAATGCATCGCGAACTACATTTCGGGTTAACAGCAACGTTTGCTTCATCAAGTTTAGTAGTTCACAAAGTACAAATTATCACAATTAATTTCATCGTACACTTTCAGTGTAAACTGAAACTGGAATAAAGCATGCACATTCACTGTATCGCGATGTAAACTTGACCACCTTAAATTAGACTTTCAATACTTGTTTACAATAAGGCTAGCCTTTTAGGTGCAAAGTAGTAACATATGCTGATTGTCTACACTACACCAACAAACATTTGAGAACGATATCATCCAATTGAGAGCAATGAATACATTTATAGCGATTGGTTCTAATCTTGCAGTTGTCTGTCAAACACTTCAAGAACAATAATTACAATGTGATTTAGTTACAAAACGTTATTCCAGGTTGTTTCCTATCTTGTCTGTTTGTGCAACCGTATGCAACACAACTTGGCATTATAAAAAACTTTGAAATATTATAAAATGAAATGTTCACAGCAGCATGCACAGTGCAAACAGCCCAATGTTTTGGGATGATTCCTATAGCCGCCAGTAGCCGCCGCGCATGCGCAGTAGGAGACAAGTTTTTATATGAGGTTTCACCGATTTGGCGTTATTTCGTCTCCATATATTCCTTCCTCCATGAAGCCAGTCAGGTTTAACCAACACCACCGAGAAAACAAGGCCAGGTTACTGTGTTTGTGACGTCACAGATAGTAGTCATCGATTCATCCATATGTCATGTATCTACTATTTAGTTCAGCTCTCTTGACAATATTTTCCTGATTTTATTTAGACAACCAAATTACGTTTTAATTAGAACAATTAGTAGAACTCAACGTGTTTTCAGCTTATAGTTGTTTTCTTAAGTTTTGGGGAATTATTAAAAAATAGTTTTATGAAAATATTTAATACATTTCCTATTTACAGGCAAAAGTTGAAGGTACTTATTTCTGAATGCAAGAGTATACAGAATATAAATCATACAGAATATACTTTTTTATTGAATATAAATTTTATACACAACTGTGACAAATCTTATACCAGTTTCATCCTTTTAACCCGTGGCATTTTTTTTTATTAATAATGAAATCATTTTTGTTCTTAGTATAATTATTCAGTAAAATGTTGATTGAACTGCTCAAAATATATTTTAAAATGACAGATTTATCGTATTTTGTGCAATTATGTCCTAAAAAAATATCCTCCGGTAAGTGACATTGCTTTTCTATTAATCGAGTGATAGTCGGAAACAACTGACAAAACCTATATTCTCTAAACCAACTATAATGCTCTTTAATATGCAATGTAAGATTTCCCAGACATTTTTTCACGGGTAGTATATGTACTACATCTTTGTATTTAGATTTTAAACTGTTTATCATAAATACAAAGGCACTTGTTGCATTTCCACAATCATTGAAAGCATGGCCTACAATATCGCCTCCCTTATAATCTAAATTCGATTTTAAATGAACTTCATCCGTGAGTAAGACTGCAGTTTTATCGTCCTCAGTTAACAACTTAAATTTTAATGATATATAATGCAATTGTTGTTCACTGTTCTGCTCAAATTTAGGATTTGTCATCAACTTGCTGGACAAGAGTTTGAGTGTTGATGGACATCGAAACCTTAACAACTTATAACTTGTAAAGTAGCAATAGGCATTAGGTGATATTGTAAAGAACAAACTGCAAAATATTAGAAAATGAGATGAATACCTGGTTTTTGTTTTGCATGTATTAATTATTGAACATTATTGTGGTATCACAGTCAGCAATTTTTTTCGATAAAACATCAAGATGATTTAAAATTACAGAGATGCACTCCTCTACAGGAGTGCTTTTGATATTATTAATTGAAAATTTCCTAAAGCAGTTGTCAATAATATCATTTACGTGATTTAAATTACTAATGTGACTTGGTACTTTCTTTCCAAACAACATCTTTACCTCTATACTTCCATTATACAATTACTGATAAGTTTTGAGTGACTCTCACTGAACACGTAACGACAGGATTAGGCATATCATTCAATAAAATCAAATCAACAAAGTTAACTTTCTTCAAGAGCAGCCATTCATCACCAACGAGAAAATTCGCTAGTTTACTTTTGAATTCATCGAAACGATCTGTGTTGTAGTCCGCAAGTGTTTCCAAACTCGCAGAAATAGCTTGGTTAACACCTTCAAAACCTAGCCTATGTCTTCCCACCATGGGATCTTCACTTACTTGTTTTACTTCTGGCTTTGTTAAATACTTGGGGTAGTTGTAAAGCCGTGACGGAACAGCACCTGCATTATAAATATTTCAATTACTTGTTGCAATCTTAATATAGGAAATACTTTAAACCTAATTAAAATTTATAAAGGTGCATATGTTGTAATAAAATTCTGTTACCTACCAGGAATAAGCCTCGGATATGACAGAGAAGCAGAAATTTCTTCATTATTTTTCTCATCGATCATACAAATTTCCCTCTGTATTTCATGCTTTTGAAAATGTAATTCACACACCTAAAATAAAGTAAATGTTTGCTTCGTATAAAATAATAAATAATAGTATCCCAGCTAGTAAACATTAAAGCTTTTAAACATAATTCTCGTGGTCAAAACAAGTCACAAATTATTCATCACTAACAAAATTACTACATAATTATAAAATTCTTAGAGATTCTTACCTTAGAAGTCTTGGAGGGCGTAACATTTTCACGTTTAATAGCGTGTAACCACTTTCTTCTTAGCACCTGATCGGTTGGAAAACCAAACATACTAACTTTTGGACCGTTAGGATAATTACCCTTACAGCAAGGTACACAGCAATGGTAAGGCATTTCTTGCTTATTATTATTTAATTATATCACTATAATTAACCAAATTAATATTAATAACAAACACAGAACTCAATAACAACGAATAGCAGACCCCAAACAAGTGATCGTTTCAACAAATGCAATAGCAATGGCAGCCAGTCATGCGCAGTCCAATGACTACGTGTGCTGACGTCATACGTTATAAGATTTGCTGATCCTAGACCTTGTTTTCTCGGTGGTGTTGGTTTAACCAGCATACACTCTTTTAAAGATATTAGAACTTCTAGTTGACATACTAGTATAAATGATGTAAATAACGAATAAGTTTAAATCACAAAAATTTTCTTTTTTTTTTTAAAGAAAAAAAGAAGGGTGAAGTTATTTAAGCTGGGAGAGGATTGTGGATCGAGGTGGCAGGAAGGTAAAGTAATTTGGCCATAGCCGTTTATAGGCATTCATCTGAGGTGATTTCAGAAAGCTATTGAAGACAGAACTCACGATAAAACAATTACGATACCATGCTAGCCAATGGCTGTTAGCAAACAACAAACTATAAAGTTGCATTTCAAGTGAACATATAAGTATGGAAATGTGATTACTTCACGAGGCTTCGATATTAGTAATGAATTGCCAGATTTTAATAATAGGATGAGTTTCATTCCTTCAACAAGATAGATTCTCATTTAATTTATCGAATTTATGTCTGCCAAATATATTCACTACAAGGTGTTGCCTAAGGATTTCAAATATTAGGAAAGGGATTAAATATCCTACTTATAGCAAAAGTATCTAATTGAAAGCACTAAAAACAGACGTTAACATTAGAAGTAATCAGACCCTACTTACATCAGTTGTAATTTTATTGATCGAACAATGTTTCATCACAGAAACATTGTGCTTAAATTCTTAACACAGCTTCTTTGAATTGCGTGTCCAGAAAAGGTGTAGAGATTTTTTTTTTTTGCTGTCGTCAGTCTTTAGACTGGTTTGATGCAATCCTCCATCCCTTCCTATCCTGTGCTAACCTTTTCGTTTCTACATACCCCTTACAACCCACGTCCTCAATTATCTGCTTCATATATTCTAATCTCTGTCTACCTCTACAGTTCTTACCTTCGACTGTTCCCTCCACTAACAAATTAACCAATCCAGCATGTCTCAAAATATGACCTAAAAGCCTGTCTCTTCTTCCTGTAAGCTTCTTCCATAAACTTCTTTTCTCACCCATCATTTCCAAAACTCGTTCATTTCTTACTTTGTCTGTCCACCTAATTTTTAGCATTCTTCTGTAACACCACATTTCAAATGCTTCAAGTTTCTTTCTTTCCGGTATTCCTAAAGTCCATGTTTCACTACCATAAAGTGCTGTGCTCCACACATAGAGTTTTAAAAAGTTCTTTCTAATTCCTAGATCAATATTTGAAACTAAAAGGTTTCTCTTTTTCATGAAGGCTCTTTTTGCTAGTGCTATTCTGCTTTTAACATCATTCCTGCTTCGGCCATTGGTTGTAATTTTGCTTCCCAAGTAACAGAACTCACTCACTTCTCCTATAGCATCCGATCCTATTTTTATATTTAATCTGCTACTATTGGTATCATTTCTGCTACATTTCATCACTTTTGTCTTACTTCGATTTATATTCAGTCCAAAATCTTCCTTCAGTATTTTGTTCATGCCATTCAATAACTTCTCAATATCCTCAGCCCTCTCTGCTAACAAGACAATGTCATCAGCAAATCGTAGCATACTGATTTTTTCTCCCTGAAAACTTATGCCGCATGGAAATTTTTCTTTGACTTTCTTCATTGCTTCTTCTACATACAAGTTGAATATTAACGGGGATAGACTACAACCTTGTCTCACACCCTTTTTAACCGATGCATGTCTCTCGTGATTCTCTACTTTTATTACAGCCACTTGATTCTTATATAGTTTATAGAGTATTGTTCTATCTCGATACTTTAGACCTGACTTCTTTAAAATTTTGAACATCTTGTCCCACCTAACATTATCAAAAGCTTTTTCTAAATCAACAAATGCCATAAAAGTATCTTTGTTTTTCTTGATCCGCCCTTCAAGTATTAATCTTAAAGACAGAATTGCTTCCCTTGTACCGCGATTTTTCCTAAACCCAAACTGATCTTCACCTACTATCTCTTCTACTACCCTTTCCATCCTTCTGTATAATATTCTGGTCAGTAATTTTGAAGCATGTGATGTTAGACTAATGGTGAGATAATTCTCACATTTGTCGGCTTGTGCTTTCTTTGGAAGTGTGAAGATGATATTTTTATTAAAATCAGTTGGAATTTCTCCTGTTTCATAACTTTTTGATATCAGCTTGAATAATCTTTCGATTCCTTCCTCTCCTAGAGATTTAAGAAGTTCTGCAGGGATCTCCTCAATTCCAACTGCCTTATTTGCTTTCAAGTCATTCAGAGCTTTATTAAATTCTATTCTCAAAACAGGATCTCCTAAGTCATCAATGTCGACGTCACCTTCCTTTTCCAATACACTATTGTTCAAGTCGTCCCCATCATATAGTTTCTCAATGTATTCCTTCCATCGGTTAGCTCTATCTTCTGAGCTTAAAAGAGGTTTCCCATCGGCAGCTTTAATGTTCATACCTCTTTTCTTCATTTCTCCAAAATTCTGTTTGATCTTTCTACAGGGTGGGGCATTTAATATGTTTTCTGGAAATATTTCGGAAAGAAAGCATTTTAACAAACAATAACCTATATAAAAAATAATCGTACAGTAGGGGGCTACAATTATGTGATATTGGTTTTTTCACAGGTGGCGCTGTTGTCGTTATAACTAGGTCAACTTAATTCTTTTAAATGGGAACCCCTATTTTTTTTTTGAAGATTCCGATTCCTCATGAAAAAATAAAAATAGTTTGCTTAACTCACTTTTCTGTTAGCCTCACAGATTGCGCTGTAATCGCGAAAAATGAATATTCGCGTTTTTTGTGTATAATTTTAATTATTGTTTAAATAATTACATGTAATTTTCATTCTGTAAACATGGAAGGTAATTTCAAAGGATAATGACGAAATTGATTTTTTAAATGCTTATTCTTACTTATTTGCAGCCATGTCTACAGCAGGTGCTCAAAAAGGTGACCATTTACTTCCAGACATTTTCTGACCCTTTGCAGAAATGATGCCTGAACAGCTCGAAGTGTGTCAGAAAATGTCTGGAAGTAAATGGTCATCTTTTTGAGCACCTGCTGTAGACATGGCTGCAAATAAGTAAGAAAAAGCATTTAAAAAACCAATTTCGTCATTATCCTTTAAAATTACCTTCCATGTTTACAGAATGAAAATTACATGTAATTATTTAAACAATAATTAAAATTATACACAAAAAACGCGAATATCCATTTTTCGCGATTAAAGCGCCATCTGTGAGGCTAACAGAAAAGTGAGTTAAGCAAACTATTTTTATTTTTTCATGAGGAATCGGAATCTTCAAAAAAAAATAGGGGTTCCCATTTAAAAGAATTAAGTTGACCTTGTTGTAACGACAACAGCGCCACCTGTGAAAAAACCAATATCACATAATTGTAGCCCCCTACTGTACGATTATTTTTTATATAGGTTATTGTTTGTTAAAATGCTTTCTTTCCGAAATATTTCCAGAAAACATATTAAATGCCCCACCCTGTATATGCAACATCTACTTTTCCTATGACCATTTCCTTTTCTACTTCTTCACATTTTTCTTGTAGCCATTTTTCTTTTGCTATTTTGCATTTCTTACTTATTTGATTTCTAAATTGCGTGTACTGCTCTCTTCCTGCTTCATCCTGAGCATTTTTGTACCTTCTCCTCTGATCCATCAGCTCCAAAATTTCTTCTGTGATCCAAGGTTTTCGGGCAGCTTGTACCCTAAAGCCTAATGTCTCTTTGCCAGCTTTCATTATTTCGGTCTTTAGTGCATTCCATTCGTCCTCGGTTGAGCTCTTTTCACTGTTACTTCTTAGACCTAAGTCTGCCATTTCTGCAAATTTTTCTCTTGTGCTAGATTGTTTCAGCTTATTCACCGCCAGTCTGTTCTGCTTATGCTGCTTCCTTATTCGCTTGAATTTCAGCCTGCACTTCATTACTATCAAATTATGGTCCGAGTCTATGTCTGCTCCTGGGTACGCTTTACAGTCTAGAACTTGATTCCTGAATCTCTGTTTGACCATGATATAATCTAGTTGATATCTGCCTGTATCCCCAGGACGTTTCCAGGTGTATATTCTTCTTGCATGGTTCTTAAACAGTGTGTTCGCCACTACTAGCTTATATCTTTCACAAAATTCTAGCAACCTGCTTCCTCGTTCATTTCTTTCTCCTAGACCAAAACTTCCTACAGTATTCCCCTCTTTTCCTTCTCCCACTATTGCATTCCAATCACCCATGATTATTAGATTTTCCTCCCCTTTCACATATTGGATTAATTCTTCAATTTCAGCGTATATTTTTTCTATTTCTTCATCATCTTCCTGTGACGTTGGCATATATACTTGTACTAATGTGGTTGGGACGGGCTTAGTTTCTAACCTCATCAAAATAATCCTGTCACTAAACTGTTCATAATAACTCACCCGTTTCCCTACTTTCTTGTTCATTACAAATCCTACACCAGTGACTCCATTGACAGCTTGTGTGCTAATTATCCTGTGTTCCCCAGACCAGAAATCCTGTGCGTCCTTCCATTTAATCTCACTAATCCCAACAACATCTAACTTAAGTTGTTCCATCTCCCTTTTTAAATTTTCTAACCTACCTGCCCTATTCAGACTTCTAACATTCCACGCTCCGACTCGTAGAATGTTTCTATCCATTCTGATGACTCCTCCCTGAGCAGTCCCCACCCGGAGATCCGATTGGGGGACTATTTTACCTCCGGAATATTTTACCCAGGAAGAAGCCATCATGATATATGTAATTTGAGAGGATTACATGTCCTTGGGATACCCTTTGGGTCTTTAATGCAGTGGTTTCCCGTTGCCTTCTGCATCCCCATGTCGTTGATCATTTCTGATTCATCCGCCTTTAGGGGCCGTTTCCAACCCAAGGGCAAGAGGGTGCCCTGAACCACTCCCCGCTCTTCCGCCCTCCTTTCGGAGGCCGTTGGCAAGCAGTGGGTGACTCCTTATACCGGGAATCTTTCAGTCGCCAGAGCCTCGTCCGTGCAAACAGGGTGCACCACGTGAAGGAGAGGTTGACATTTGGTTGGAAAAGACTAGTATTGTCTCTCCCAAACCCTACCAATCAGAATATTTTCAACCGTTTTTAATGTCTCCAATCTTGAACATTAATGAGTATTTTCATCTGTTCCAACCATTTCAATTTTCATTCTACGAGTCAAGAATTTCAGTTTGTTTGTTTCATTCTGTACAACAAATCTTTACCAACTTCAAATATATCTCTCTTCAACATCATTTACCTTCACCTAAATCGTCATCCTTGTTTTCCATTACTTATGTATTTAAATTACCAGTAAACTTCTGTTTCATATTAAATTCGTCCAGATTGTCAGTTCCATTATACTTGTTGAAGTGAAAACTTCTATAGTCGGTTACGCGATGTTTGGATGGGGATAAATCTATGTTCGCAAGAAGCCACCTGTTGCGCGTATGATGTACGCAGGACTTTTTCGCAAAATCTTTATTCAAACACACAGTTTTGTATCCGATTTTGATTGAATTTTGCACACATATACTTTAAAACAAATGGAAAAAACAGTTGACGTTTGATTTACAGAAACCTAAACTCTCTCCTCCTTTTCCCCTCACCTTAATTTCTGACACCGTTGTTCATACAAACCCATAGTTTTTAGGAGTTGTATTTGATTATATGAGCTACGCCGGGACGTTCCGTGGTAGGCCTCTGAAGAAAGGAATTAGCCTTCTTGCCTCTGACTTTATAGCTTGGTACATATCCTTCGGGAAGATTCGACGAACCGTTGGGTTGTGAATTAAGTTAGATTTTTAATTCTTGACTGAAAACTTTTTTGGTGCGTTGGGTGATTTTTGGATGGGTAAAATTTAATGAGTTTGTATTACCGATATGCTAATGTTAATAGTATTTCTGTAGTGGCCTGGTGGCTCAGTGGTTAAGGTGTCTGACTGGCGAACGAAAGGTCTCCGATTCGAATCTCGGTCTCAGCGAGGTTTTTCATGGACCATTAACCCTAACTTTACATCTGGCGTAGCTTCCCGTGTAATGTAGAGTACCCCAGAATGCTTCCGTGGTTTGGATTCCACGTTAAACTGTAGGTCCTCTATACCGGTTAGGCTTACGGGGTTATAGGTTAAGGTGGCTAAGGCAGGGGCGGAATACGCAGGCACTAGAAACCCGGTCACTAGTTCGTTACAACCACAAGGAATTGTTTGTTATTATTTAGTATATCTGTAGCTTTAAGTATGACGTGTTGCGCGTATGATATTAATAGTTTATGTTTTCGCTTCTGTCGGTAGTCCCCAATGACTGCCATGTTTTTCTGAATTTTTTCTTCTTCTTTTATTTCCGAACTTCTGTCACTACTCTATCAGTATAAAATTGTTGAAACACTGAGTGCCTACTTCCATACATGATTCTAAAGCAAATGTTTCATTCGTGGGTCCTTGTTTAGCCATAGAAATAGTCTACTATTATGTAGCTTTGAATATTCCCTGGGTGTTTCCACATTGAACTTGCTGCAACTAGTTTATGTCCAGGGCCATAGCTATCGGAGGGCTAGGCGGAGCCGTGCACCGGGACCCTCAAGCGCAGCTAAGGGGGGATCCCCTCAGCCAGGAAAATTGCACCGGGGCCCTTAACTTAGCTACGCCACTGTTTATGTCTATCACAAAATTGCAACAGCCATGTTCCTCTTCCATTTTTAATCCTGCAGGATGTCCACAAAATTCTGCTACCATTAAACTGAAACATACCTCGTGAAATATATTATGAGATTGAGCCATGTAGTTTTTTGTAACATGTTCTGCATCTCTCAAAGTTTTATTTTGATTTATTACAGATAAACTGCAACTAATGCAAACTTTCCGGTGTGTGCTTATTTTGATGCTTTCCTCAGTTGAAGACGACAACGGATACCTACTGAGAGTGCCGTTCTCTGATGAGACCTCTTTGCCCGGAAAGGTTAACCACTACAACGTTCGGATGTGGGGTTCTGAAAAACCACACATACTGGGCGAATGTTTTCATGGTATCCCCACTGTTAACGTTTGGTGTGGTCTTATGCGCATTATAGTAATCAGCCCATTTTTTTTTTCTGAGAAGATGATTAGAGATGCAATTTCCTGCAACAAGATTAATGAGTATCTACTTCCTCAGGTATTGGACCTGCAGCCAACCATAATGTTTCAACAAGACGCTACACCTGCTGATTGGTCTGGTGAAGTTAGAGACCTTTGGAATAAACATTCATTTGGGATATGGATTGCTTGCTATGGAACAATCGTCTGGCCACCGCACTCACCTGATTGGAGATATAGAACATGTTGAAAAATCGCACATAGTTAGCAAGGTACATTTCATTGTAATGGTAGCAGCACTTTATGAAAACTCTGCACTTTACATCTAACATCTCATAGATTTTTCTTACATTTTAGCAATTAAATTTTTGATACATTGTATACATCTTGTCATCATATTCTGTCACTGATTGATCTGAAGCAACTTTTAGGTGACAATATTTCTTCAGTAAACATTTTTACTCTTCAATGTAGTTATTTTGTTTTGTCTTGTGAATCCTTGTCTATAAATTCTTTATAAATATCTTAGAATTCATTTTGATGACATAAGGCAAGAGGATTTCGAGGACTATCAACAATCCTCTAACTTCTTATTAGGAACTTGAGCTTAATCATCATTTTTTCAGTGCTATACCTTCATCAGGTTGGTAGGAAAATATGAGTTTACTTGCATCTGAGATCATGAAAATCATACATAACAGCCAGACTAAATACGAGGAGTACTTTTAAGTGTGCAAAGAGTAATAAAATTTCATTATCATTTTGTATTAATAACAAATGCCATAAAGTATTAAAAGACAAGGCACTTCACCCTGAAAGTTATAAAGCAAAACCGATAGAACTTCTTTCATTCACTTTTACTGTTAATATATATATATCTTGAAATATAGGAAAAAAGGCATCAGAATAATCAGGACGTGAGTAGTAATTAAAAAACATAAGTACAACTAATATGGACTGTAAGAATTTGGGAGAGACATAATTAGCCTCTTCCAACTAAATGTCAATCTCTCCTTCATGTGGTGTATCCGCCAATGGGATCTCTAGGTGCAGACTGCTCAGTAAGTAGTCATCAGAAAGGATAGAAACATTATATGAGTTGGAGCATGTAATGTAAGATGTCTGAATACGGCAGATAGATTAGAAAATTTGAAAAGGAGATAGGACAGCTTAATGCGGTAGGATTAGTGTGATTAAGTGGAAGGATGCACAAGATTTCTGGTCTCAGAAACATAGAATAATTAACACAAAGGCTGTCAGTGGAATTAACGGTGTGTTGTTTATAATGAACAAAACAGCAGGGAAATGGTTGAGCATAATGAAAGTATCATTTTGATGAGGGTAGAAACTAAGCCTGCTCCAACCATGTTAGTACAAGTCCACATGCCCACATCACAGGAATGGAAGGTGATGAAGAGAATGTATGATGAAATTGAAGAATTAATTCAATATGTGAAGGGGCTGGAAAATCTAATAATAATGGTTGATTGGAATATGAAAGTGGGAGAGGGTAATAATTTAGGAAGTTTTGGTCTAGGAGAAAGAAATGAGAGAGGAAACAGGTGGTTAGAAATTTGTTAAAAATAAAAAACTTATGTTGGTGAACACACTATGTAAGAATCATGCAAGACTGATATATACCTGGAAACCAGGGGACACAGGTAGGTAAGCTAGAATATATAATGGTCATACAGAGATTCATGAATCAAGTTCTAGACTCTAAAACATTACCAGGAGCTGACATTGACTCTGACCACAATCTGATAGTTATGAAATGCAGGCTGAAATACAAGAAAATAAAGAAGTAAAACAGGCTGGAAGTGAAAAAAATTTGAGCAATCTAAAATGAGAGAAAAATTTGCAGATATGGTGCATGTGATTCTAAGAAATAAATTTGAATGGTGTTCAACTCAGGATTAATGGAATGCACTGAAGAGGACACAAGCTACTAGAAAATGTTGAAATTTTGAAGTTAATTGATCAGAGAAGAAGGCACAAAAATGCTCAGAATGAAGTAGGAAGAGTGCAGTAAAGACAGTTAAGAAATCAAATACACAGGGAATAGGGAACACAGTAAAAAAAGGAAGAAATCAAAATATTGTACGCAAGAAAAATGCAAAGAAGTAGAAAATAAAATCATCGTAGGTAAAGTAGACGTGGCTTGTAGGAGGTCCAAATCTTTTTGGGGGGGAATGAAGAACATTAAAGCTGCTTATGGGAAATCTCTTTCAAGCTCAGAAGATTTGATGGAAGGAATACATAGAGGAACTTTATGATGAGGATGATATGAACAATAGTGTACTGGAAAAAGAAAGCAATTTTGACACTCATGGATGGCTTAGGAAATTCTAATTTAAGAATTGAATTTGTCAGAGCTTAGAAAGAGTTGAAATCTAAGTAAGCCCTAAGAATTGATGAGATTCTGGCAGAACTTCTAAAATCCCTAGGAGCATAAGGAATCCAAAGATCATTCAAACTGATATCAAGCAGTTACGTAGCATGGGAAATTCCAACTGATTTTAATAAAAGTGTCATCTTCACACTTCAAAAGAAAGCACAAGTTCACAAATGTGAGAATTATTGTACGATAAGTCTAACAACATTTTCTTCAAAATCACTGGCTAGGACAATATGCAGAAGAATAGAACGGATAGTACAAGAGATAGTAGACAAAGATCAGTGTGGATTTAGAAAATAATGCAACACAAGAGAAGCAATTCTGACTTTAAGATTAATATAAGATAGGTGGATAAAAAGCTATTATATGGAGTTTGTAGATTTAGAAAAATATTTTTATAACATTAGACAGGACAAGATGTTAAAAATTTTAAAGGAGTCAGTTGTAAAACATTGAGATATATGAATACTATATAATCTATGTACGAATTTAGTGTGTAAAATAAAAATAGACTCATCAGAGACATGAATTAGTTGAAAAGGATGTAAGACAAGGTTGTAGCCTATCCACATTAATTTTTAATTTGTATGTACAGGAAGTAATAAAGGAAATAAAAGAAAAATTTGAATGTGGCTTAGATGTTGAAATGAGAAAAAATCAGTATGGTACAATTTGCTGATGATGTCCTATTAACAGAACAGACTGATGATATTGAGAAACTAATGAATGGCATGAACAAAATACTGAAGGAAGAGTTTGACTAAACTTAAATCAAAGCAAGATGAATGTGATGGATTGTAGCAGATATCATGGCAATTATATTAAATTAAATATAAAAATCGGATCTGATACAATGTGACAAATAAGTTAATTTTATTATCTAGGAAATTAATTTACAACTAAGGGCTCAAACATGAATGATGCTAAAAGCAAATAAGCACTAATGAAAACAGCCTTCTTGAATTAGAGAAATTTTTTCTTTAAAATATTGACCTAGGAATCAGAAAGAACGGCTTAAAACTATATGGCTGGAGAAAGTACTTATGGTAGTGAAGCATGGAGTTTGGAAATACCCGAAAGAAGGAAAACTGAAGCACTTGAAATGTGGTGCTATAGAAGATTCTGAAAATTAAGTAGATGGATAAAGTACAGAATGAACATCTTTTGGAAATGATGTCGGAGGAAAGAAGTTTGTGGAAGAGTCTTGTGGATAGACGATACAAGATGATGGGCCACTCTTTAAGAAATATATATATACATATATATCGAGTCCTGCGACAAGGTTACGACTTCCGTCGAGCCTGCCCTGAAATGAGAAACCTCCTTCAAAAAATCCTCCCTCACCCACCAGAACCTGCTTCAGCAGACCTTCAAACCTCAACCAACTCTTGGTCCATAAACACAGAGCCCCTCGGCCTGCAAGGCAGCCCCAAGGCTTGTTTCCTTGCAACAGATCCCGCTGCAAATTATGTAGTGTGCACCCATTTTCAACCACATTTACCAACCCCGTAACTGAGGAAAACTTCCCCATCACAGGACTTGCCATGTGTGTATCCTCCCACCTTATATATCAACTCACCTGTAACCATTGCCTAGACTCCAACATTGGTCTGACAACGAATCCACTTGCCATCAGGATGAATGGACACTGACAACTGATATTCGCCCAGAACCCTGACCTCCATGTATATTATCATGTCACCACTCATGGCACCAACAATTTCAACACATGTTTTGCAGTCCGCACCATGAGAGTCCTCTCGGACAAAAGCAGCATCTCGGAACTCAGAAGGTGGGAAATGGCTTATCAGTACCAACTGGGTATCAGACAACCACCAGGACTAAATTTAAGATTGCACCAATTTTCCACCCCCCCCCTCCCTTCCACCCACCCCCCTCACCTCCTACCTTTTCTCACAAAACCATCGCTCACCAGAACCTATCTTTTTGTAATGTGTAACTTCAAAATTTGCTTAGTTTTAATTTCCAAATAGGTTTTTTTTTTATTATTTCACATATTTCTCAGTTTCTTGCACATACTTCCTTGAGGTAAAAGGCTAATTAGGACCATCAGCTGATGTCTACCGCACATCCATGATGGGTTCCTATATACAGGTAGATTATCTATTTATTATTATTTTCTGGTTTATGTCTTTCTACTCCCACCCTCACTTCCCGCCATGAGCTACCGGTCTTGTTGGCTAACTCAGTTGGCTACTAGCCTCCAGCATGCAACCATCTCATTCTACTACTGAAGAAGGGCTATAGGCTCAAAAATTTACTCTGTGTGTGTACATGTTTTTTTCCGTGTCTCCATGCTGCAGGAATCCTCTTCTACGGTAATCGGTGGTTTTTCTCCATATACATATATATATATATATATTTCGCTAAACTAATTTGAAAATGTATTTCCATAATGTAGCATTCAATACTGGCCGTTTAAGTTTGGAACAACTGAACATGTAAAATCTGTATTGTGCATTTATTAATCCTAATTATTATGATTAATATTAATTAAATTAAAAAAATGAGTTTGTGAACTATTCAGCACTTCTCAGATTGTTGTCATATTGTATCAAAGGAGTATTTACCTTCTGTTTTATTCTAATTACTGGAAGTGGTAGTGTTACAGTTAAGGGGTTTTAAAGGTGTCCTGCTCAAGCACTAAGACACAATGACAATGCCCTCTAGCCCTCTAAAAAACATATAATCTGCAACAGTAAATGTTCATGTTCACTGCCATGTTATGAAATGAATAATGAATGTTATCAAGTGCAACTGATGTCTTTGTTAGCCAGAGTAAATGTTCTCCTGGGATGGTGCTGCACCCTGGTATTAATTGCCAACATTTTGGCAGTACTTTTTTGGCCTACTTTTAGAGCAAAACAGCTCTTAGCTATGTTTTACATTTAATTATGATGGCTTGTGCACTAGGTGGACATTTCTTTACACACATATATTCCCTCTTTCTCATACCCACCTACTTTTACCTTTTACAAATGTTAACTTTAAATTCTTTCAGAGTTTTTAGTAAATTGTTCATTATTTCCCTTCGTAGTTTGTTCAAATCCCTGACCCCCTACCCATGAAAGAAATATTTCCCACAACCTTATGCATGAAATCAAGTGCCAGCTTGTGGTCATGGTAATCTTTTCCCTTCCATGCATGTCTTTTAATTCTTTCACCAATATCTTTCCACGCCTCACCACCAATATATATATCTTGAACACTCCCACCTCTCCCTTCACCCTCCTCCTGTCTTCCAATGAATTCCATTCCTGTTCCTTTATCATATCAGTCATTGTTCTGAAGTGATTTTAAAAGAAAAAGCTAACAGCTCATCTTTGCATTCCCCTCCAACTCCTATATTTGATGCCCAAAATGTGAGTCCCATACTACACCATCAAATTCAAGAAATGGTTTGACCAAAGTTTTGTAAAGTTATTTCCTCTTGTCCCTGGTAATGTGTCCTGTCCAGTTAAGTTTACTATCAGATATTGTGCAAAGGTATTTACAAGTCTTCAACAAGCAATTCCTTGCCCTCCTTAGAACCATGATCAACCATATATATATATATATATATATATATATATATATATATATAGGAATTAAATTAGGATAGGGAAATGAGCCACCACTTACCTTTATATGATGGACGTGGGGTGCGAACACACAGAAAAGGCAAAAACACAACATATAAAGAAATTTTCAGGACGAACCCTTTATCAACATTATGGGAGATGGGTGATGTTGGAGACTGTCTCAGAGAAAGGCTGTTGGCCAGGAAAATGGTGGGGTAAATTCAAACAGAGGAAAGGTATGGGCAGTGATTCAGAGCTAATACCCGAGCATAGATAAATATCTAAAATAATCTCTGGTCATTTTATATATATATATATATATATATATATATATTAAAAAAATAAAAATAAAAATACAGTAATAATAATTTTAAATATTAAAAAAAAATTTAAAACAATGAGTATGAAGTAAACATCACCTTAGGTTAGTGGTGGTTCAATATGGGAAGTGGGGATGGAGGCAAAGAGAGTATTAAAGAAGGGTAAACATAGTAAAATAATAACAATAATAAAGACCGGGTATTATCTGAAGTTGAGACCAGGTGGTTGCCTTGTGCCCAGTTTGTAATGGTTGGCAAGTTCCCACCTTCTTAGTTCAGAAGAGCTGCTGCTATTAGGAAGGATTCTGATACCCTGGACCGTGAAACAAGAGTTGAAATTATTTGAGTCATGGTTGATGGCATGTTCAGCAACTGGGTGCTTTGGGTTCCTTGTGAACACCTTCTGTTAGGGCCATTTATTCTTATGGAAAGTGGATTTGTGGTCAAACCTATATATGAAGCCAGGCAGTGGTTGCATGTTAACTGGTAAATTACATGGGAGTTTTCACAGGTTGCTTGTCCGATAATAGGGAAGCTTTCCTCTGTGACAGGTTTGGTGAAAGTGGTAGAGGCATGGTGTATGTCTGTATGTCGCACATCTTGCAGTGGGGTCTATTGCATGGGAAAGAGCCTTGGGGCTCACTGTTAGGATGAGGAAGACTATATTTGTGGACTAGAAGTTCGGTGAGGTTAGAAGGTCTGCTGGAACAAGTTATAGGAGAGGCAGGGTGGATTTTAGGAAGAATGGGTTTCATTTCAGGGCAGGTGTGTAGGAAATCATAGCCCTGCTAGAGGATTCTGTTAATGGATTTGAGGCCTGGGTAGTATTGTGTGACCAAGACTGGATTGTGGTTGGTTTTTGCGGGTATCGGATGATTGATGGGCTGAGTAGGTTGTAATGTTGCCCGTAAAAGCTGTTTGTTCACCAAAGCCAGAGGGTACTTGCGAGAAATCATGCTTGTGGAATACTGTTTGAATAATCCATGAGGGACTGTTGGTTGGAATATATGTGACTACTTCCAATGCCAAGACTGTAGGGGAGGGAACGTTTGGTATGGTATGGGTGGCAACTGTCGAAATGGAGATACAATTGAAGGTTGATGGGTTTGATGTGGACTAAAGATTTGAGGAAGCCATTGGAGAGGGATAAATCCACATCCAGGAATGTGGCCTGGGTGTGAGAGTAGGACCAAGTGAATTTCAGTATTCTAAAGGTATCAAGATGATTCAGGAAATTTAGTATATTGTTTTCTCCATGCATCCAAATCATAAAGATGTAGTCAATGAAATGAGGCCAAATGAGGGGTTTGAGAAGAACTTCCTTCAGAAATGTCTGTTCCATATGGCCTATGAATAGATTAGCATAAGAGGGGGCCATGCGGGTGCCCATGGCAGTGCTACAGGTTTGGTGATATATGTTGCCTTCAAAGGAGAAATGGTTGTTCTTGAGAATCAGGTGCATCAATTTGACGAGGAAGGATGTCATAGGGAGGCTGTTGGGAGGGCACTGGTCCTGAAAATGTTACATGGTCCTGAGGCCATGCCAGTGTGGAATGTTTGTGTACAAGGACGTGTCGTCAATGGTAACCAGTATGGAGTTGGGAGGAAGAAGTGTGGGTATGGTAGAAAGCTGGAAGAGAAAGTGTTGGGTGTCTTTTATATGAGAAGGGAGCTGACTAACTATGGGTTGTAGGTACTGGTCAACCAAGGCAGAGATGCGCTCAGTTGGCGATCCATAAGCTCCAACAATAGGGTGTCCTTGATTGTCAGGTTTATGGGTTTTGGGAAGGAGATAAAGGGTAGGTGTACGTAGATTTTGGAGGGTAAGAAGCGAAATGGATTGTGGGGTGAGACCTTGGAGGGGTCCACTAAACTGTACATATTCCTGTATTTTCTTGTTGATAATAGGAGTTGGATCTTCCGATAGGCGGCAGTAAGTGCTGGTGTCTGATAACTGATGAAGAACTTCAGCCACATAGTCACTCCTGTTTATAACTACAGTGGTTGAACCCTTGTCAGCTGGAAGGATAATGAGATCTGGATTTCTGGAGAGTTGTTTCCTCGTGCGGGTTTCAGCTGGGCTAAGATTACTACTGTTTGCTAAAGATTTAAGGAAAGCGGGAGAAGCGAAACTAGTGGACAGGAAATCCTTGAACATTTGGAGGGGATGGTTCTGGGGAAGAGGTGGAGGGTCAAGTGTGGATGATGGTTTGAATTTATGTAGACTTGGTTCCAGGTGGTCCTGATATCCCTGTTCACTGCCATGAGTGGCAAAGTGATACTGCCAGCGGAGTGTACAGCAGAATTATAGAGAGTTGTGGACTAGTTTGGTATGGTCAAATATGGGGGTAGGTGAGATGGTGAATCCTTTGGAGAGTACAGAGAGTTGAGATTCAGATAATGGTGAAGAGGATAGGTTTATAACTGACAGTTTAGGCTTGGGCATAGGGCTTGAGTGCAGAGAGTGAGGTATAGGTTTTAAAGGGGGAGGTTGAGGTTTGTTGAGGAGCTGGGCAATGGACGGTTTAGAGCAGGGGCGGATCCAGGGGGGGGGGCTAGGGGGCTCAAGCCCCCCCCAAACGTATCTAGGTCCACCCCTGACATTGTAGTTTTGTGACCTTTTTTTTTTTTTTAGCTCTACGGATTTGAGGCCCAAGGAGGCTATAATAAATACAATACTACCTTTTTCCCCACTCAAGCCCCCCCCCCCAAAACCAAGAAACCAAAATCCACTGAACGCAAGCCCTCTGAACCAAAATTCACTAAAGCCAAGCCCCCCCCAAAACAAAATCCTGGATCCGCCCCTGGTTTAGAGGAAATCACAGGAGGCTGTAATTTTGATTGGCAGACCATTGGCTGGTGGGGAAGAAACTGCCCCAATGCAAGATGGGACTTCAGTAATTTCTGTATATATTTCTGGGCATGCATACTGCTGGAATTAACTGATTGCTGTAAAATCTGCCATGCCATAACCCACGACTTGAATAATTTCAACTCTTGTTACACAGTCCGTGCTATCAGAGTTCTCCCTAATAGCAGCAGTTTCTCTGAACTCAGAAGGTGGGAACTTGCCTACCAGTACAAACTTGGCACAAGGCAACCATCTGGTCTCAACTTAAGATAATACCCGGTCATTATTATTAGTAGCACATATGTTTAACCTTTTTTTTTTATTCCTCTCCTTTCCATTACCTATACTGAACCACCACTAACCTGAGGTGATGTTTACTTCATAAATATTATTATTATTAATTTTTTTTAAATATATATATATATATATATATAATATAAATATTTAGTTCTAATTATATTTTGATCTCCCACCAACCAGAAATTAGTTTGGATATTTATTTTTGCTCGGGTATTAGCTCTTTTTCAGTGCCACTCTACTTTTCCGATGTTTGAATTTACCCCCACCACTTTCTCAACCGGCGGTCTTTCTGTGAGGCAATCTCCGGCTGCACCCACCTCTCATAATGTTCTGTTGTTGACGAAGGGTTTTTTTCCCGAAAATTTCTTTATTGTTTGTGTTTGTGTCTTTTATCTCTGTTCGCGCCCCACATCCATCAGCTAAAGGTAAGTGGTGGCTCATTTCCCTATCCTAATTTGATTCCTATATATATATATATATATATATATATATAAATAAAATATATATATATAAAATTATAATACAACAACAATAATTTAAAAATTTAATGGTGGTGCAATATAGGTAGTGGGGATGGAGGCAATGAGAAGATTAAAAAAAGGGTAAACATAAGTAATAATAATAATGATGATCAGGTATTATCCGAAGTTGAGACCAGGTGGTTGCCTTGTGCCCAGCTTGTACTGATTGGCAAGTTCGCACCTTGTGAGTTCAGAGGAACTGCTGCTATTAGGGAGGACTCTGATAGCCTGGACCATGAAAAAAGAGTAGAAAATATTCAAGTCATACTGGCTACCAGTACAAACTGGGCACAAAGCAACCACCTGGTCTCAACTTCAGATAATACTCCATCATTATTATTATTATTTTTACTTATGTTTACCCTTTTTTAATCCTCCCTTTGCCTCCATCCCCACCACCTATATTGGACCACAACTAACCTAAGGTGATGTTTACTTCATAGTCTTTGTTTTAAACAATTTTAAAATTATTATTATTGTATTATTATTTTTTATATTTTTTAATATATATATATATATATATATATATATAGTGTACCTAATAAGCTGGTTCTTCTTTGCATTTATTTTCACCCCTTTTTTTTTATCTACCCAGTTAGATATCCTGTCCAGAACACCCTGCAGCTGTTCACAGTTTTCTCTCATTTTGAACTTATTATGTCATCTGCAAACAACCTGACTTCTGACAGTAAACCACCAACACAATCATTCATTAGAATAATAAATAGTGATGGTGCCAACATGTTACTTTGTGATGATCCTGTTCTTACTTACACTTCTTTTGATTCTGCATTTCCAATGCTAATACTTTCCTTTCTGCCTTTTAAGGATTCTTCTACCAAGCAAGTCACATTTTCATCCACCACAATAGTTTTCAACTTATTTAAAACCATTTCATGGCTCACTCTGTCAAAAGCCTTAGAAAGATCTAGTACTACACATATCAACTTGGCCTCTCTTATCCAATTCATCTGGAAAATCTTGCATTTAGCTTACCATGAATAACCTTTATAAAGCTACATTGTTGATTTTCAAAACAGTTTCTTTCCTGACAGACATTTCTGATGTAGTTGCTTATCAATATCTCCATTAATTTACCCACCACTGATGTCAACCTGACTGGTGTGTAATTTTTGATCCTCTTTGTCACCCCTCCTTTGTGAACCGGTTTTACTAGTGCACTTTTCCTGTTAAGGTAGTAACAAGTATTCATACTTAATCTAAATAACATTTCAAGATACGGTATGTACAATGTTGTATCCTGTAATCTTTAAGACTTCCATAGTAATATCATTTACACCAGATCCTTTATATTTTTTTTAGCTTTCTCAGTTCGTACATAATATCCTCAGGATGAATTTCAAAGTTTTTAGTCTGCTCATTTCTATCTTTGCCGACAAGCACAGTCTCTATTTTACATACTCGCATTCCTGAATCAAATTTCCTAATGATTGCATCAAACCAGTTACTTAATATCTCTGACGTTTCCAAATAAAAAGTAACTTCTTCTCCATCTTTAACTCTGTTTTCTAATATAGCCTTAAAAATTTTTAGATGCATCATTAAGCGGCCCCCTGGCACTGATAATATTCATTATAAAACTATCTTCAGATTTCTTCTTTTTTGCTATTAACTCCTTGTTTGGTTTTTCAGGTATTCCCTACTGCCTTGTCTCTTAACTTTGTTGTGTTCTCTTCTTACCAGCCTCTTTAACCTTATCGCCTCCCTTTGTCACTTGAGACCCTACAAGCTTATCATCAGGCTTCATTAAGAAGATATTCAACATGTTTGGTCCCCTTGTGTTCTGCTCTACCACTTGTGTAAATCCTCCTTCTCTTACTAAGGTATTTGCAAATCTCTGTTCCCTTGCCTTATTAATCTTATTTCCTGTCCAGTTGACACCTGGTAAATTTAAATCCTCACTAATAATGATCATTTTATGCTCACCTCTAAACTCTGAATATGAATTTATTTTCTGCCTTAAAGCTTCATCTTCATGGATCATTCTCCCACTAGGATAAGCAGCCAATACTCTGAGTTTTTATTTTATCACCCCAGATGTCTACACCCAGTAATTCATGGTCATGAGTGGAGACCAGATTATATGCAACATAAAAAGCTAGAAATATGCATGCAAATATGCATGAAAAATGCTTAAAATATGCATAAAAAGTGTCAAAAAGGGTCAAAATATGAAACATTAAGTAATATAAAAACAGTAATTTTTAGATGTTTTATTTCAAAATCATCATGCAACTAGTATGTAGTTGAATAACATATTTATAAATTTGATAATTAACAATTAATTAACTTCCTTCTTTTTTTTTTACTTTTGTAAGTGTAAGCAATTGGGTACTGATCCAAATATTCAATAGTAAGATTGTTTCTTCGATGTCCCAAAATATTTTTATAAGTGGAAATGGACCTTTCCACATTCACTGATTTATCTGGACAGTATTTGAATTTGGGTGCTGTGATAGCAATTATTGTTTTTGGAAAAAGTTCACCCGTCCCATTAATAAAACTTTCAATTTGATACAAAGGTTCAAAACCTGGGTTATTGTTCAAAATATTTTCAAAATTCACTTTAAGTTTACACAGGAATGCCTCTGGCAATGCAGAGTTCATTTGGCGGATATTATTCATTAACAGAATAGATTGTCAATGCCAAACCCCGAGTTTGACGCTTTTTAATACTCGCAGGTATGTTAGTAAAATGCATGCTAATCACAGCTGTAGTGTTAATACTAGAATTAGTAAATGCTTCCTTGTACTGACAAACTTCACTATCAAAGTCATTTAATACACCTTTAATAGCCCCAAAATGTTCATTGTCAAATAGTACAGCTTCAACCCACGTCGCCCATCAAGTTACATTTGGCAAGGTACATTTGGCAAGTATTTTTTATAGGCATTATCATGATAATGTGGCTTAAAAAACACTTTCTTTGTTGATGAAATCAGTTTATCACATTCACAAATGCAGATCGTACTTCTTCAGTGAGTCATCGTACTCTGTGAGCAAAGCATGCCACATGAGTGAAATTGGGATAAAATACTTGGAGGGCTTTGGCTGCCTTGATCATATAGGTATCAGCATCTGAGAGAAATATAAATACACTCTCATCTGCAGAAGATTCAGCAAATATATTTTATAAACCCTCATTCACAAATCTGGCAATCGTAGAATGATCTACCTTTTTAAGTTCTTTGCAAGCGACCAAAAAGAAAGAAGGAGGTTGTAGTTTTAATGCAACCACAATTTAATTTGCAATGCAATGACTACAACTGTTGGTAGTTTTGTCAGCTGAAATCCAAATAATGCTATTCATGAGTTAATTGTGTATTTTATCAAAAAGATATAGGCAAATTGTTGGTATGTAATTTTTTACGAAATTTTGATTCCTGTGTTTTATTTTGATTCAATCAATATTTTTGCAGGAAATCTTTGAAGGCAGGATTTGTAAGTTTGTGAAGAGAAATATTACTTGCAAACAATGGTTCACATTGATCCATGCTTAAGCGATCTTTTGGTTTTCCTGCTACTGCTACTTGCCTCTGTTAAAAGTTGGGGAGTGACCATGGGCTACATGGCTCAGTGTAAGGGGGGGGGGGAGGAGGGGAAGGGGTTGGCTGTAAAGCTACACTGGGCTATGTGGGAGGGTTCCAAGCCTGGCTGCATAGTTTTTCATTCATGTTATTTGTCACAGTTAAAATGAAATATAGAACACACAACACCATGTGAATATTTATTTCCATCATTTAATCATCCCCATATGCAATTTATGATAGTCTGAGAAGAGAAAACAGTACAAATTGTCTTTTGGAATAAATAGGGGAAAAAGCTATGTGCTACGCATGGGGAGGGGGTGGTAGAGACAAAAGCCACATTGGGCTTCGTGAGTGGGGGGTTCACAGGAAGCCAAAATTGGAGCTATTTGGTTTAGGGATGCTCCCTTGTTGTTGTGGTCCTTTCTTTTGCAAGACTTGTCTTGACATGCTGGTCTATTTGAAACTTTTTTGTGCACGATTTTTTTTTCTCGCAAACTCGACAGTATAAAACATTTCTGTCATATGTAAATGTTCCAGGGTAGTCACTATTCATGAGGAGACCTTTTTTTTGGGATGCATGGTATATATTAAACTTTGTAGAAACAAATAAAAATTAAACATGAAATGAGCCTGCGAATGAGCTGGGAAGTCTAATGATGAATAATTTTATGTATAGCAACAAAGAAAAGGAAATATTTCTGTACAACAGTATAAGGAAATATTGGATAGAGAGAAAGCAAGCTAGGATATAACAGAAATGATGAAAACCAATTGATGAACTTTAACCTGAGACAGACTTGAGAAAACTTGAATTTTCAAGTAGATCCCTTGCAACAATGAGAATTACTTTTCTGTATATCCTTTCCTTTTTTTTCCATACTTCTATTCCCTTATGGAGTGCAAAACCCATGTTTAAAATGGTGGAAGATTCAGCTTAAAATCTCATAACTTCTTGCGTTAAGCTTGCAAGATTTTCTTGAATACCGGTACAGTCTTGTTTATATTTTCTATATTTTAGTCTTAATGTGCAGCAGGTAATGTTTCTTGAAATAACATAACTAAATAGAAATTATTAATTGAACTGTTCAAACACAATATTATTTATTCTGATTCTTTTCCAAATTTAGTTAAAAGCATCATTAGAAATTTTTCATATAATAATCTTCTGTGTCCAGGAATTTTTACTGTCTGTGCTATGTTCACATGAGGTAGGCCAGGTAGTTCTGTGGTTTAGATTCCACGTTAAACTGTATATCCCAAAGGAATTCAACTGACTGCCCTACCTCTAACACAATGGCTTTACATTACTCCTTTGGGAGGATACAACCAACCTTCAGGTTGTGGATAAAATTAAGTTTTAATCTTAATAATTTTAATTTTTTTTTTTTTATAAGTTCCTAATATCAACATACATACTCCGACCAGTAAACTTTAAGTCTAAATAATTTTATCAGAACAGAACCTGAGTAATAGAAGATGCATGTATTATCCAAGATAATGTGAATAGCAAGAAATTTTTGTTTTTATGGTGGGGAGAAAAGGGACAGCACTCATTCAATAGCAAAAAAGTTACTGTCTCTCATAGTTCATACGTTCAATGACAGAAAAGTGGAAACCTTTGATGCAGTTTAAAATTTAGGGGTAAAGTTTCAAGGAAGATGTAATAATACCACTACCACCATTAAAATAATGATAATAATATCTTGTGGAAAGTATTTGTAGGATAAATGAATAAATAGCTAGTTTTTCAGAATACAATGGTAATAATGAATCTAATAACTAAAACACCTGACATGTTACATACACAGTAGGTTCATTCAAAATTTTGCATGGAAGCTAATAAACAGAAAGCCCATTAAGTCTTTCAACATTGATACTAATTGACTGCTACCTTATTTAATAAATTCTCTATTTTAAGAGGTGGCAAATCACAAAATTACCTATTTACCAGTATTTACAACTGCACTGTGTGATAAAGCCAACTACAGAACATAAATCTGCACTTAATAACACTGCAACCAGAATATTTTTTAACAAGCCACAGAGAAGGAATAAACTTTTTTTAAAATAATAATAATATCTTTGAGTCTGTCTGTGTGCAAAAAGTAGGCTGCTGGTTGGAGTTTTATGGGGTTTCGATTAATTTACATCTTGTTGTTCCATGGTTCATTTTAACATCATATTGAAAAGTTTGAGAAATTAGTGTCAATTTTTCGTTGAACGCAATTCATGCAAAACCAACTGATCAGATTTTAATGTGGAATCAGTAGTCCAGTGGGTGAAATAAGGTATTGTATGATTAATTTCTAAATGTTGTTGAAAATTTGAGAAAATTTACAGATCAGTGTTGAATGTGTTTCGGCCAAAAAATGCTGGCCTGATTTTATTGTGGTTTTGTTTAATGTAGAGCCCTTGGTCTTGCAGGTAAAATAGTGTATTTTGATAACAATAATATTTAATTAAATTGCAATGGAGTGCACACTCCGGTTGCAATTTCCCTACACACCCATCTTCCCCCTTTCCTGCACCCACCTACATTTGCCCTCTGCAAATTTTAACTTTAAATTCTTTTGACATTTTTGGTAAATTATTCATCATTTCTCCTGGTAATTTATTCCAATCCCTGACACCCTTACTCAAAAAAGAGAATCTCCCTACACCCTTGTGCCTGAAATCGAGTGCCAGCTTGTGGTCATGGTCATCTTTTCCCTTCCATGCATTACTTTTAATTCTTACACCAGTATCTTTCCAAGCCTCATTGCCAATATATGACTTGTACACACCCATGATCCTTTTCACCCTCCTCCTGTCTTCCAATGAATCCCATTCCAGCTCTTTTATCATATCTGTTACTTATTGCATTCTGTGGTAATTTCCAGAAACAAATCTAGCAGCCCTTTTTTGCACCCTCTCCAACTCCTGTATTTGATACGCAAAATGTGGGTCCCATACTACCAGGGCCGGCATTAGGAGGGGTAAGCGGGTCAAAAGTACCCGGGACCCGCCGGCTGATGGGGGGCCCGATCCGACTATTGGGGCCCTCAGGCCATGAAGCCAAGAATACGCCCATTGTCGCCTGGCCTAAAAAAAAAAAAAAAAAAAAAAAAAAAAATAGGTCGCCCATTTACCCCGGGCCCAAAATTCCTAGCGCCGGCCCTGCATACTACACTACCATATTCAAGCAATGGTCTGACCAAAGTTTTGTAACCCAATTCCTTTACTTCCCTCGTACATCCCCTCATCATTCTCTCTCCAACAAGTACAGAATTTTGAATCCTTTTCCTACTACCAGACCAATATGTCCTGCCCAGTTAAGCTTGTTATCAAATGTAATGCCAAGATATTTACATTTCAAGTATTCAACAAGCAATCCTTTCCCCACCTTATATTCATAATCAACCTTTATTTTTTTATTTGTGGTTCTAATAAGCAGACTCTTCTTTTCATTTATCTTCATCCATGTTTACCAACCCAACTACATATCCTGTCCAGATCACCCTGCACCTGTTTACAGTCTTCTATAGTTTTGATGCTTTTATACAGCATTATATCATCTGCAAACAATCTAATTTCTGACAGTAAACAATCACCACAATTATTCACTGTCGAAAAGCTTAGAAATTTAACAAATTAATATCAATTTTTTGTTGAAAGCGATTCACACAGAAATTACTTGTCAGATTTTGATGGTGTTCTGTGTAATGTACATCAGTGTTCCAGGTACTGTTGAGACTGATTAACAGAAGTACCGAAGCTTGCGCTTATCACCTTCCTCACAGACACTACTTGGCAGCTGCTAAGGAATTCAGCCCAGGGGCCCCAAGCTAATGAGGCCCCCAAGCACAGCTCAGGGGTCCCCTAAAGCTCAGGGAGCCCCTGCCAGCAAATCTCACAAGACTTGTAAGAGCTAAAAAAGGTCGCTAAGGAATTCAGCTCAGGGGCTCCAAGCTAATGAGGCCCCCAAGCACAGCTCAGGGGTCCCCTAAAGCTCAGGAAGCCCCTGCCAGCAAATCTCACAAGAATTGTAAGAGCTAAAAAAGGTCGCCCATCTGGCTTGAGGGCCCAAAAATTTGTTTGCACCAGGGCCCTTGTTAACCTAGCTACGCCACTGATTCGGCCATCTGAGGAATTACCCGCCATTACAGCGGCGGTGGTGAGGCGAGGCGCGTTTCGCCAATCATTAGGGCTGTTCGTCCAGAGGACGCGTATTCGCGCGATTAATGCTCGTATGGATACGCCTACATTCGCGTGAACTCAGAACTGTGCTGGCGCGAAGACACCCTATCCTCTGCCTCTATATGCTGTTTCGCGCGACTCTTCCGGCAATTCTCCGTCGTATTTTGTGCAGGAAAGAGCTGTAGCAATGCCTTTCTCTCAACTTTTACAATTATTCGAGGTGGGATCAATAATTCTGATTAAGAGAAGACTTAAATGAAAGAAGAATGGATGAATAATACGGGGCGCGTCCAGAAAGTAAGTTCCGTTTGGTAATAAAATGAAATTGTACACAGATACAGAAGAAATTTTTATTGCACAAAATTCTACAACTCTTAAACTACGTTTCCACATAACTGCCGAAATTTTGCAGGCATTTGTCATAGCGTGGCACCAGGTTTTGTATACCTTCTTCATAGAAGTCTACAGCCTGTTTCTTCAACCAGTTGGAAACAGTTTCTTTCAGCTCGTCGTCATTGGTGAAGTGATGACCGCCAAGGAAAGACTTGAGATGTAAGAACAGATGAAAGTCTTCTGTAACCAAAGGTGGACGCCCACTTCGTTCTTCATCGTGCACATCACTACGCCCGCCATTGAACTGTCGGACCCATCTTCTCAGCATCGAATCACTCATCGCATTTGGTCCGTAAACATCGCAAATTTGCCGATAAATTTCACTTGGTTTCACTTTCCTCGCATTCAGAAACCGAATCACAGACCTGATTTCACAGCGCGCGGGATTATCAATCAACGCCGACATTTCAAACAAGCACAACAAAGCGTACGTAACTGACAGCGATCTCCAAATGGCACACGTTCTTCCCCTTCATACACATCGTCTACAGCGCATGTGCGGAACTGCAATCGCAGCGCTGCAGCGGAGATAAATTGAAACGGAACTTACTGTCTGGACGCGCCTCGTATATGCACATAACTATACTAAGATACGTGTTATTAAAAGATAATACTTTATCTTTACTGATTCGGAAAAAATAAAATGTGTTCATAATTTTTCCATGTTTTAGTTTTATATATATAATGGAGGATACTAGTCAAAAGATCTGCGCCAGAAGAAATGCATTTTTAATTCATTTCAGTCTGATAATACATTAATTATTTAACTTTAATTTTAAGATATAGCTACTGATAAATTTAGAAATAATTTAATGTTAAGAGAGAGAAAAAAATGTTTGAAAAGGGAACCAATAAAAAATTTGAAAGGGCAGCAGAAACCATCATCTCAAAGTGAAACTAGAATGAAACAATTTCCAGCTAAATTCGAGGAAAAGGGACTCTGAAAAACTAGGTGAAATGAACTACGCCGCAAATAATCTTTAATTAGGGGCGTTTTGTTTCGTATTATTATACTGTACGGTATGTTGAGTAGTTTTCTAATTTCATAAAAAGACAGCAACAAACAGAATCTTAATATATAATAAATAGATGCATAATGTAAAAAAATAGGTAAATAATATCGTATTTTCTTTAAATACGTGGATAGATAATAGGCTATAACTAATTATGTGGTAGATTCATTTCAACTTCAATTTCCTCCCACAGCTTCATTTGAACAATGCTCTGGTGGTACTGGCGTAATTTTTTATCCGACAAAGGTACTCTTTCTTCAAGAGCAATCAATTTCTCAATAGTGGTTTGCGGATAAAATAGGGTATGTTTTATTTGGATGTAGTTTGGGAAATCCTTGATTATTCAATCCCGAGCTGCCCTTCTTTCCTTTCCCGCCAGTACTCCTTCATTCTATGACTCACCCTTCCTGTTCTTCGTTCGAGTAAACACATATTGTTCTTGTTTTCTCTACAGACAGATCCGTCACCTCCGAAATTTATCTTCCGAACGCTTTCCCGTTTGTAATATCTTCTTCGCTAATGCCACGTTTATTTTTATACTGATGAACTAGTTAGTGTCTTGCTCTTCTTCTGGATTGTGAGGTTCGCATTTACTATCCATTTAGATCCCACTCTTCTTAGATGTACATAAAAAAAAGCCAGTAGTCTTTTCTTCACTTTTCGTATAACTCTCGAACTGGTTTCAAAGATAAATTCATTTGTTGTTGCTTTTTTGTGTCCCAAGATTTTCCTTTGAAGTGTACATTCCTTCTTTCTATTTTTGTAATTCCCTTCCCGGCAACTGTTTTTGTCGCGTAGAGGCTTGAATTTTCACCATATTGTAGTGTCTAATTTTGACTTGAAACGATGGGGATTTGCACTTGAACGTTTCATGGAATAGACTGAACGCAGCCTCCCTCATCCTCTTTCTTGAACTGCTGATTTCTCGTTGTTGCCCGGAGTCAGAATCCCGTAGATACTTGAACGCCTGTGCTTGTTTAATTTCTCCATATTTGATCTTCATTATCCAGGTTGTCTGCTTGTAACTTATGTTCATGCACTCGGTTTTTTCATGACCCCATTTTTTTTAACTTATTGCTTTCCGCTTACGGCTATGGTCATTAGAGGCGGGATGGGACTGGGGATAAGGAGTGGGAAGGAATTCGGCCGTGGCATTTTTGAAGGAACCATCCCGGCATGGAAAACCAAAATCTGGATGGCCGTGTAAATGACTAATGGAAATGGGGTGCGTTCTGGTATAGTCTGTGGGCATGTTATTACTATCGTAGTGGGGTTTTAGATTATAAGCTAGGTTTACCAATTCATTACAAGTTAAACTACTTGTGGGCTGCGATGGGATGTTATTTGTCAGGAATAATATGTGACAATAGGGCGATCCGTTTACGCGGAGATCCCGAGCTGCCCTCAACAGTGATATTAAATAGATCTTAACATACACTTATGTCATCGGCATATCACCAAATTACTCCACACAAACATTACCTAAAATAAGTCGGGTACTAACTTGACGATTGTGAAATGATTCTGCGAAATCAATGAACAGTATATAATTATAAAACCTAACATACATTCGTTATCATCACACACTACGTTAGGATGGAAGGAAATAACATCTTAGAAAACGCTCGCTTGGCTGCAGGTCTGCCAACTGAATAATAAATGAATAATCGACTTTTTCATACGCATAACAACCGAATAACTGAAACATACCTTATTAGTTTAGTACACTAAATAATTGAATAACTAATCTGATCACGATCCAACCAAATATTAGTAAGTGTGAGTACCACGAGGCATTACGATATTGTGATTATTACAAGGAATGGCAAACAACACTTAAGTTATACAGGCTGACTGTTTAGGGGGCGTCCATTAAATACGGGAGGTGAAATAGGGAAGCTTGGGGGGGGGGGGGAGGCTCGGGCGAAATCTCATCGGGTGGGGGGAGGGGCGGGGTGGGGAGTCGACGGAAATCTGACGTCGTCTTTTTAATTTCTTGAAGAACAGTAGAGCTAAAAAAGTCTACGAACGACGCCGATACTGTCTTCAAAAGGGGGGGGATAACGACGCCGATACCGACTTTAGGGGGGGGGGTGAAGTCTCAAAAAACTACGACGTTGGTCAGTAGGGGGGTAAATCCCCTCAAGATCTCACGTCATTATAGGGGAGGCGTCCGACCAGATCCCTTCAAATCTCACCACGGAGGGAGGGAGGGGGGAGGGTAGGTCCAGAATTTCGAAAAAAAACTCACGTAATTAATGGACGACTCCTTATCTAACACATCAATGGAATAACTTTAACCAAACTGCAAGAGGCAATGCTACGAGCAAGCATAGCTCGCCACGCTGCGCGAAGGCAGCAGTCAAGACATAAGCTCTTACTTTCCTGCATGATGGTCAGCGGCGAAATAGACCGAATCCACATCGGGATAACGCTCTTAAGGCCGCCACACACGTGCGGGAAACCCACGGGATTTGGACGCAATGGTCACGGCCTTGCGGGATCCCGCCACGTGTGTGGGCACTTTCTTGAGGCCGTGGCCGCACCCCAGTGCGGCCAAATCCCCGCCGAAAAACAATTCTTATTTCCTGGAAGGCCGGGAGGGAGGGTGAGAATCTCAGCGTGTGTCCTGCGGTCAGTCGGCCTTCGAGGATTTCTTGTGACTGCCTGGATGTGTTGCGATTTTGTTTCTCTGTTTTGTTTCTAATGTTCCGTTTCGTGATGTTCCGTGTTTATAAATATATATGATAGTGAGCCCTGTCTATAGGAATTGAAGTACCAGGAATACAACGACACAAACAAACGAGAAACTACCTACGCCAAGCTGGCATAAATATTGAAGGAGAATGAACCAAATGCAAAAAAATAAAAAGAATCAATACTAAAAAAAAATCAGCAACATTAAACCATCATTAAATGAATCTTTGCGAAGTGATGTGCTGAAGAACATTAAAAAAAACCGGCTGCAAGAAGATCACTTTGACGTTGTTAGTAAAACCGTTGCCATAAAATTACGTGACCTTCCGACCAATCAAATTCTAAGAGCAGAAAGAATAATTAATGACACCCTGTTTAAAGTCGAAATGGGCTGTTTAGGAATGTACAGTGAGCAACGGTTACCTACTTCTGGCCTGTACTATTCTGCAGGCAGCAGTTCTGGATTTTTTTCCCAGGAACCTCATCGAATAGTCTCAGCCCACAACCTTTTCAAGCAACACGCGCAGGATCATTATAAACCACCAGCAGATTTTGATAAATTACCTCAAAACAACGACACAGCAGTAATTGTTCTATCAAATTATAATGCAAATGATGTCATGTGATTTGAATTTGAGTTTACATCACATGACCAACTATATTAATGACAACATGACTTTAAACTAATATTATTTTAATTTAGTTTTTATGTCATTTAAACTTAATTTTATGTTGTTGATGTATTTACGAATGAGAATAAATCAATTACAGTAAAAGTCTGGTTATCCGAGTTCCGATTATTTTTGAAATATGATAGGAACCTTTTATGAAGATATGGAAATACAGAAAAAGGCTGCTTCAAGTTTTATTAGGCAACTTAGAGGTAGCACTATGACAGATTCAATAAAGAAAATAGTAATAGCAGCCAACGCGTGCACATCATCGGATGCTGCCATCGTGAAGCCAACTCTGAGACTGAGAAACCCTTGAGTGTGTGCAGCGCCACTTCGATGAAATCCCTGCGGTCCGGCCCGCGGACTGTTTCCCTGCGGCCCGGCCTCCACGTGTGTGGCTACCTTTATGCGGTCTTTCATGCGATGATCGTGTGTACTGGACATACATGCAGCCTTGCACTGTAATACGAGCTTATGACTCAATGGTTTTGGCTACGCGTGTCGGGGCTCGCTACGAGCAACTCACAATTGATATGTGTGAATAAAATACCAAAATTCCTATTTTAAACCCTAATTAATTGTCTTCCCGTTACAGCCGGATGGGGATTCGAACTCACGTTTTCCTGAATGTGAGGCCAGAGCGTTACCGTTCACTATGTTCGGTCTAAGATGACTAGGGCGAGACCATCTCCCTGCCTCACACTTGTCTTGATTTCAGACGGTTCTGATAGCTCTTCCAAAAGTTTTATTTCTGATTTTGAGTTTGCTTGAGTCTTTTTTTCTATCAGTGTTGTTGTTTTGTTATCGATTCCAAATACCTTTAGCACTTTAATTAGCATGTCCCTATCGACGGATTCCACAAAAGTCATAATGAATATTTTATTTGCAGCTAATTTCTTGGTTTGATTAAGATTTTGGTGGTAAAGATCCGCTCGGCACATGAGCGTCCTTTTCTGAAACCTGCTTGGTATTCTCCTAATTGCTGATCTACGTGATTCTTTATTTTATTCTTTAACGGTTTAAAGAGCATCTTGTGTGCGATTAGTAGAAGTGATATGCCCCTGTAGTTATCAACGCTTCTTTTCTTATCCTTTCTTTTGCAATGGATAGATGACAGCATCTCCCCATTCGTCTGGGATCTTCCCTGTTTGCCAGATATGTTGGAAAAACTTTCATAAACAGTACTTAGTCGCTTGAGTATTTAAAAAGTTCCGTCACGATCGAATTTTTCGTTGTTTTCAAGTCTCTTTGTGATCTTTTTATTCCTCGTTGTCTGATGGAGTTGAGCGAACAAATTTTGCTTACGGTTCTGTTCTGGTTCACAGCTGAGTAACACTTTAAAACATCTGAAAAAGTGCCCTCACTTCTGTTTGTTGTTTATAAGCAGTTTACTAGAATATTCTTTGAAGCAGATAATGAGCAGGGAATATCTTCGAGTTTTGATGTTAAGATTCGGTAACAGATTCTTATGTTTTTCTTCTGTATCCAGTAGCTGGTCTGTAATTATTATGACAAATAGTATTATTAATTGTTACTATAAATATTACTATGACAATGATTTGCGTGTTTTAATTCTTGAGTTCAAACGTTACTCTGAAGTCACACTATTAAGGCTTAACCTCTCTTAAATATAACTGTTATTTTTACAAATGGCCACCATACCGCTTATTATCCAATGTTTTTTACGCGCAAGGTAATGGGTAGGCTCTTTGTGCCCTAATTCGACAAGCTCTCATTATTTAAACACACTTCTCCTTTATTCAGGGCTTGATATTTTCAACTATTTTCTCCATTGTTCCATCCCTTTTTCGCTCCTGTCTTCCACGTTTTCCCTACTTTGTTCCTGTCTAACTTCAGCTTTTGATATTATTGTTTCAGCCAGATATATAAGCTGTTATCTAACCACCTGCAAGGCAAGACTTTGGTACTGATTTCCGAGATGGGAGCGTGGGTTCGAATTTCACACCTAACAAACAATTTTATAAGATTTAATTAGGTGAAGAGTATGTTCAATCTGTCAGTTGAAGCTGTTCACCACTTTCCGCACTCCCTAGTGTGGTGATACATTTGCCACAAAATAAAATCCTTCGTTCATCTAAGTGTGTCATCCACAGTAAATGCAGTCCTCCTGATCAACAAGGGTGTGAACGATGTACATTAATTGCTTTGTTGTTGTGTTATCATATTCTCAGTATGTTTTAATTCTACAGCTTTAAGTTTAATAACATGCCGAGAGAATTGAAAAACTGCCCGAAATCTAATGCAGTGTGGATGCAGGGTCAAAAAAACCAATATATCCACACACCGACAATGAAACCTCTCCACATACCAACTGACTCAGTAAAACGCACTGAACTACACACATTCAGACCTCCATTACCAAACCTCAACACACGCGCATGCAAACTCGCCTACAGGCGCTACTAACTCACAAACACAATGGACCACGCACATAAATACTCTCGCTCGTCTACATACACGTTCAGATGGGGCACAACTCACCGAGTTTCATCCATTTACTTTCCTTCAAATAAAATTTGAATTTATTTTTCAATATTTGTCACTCCTCTGCTGTTTGCACCAGGCATCTAATAGCGAGTGCGTTACCATTCTGTCCCTGCACCTATCAACACTAACCCACGCTCCAGTCTATGGAACCAGTATCAAAGTCTAAGTCAACATGACCAATGACTGCACGGGTTTAAATTCAGCTACCACTTTTTACATTCATCTTCATGCAATTGGCTAGAAAACAGTAAACCTCTCTGACTGAAATATTTTTAACAAAAGCTGAAATTAAGCAGGAAGGAAGCAGGGAACACGTGGAGGGAAGAAGGAAGCTAGGAACAAATGTAGGAAACAAGGGGGAAGTAATTGAATATATTAAGCCACGAAAACATGAGAAGTGTGCAACAAAATAATGGGGGTCTGTCGAATCAGGGTCCAGGTAAAATATCCATTACCTTATGCGGTTAATTCACGGTAGGGCCGACATTTATAAAAATAAGTATATAAATACGAGATGTTAGGCCTAAACAGCGTCACGCCAGAGTGATGTTTCAACAGGTGAAAGTAATAATTGAAACACATCAATAATTAATGGTAAATTAAAGTTGACATATGGAATTTCGTAGATATTATCATTAGAATTTCGCGGTCGAAGTGGGCGTGGCAGTTCAAAAAATTGGCTCGTATTGACCATTATTATCGCCACGAATGATACGTAGTGCTGCTATTTTGAATGACGTAATTTTTACTGCACCGCTCTGCTTGTTAGTGTCTGCCCACCATGACGTCACATAACGGTAATAAAGATACTTGTTCAAACTGCGTCCGTGATGGGTTGCTGCCTAGCATGTCCCACCGGCTTTGATGTCATCCACAGCTGTCAAACTGGCAATGCAGCGTGGCGACCACGTGGTGTCGAAGTAGAAGTTTGCAAAATGTCATCGAAATACACTGGTGGAAAGTAAAAGTGCAACACGGAGGTCTGATAAAAGGATAAAATTTTACCTTTAAGTATCCCCATATGAAGAGTATTATTGATTAAAAATTTAAAGTTTTACATCTAATAAACAGGGCTATTTATTACAGAAAACTGCTTTTTGGTGAACGATGTGTGGTGTAACATGACACTTTTTTGCCCACAAGTTCTTGTTGACCAAGTATTCCAAGGCGAATAGTGGCGACCCCTACACTCTAATATTTAACTGTGAGAGAGGTTGGAGGATTGGCGAGTTTGAAATGTGTGAATCGTATCGTGAAATCTCCTCACGGATTGGGGTAGTGCTATGTCAGTATACACACTTGTTACACAGTGGATGAAAGAAGGCTCTAGTACTCCTAGAGCAGGTACAGGTCCATAGAGAAGGACAACAGCACGTAAAGACCGTCAAATTGTGTGGGTGGCTGTTGCTGGCAGACGGGTGACTGCAGGGTAGATCCAAGCAGTAGTTACAGAGAGAGATCCCCCCCCCCCTTTTCCCCCGGGACGATTGTAAACCTATTGCTTGAAGCTGGGTTACAGTCAGTCTCTGTTCCCTATGTAATGTTTTCCATTAACCTGATTTCATTGCCAGCATTTTCTAACCTGGTATAATGCAAAACGCAAATGGACACGTGAATGGCGTACATTTGTGTTTAGAGACGAGTCTCGATTCTGTGTATGGCATAGTGATAATCGACAACATGTACGCAAGCGTAGTGTAGAAACGGTTAAGCCTGATGTGATTTCAGAACGTCACACAGGTCCAGCCAGGGATTTCATGACTTGGGGGCTGAAGTGAACTACACTTAACGGTTCCTTGAAGTTTATTACTCGGTACACAATACAACAGGTAAACCATAAACAAATGTGGGTACAGTTATCAGAAGACCGTCGAGAAATTTCAGCCTGGTCCTGATCCGGGGTAGAGTGACGGCTTCTACTTCTCGCGAACTTCCGGTGGTCTTCTGTAGTTGACGCTGGTTCAGCGGTCAGGCTGGAACTGGCGGTGGTGCGGCCGGCTACGCTTATATAGGCGGCCTGGCGCAGGAATTCCGTTGTGTGGTAGTACGGCGACCTCTGTAAGAAATAGTCCCACTTAGCTTCTAGATGATTCTATTTGTTTTCCTGGTTTGTTTTGATGCCTCTGCGCCTGTTTGGAGTCGTATATGTATCCCGGCGTGCAGGCGCGTTGTGTGTGAGGTCTGCCTGGCAGGGGCCTTTACTGGCAGACTGAACATACCTCCCTCCCGGGGGGGGGGGAAGCGATGTCTGCGACGTCTGCGAGGTCGTCTGCCGCGGCGCCCTGGAGCAGACTATGAAGGCTACCTCCAGGGGAGTACGGAGCTGTTCCCCTGGCGATGCGTGCCGACCTGCGTCGTGGTGCAGGTTGTGGTGGAGGTACTTGTGGAGCTAACGGCATCGGTTCGTCGGCGTCGATGGCCGGGGGCTGTACGGGGGGCGCTGAAGATGGTCCCCGCAGGTGGTCGAGAGGCTGCGGCTGAAGGGTGTCGGAGCGACCGACAGGTTGTGGCGTCGTTGGTGGCGCTGTAACTGTCCCTGAGCAACGGTTAGACGGCAGGAGTGGTGGAGGTGGCAGGGAAGGAGAGGAAGAAGTGGATGGCCGTGCCGTGGTGGAAGAGGACGGTGCCGTGGGGTAGCGGGGACGTAGTTGGTTTCGATGGCGTCGCACTATCCGGCCATCCAGGCTGACGTCGAACAGTTGGCGGCCCCGGGGCCGCTGGATGACCCCCGGAAGCCAACCGGCCCGGGAGCCAAACCCGCGGGCCCAGACTAGGGAGCCCGGGGTGAACGGAATGGGCCCGAAGGTACCTGTACTTTGGGCGGGGGTAAGAGGAGATGGAGGAGAGTGCGAGGTTGGCGGCCATGCAGCAATTCCGCCGGGCTTTTGGCCCCCACTGGAGTGGTTCGATAGGAACTGAGGAAGAGTGTCAATGCCTCTTCGAGTTTGTGACTTGTGGTGTATTTGGTCATTTGGGTTTTGAATGTTCTGACTAGCCGTTCCGCCTCCCCGTTAGATTGGGGGTGGAAGGGCGGGGTGAGGAGGTGTTGGATATTGTTGGCGGTACAGAAGGATAGGAATTCCCGACTTCGAAATTGCGGTCCGTTATCTGTGACGATGGCGTATGGTAATCCTTCGATGGAAAAGATCTTCGTGAGGGCTGAAATGGTGACCTCTGTGGTGATTGTGGAGCAACGGACGACATATGGGAAGTGGGAAAAGGCATCCGTCACTAGGAGCCACTGGTGGCCTAGGAATGGGCCAGCGAAGTCGAGGTGAATGCGTTCCCAGGGTCCGGACGGTGCCGGCCAGGAAAGGAACTTTTGAGGGGGGCGGGGCAGTTGTTGGGCACAGATGGTACAGCGCCGCACCATCTCCGTGACATCCGTGGTAAGGCCGATCCAGAATACATGGCGTCTGGCAAGGGATTTGGTGCGGGCAATTCCCCAGTGTCCTTGGTGGAGAGTTTGGAGGATTGTCGGTTGTAGGGATCTCGGAACGACGACCCTCGGGGTGGAATTTGGTTCTGTGCGGAGAAGCACTCCCTCTACTACTGAGAGCTGGTGGCGGATGGAGTAGTAGAACTTGAGGTCTTGATGATGGCGTGGAGGGGAACGTGTTTGCCACCCGTGTTGGATGTGGTGTCGGATGACACGGAGGAGGGGGAACTCCCCTGTGGCTGCCGCGACTTTTGAGGCCGTGACTGGAAATGTCTTCAGTGCTTCTTGTATGTCATCGTCGATCTGGAACACCAGAAGTTCGACTTGTCGAAGGCAAGGTCTGGTCCCTGCGGTAGTCTGGATAAGGCGTCTGCATTGGCATGCCTGGAGGTGGTACGGAAATGCATGGTATATCTGAACTGGGACAGGAATAGTGCCCAACGCTGGATGCGGTGGGATGTTTTGGTAGGCAGACGTGTGGACGGATCAAATAGTGATAGGAGTGGCTTGTGGTCGGTAATGAGATGAAAAGAAATCCCATATAAAAGGGAATAGAATTTGGAGCAGGCAAAAACAATAGCTAGCGCCTCTTTCTCGATTTGAGAATATTTAAGCTGAGCAGCCGATAGGGCTTTGGAGATGTAAGCTACGGGGCGTTCCGTGCCATCTGGTAATTTATGAGACAGAACTGCCCCCACACCGTAATCGGATGCATCTGTGGCAAGTATCAAGGGGAGGTTTGGAGTGTATGGCATGAGGCATGCTGCGGACTTGAGCTGCTGTTTAAGGGTGTGGAATGCGGTCTCGCAAGCTGGGGTCCAACGGAACGGGACATTCTTGCGACAGAAGGTGGTACAGGGGTGCTGCCACTTGTGCTGCTGAGGGTATAAATTTTCTGTAGTATGAAATCTTGCCTAAAAAAGATTTCAACTGATGTAGATCCTGAGGCCGAGGTAAGTTGGAAATAGCGTCCACATAGGAAAATGCTGGGGAAATGCCTTCCTGAGCGATGATGTGACCCAGGTAGGAAATGGATTGTTGAAAAAATTGACACTTGGAAAGGTTGCATTTCAATCCTGCTGCACGGAGGCGGAGGAAGAGTAGGCGGAGGTTGGTCATGTGTTCGGCAGCGGAGGGTCCCGTGACGACTATGTCGTCGAGATAGTTGATGCATCCCGGAATATCCTGGAGAGTTGTTCGAGATACCGTTGAAAAATCGCTGGAGCACTGGCCAAGCCGAACATGAGCCGGTTGAGTTGGAAGAGGCCAGAGGGAGTGTTGATGACTGTGTATTGTCGGGACTGGATATCCAAAGGGATTTGAAGGTATGCTTCTGCCAGGTCAATTTTTGTAAAGTAGGTACCTCCTGCTAGTTTACGGAAGAGGTCGTCCGGTCTCGGAAGTGGATAATCGTCTACCAGCAGATGCGGGTTGACGGTGGTCTTAAAGTCACCACAGAGACGTAAGCGGCGTCCTGGCTTCTGAACTATGACCAACGGCGTGGCCCAGGGGCTGAACCGCACCGGCTGGAGGATCCCTTCGTCTTGGAGACGTTGAAGTTCTTCCTGAAGTGGTTGTTGAAGCGCTACGGGTACCTGGCGTGCCCGGAAGTATCGAGGCCGTACGTCCGGCCGGAGTTGGAGTGATGCTTCGAAGTCCTTTGCACAGCCGACGCCTGGTGAGAACAGGTCCTGAAACTCGGTGCAAAGGGCGTCCACTTCAGGAAAAGGAACATGCTGAGATACGAGGTGTATGTTATCCTCAATTGAAAATCCGAATAAGCGGAAAGCGTCCAGTCCAAATAAGTCTGCTGTGAGAGAACTGTTAACTACTAAAAAGGGGACTGAACGATGTACAGACTTATACATGACGTTTGCTGTGAACTGTCCCAGGAGTGCTATTTCCTGTTTGTTGTATGTCAGGAGGCGCTTGGGGGCCGGCGAGAGGGGGGACGAGCCAATTTGCACATAAGTAGTATAATTAAGCAATGAGACTGCTGCTCCTGTGTCGACTTGTAGGCGCAGGGGCTTGCCATTGACCGTAACGTCAATAAAAAGTTTGGATGCTGTGGAAGTGTCTACCTGATTGATATCCATAGGTGCGCCGCTCAACCTGTCTTGGTAAGACCCTGGGCGGCGAGAGCCGGGATTGGCATTGGTGGTGTTGGTGCGGCAGACGGACGCCAGGTGTCCTTTCCTTGCCGCAACGTGAGCATTCAGCCCAACGATCCGGACAATTTTCCCTCTCATGTGCTGAATAACAGGCGGGGCAGGAGGGTAGGCGGAGCGGGCTGCGGCGTCGGCGCTGCGGGATCCGCTGCTGCTGCCGAGACTTGGTGCCCCTGCCGGAACGGGCCGGTTCGATGTCCTTCTGAGGAAGCGGTCCCCGGTTGTGGTGTCGGGAGGAGCGCGACTGGGAGCTCTGGATGGCGGCGACGTCCTGTGTGTCCTCTACGTCGGTTCGGATTGCGGCCACATCCGCCCAGGACTCCAGGCGGCGATCTGCGGCCGTAGATATTTCGAATTTGTAGGCAAGTTCGATGACCTGCTCCAGGGATGGGTCCTCTAACTTGAGGGCGTCATGCCGGAGTGCGGCATCTGGTGCAGCCTGTATGATGTGATCACGCACCATGTCGTCGGCGTAGGATTCGTGGGAACAACGAGTTTGAAACTTACATTTTCTGCTAAGGCCTTGGAGTTCGGCCGCCCACTGGCGATATGTCTGATCGGGCTTCTTCCGGCATTGATAGAATTCGACGCGGGCCGCGACGACATGGTACCGGCGTCTGTAGTATGCATTCAGTGTCGTACAGATGGTCGTGAAGGTGAGGGTGTCGGGGTCTTGTGGCTGAAGTTTGGTGAGCAAGACATTCATCTTCGATTGGTTCCAGGAAAGGAAATATGCACGTTGGTCTTCTTCTTTGGTTATGTGGTGAATTGCGAAGTGTTGTCTTATGCGCTTCTCGTAGGTCTCCCATTCCTTGACGTCGTCGTTGAATGCTGGGAACGGGGCGGGGCCGTGGGTTGGCGGAGATTCCTGACTTCCGCAATCAGTTGTCTCTGAGATTCGAAGAACTGATGTAGAAGTCCTTGGAGGAACTGTTGCCATTCCGTAGGTGCTGCTGGCGTAGCCATGATGGTCAAGAGTTCTTATCCCAACCTTGTCGCCACTGAAGTGAACTACACTTAACGGTTCCTTGAAGTTTATTACTCGGTACACAATACAACAGGTAAACCATAAACAAATGTGGGTACAGTTATCAGAAGACCGTCGAGAATTTCAGCCTGGTCCTGATCCGGGGTAGAGTGACGGCTTCTACTTCTCGCGAACTTCCGGTGGTCTTCTGTAGTTGACGCTGGTTCAGCGGTCAGGCTGGAACTGGCGGTGGAGCGGCCGGCTACGCTTATATAGGCGGCCTGGCGCAGGAATTCCGTTGTGTGGTAGTACGGCGACCTCTGTAAGAAATAGTCCCACTTAGCTTCTAGATGATTCTATTTGTTTTCCTGGTTTGTTTTGATGCCTCTGCGCCTGTTTGGAGTCGTATATGTATCCCGGCGTGCAGGCGCGTTGTGTGTGAGGTCTGCCTGGCAGGGGCCTTTACTGGCAGACTGAACAGGGGCAATCATTTTCGACAGCAGAACTGAGTTGGTAGTTGTTGAAGGCCTTTAACATCAAAATAAATAAAAGAAAATCTCAATCCCAATTAATGATTTGGAAAATATCATTTTTTCGACACGTTTTTTTTCGATACCCCAAGTTATCGATACTTCATTTTCAATACTTAAGTGAATACGATAATTTTTTACCGGTACTACTCGTACAGGTTGCAGCGATATGTAAACATTAGTCGCATTGGTCGTATGCCCGTGTGTATGCCGTACATTAAACACCAGGTAATTACTGGGGCAAATAACACAAATAAATTGCTATTTTATTAACCGACTTCAAAAAAGGAGGAGGTTCTCAATTCGTCTGAATTTTTTTTTTTTGATGTATGTTCAGCGATATCTTCGCCAATTTTGAACCGATCTAAATGAAATTTTTATAGTGAATAGAGTATATCTCCAAAGTGGTCCCATAGGAATTTAATTGAGAAACCACCCCTTCTACCCCTTTACACCCCTTAAATCAATATAAACTCACACTTTTTATCCGATTTTGATGGAACTTTGGAAATGTATAGTAAAAAATAAACAGAAAAATACTGTCAAATTTTGGGTTGAAAAAACTGAACCCCTCTCACCCTATCCACCTCTTAATTTTTGCCAATGTTCTTTATACAAAGCTAAAGTCGACACCATTTAACTGATATCCATTAAAGTTGGCATATATATGTAATTTTTCATGGAAAAGGTTTCTGACCCAAAAAAATAAAAAAAACATCCCTCTCTCCCTTTACACCCGTTAATTTTTATACAAACCCACATTTTTTATCCGATTTCAATGGAACTTTGGAGATGTATAGCCAAAAAAAAAAGAGAAAAATGTTGTCAACATTTGATTTGAAAAAACTGAACCGCTCTCACCCTATCCACCCCTTAATTTTTGCCAATGTTCTTTATACAAAACTATAGTCGACATCATTTAAGTGATCTCCATTAATGTTGTCATTAGGGTCCGACCGAAGCTTCGGCTTCGGCTTCGGCTTCGGCCACCTTCGGCCAAAAAAAGCACCTTCGGCCGCACATTCGGCTTCGGCCAAATTCAGCCGAATGTTTGGCCGAAGCCGAAGTTTTACATCCAACCCCTGAAAATGTAACCAACTTTTACGAATACCGTTGACGTAGCGCGCCAACAGACGATAGCAAAGATAAAGAACCATTTGGAAAACGTCATAAAAATCAGTGGGAAGTATATTGTGAAACCAGTGTTAAATACTAAAGCTTGATTAATTAAAAAAAATCAGAGATCTTGTATGCGCCCAAAGGTTTTACAAAAGAAGTTTAACAGTCTACTTTACGCGATATCGTAGAAAAAAAAGTAGCGCCACCATGGACCGATAATCATCCGATTTCTTTGCGGATTAATGTATTACGTATGGACCTGGTCATTGTAAACAATGTTTCCAACTCGACCCGAGTACAGACAAAAGCGAGAGAAATATTTTAGCTACGTACGAAAAAGTAAACAGTAAAGTTGCATTGATTCTAGAAAAAGGCTGAATGGATCAGTTTTACCACGAAGATATGAAGTGATCAAGCAAACACGTTTTTGAGTGTCACGACATATGGCATTTCCAAAGGTTCCAAAATAAAAAAAATTGAATTGGGTGTTAGTGTGTTGGAAGATCATACAAGGCAATATATTGCACAAAAAATCTCTGAAACTGTTACCAAATACAATTCAAAAGAAAATATCCATACGGGTATACGTAATAATACTTCAAATATGAATGCAACCATCCGATATGGAAACTTTGTTTTTATTGGTTGTGTTGCTCACACTCTACAGCTCATGATTCACAAAGTAATTTTTAAAGATATTGCTATAATAGAAATAGTGAAAAAGTGTTGTAAAACGTAAGAAGAGTGAACAAGCTACTCGATATCTTAATTAATAGAACAGAAAAATGCAGTAAATATGTATATGTTAGAACGTGACTGGAATAGAAATTCCAACTGCAGAAGAATGGATACAATGAACAATTTTATAACTGTGCTGAAGTGTATTTAGGAAGCAACAACTAATATTTCTAGCGATTGATCAACAGTATCTAATTATATCAATCATTGACATCTTAAACACAAAACTTGCTCAGAAGGATGAAGGATGATCATATAATACTGCTCAAAAGCCGCTTGTGTGGGTCTGTTAACAGGAGATCTGCTTTCGGGCAGTCGAGTCTCAACCTTCGTAGCGATAACTTCCGTGTATCCGCGAGGCAGTGACTTGTGTGGATAAGTGTTTACGTATACCCGTCTGACTCTTCCCGAGACCGCGCAACAGTCTCTCGGGACTCTAACCGTGTGTTTCACTACAGCCACCGAAATAGTGATAGAAGCAGTAAATAACATCTAATACAGCTCAGCCCCAGCCCTCATCCGCCATGTACGGCGGTGAATATGGCGAAGGCGGACAATACCTGATGCAGCCAACGATGCAACGTCAGCCAAATGGCGTAATAAACATGGTTCCAGCGGTAGAAGAAAACAACACAGGTAGTCAGGTGCAGCAATATCTGCACAGCGCAGACGATGAACCGACAGCAACCTTGGACGTTATAATTGCAACGTCTAACACATCGATTACATCGCTGCCAGCTGACAACAGTACACTAGATCAACGAGATGCACCGCTATCAAGAGATGAAGAAATGTCAACATACGCACCCCAGAAACGCCCATGCATCCCGGGATACGACAACGGCAGCGGAGGTGAAAACATCAAGGTCCCCAGAATAACACCACAAGACACATCATCGGCAGACATCAACATGGAGACAACGCCGCCGGAAAGTGTGCAGCGCCAACAGACAGCAGGGACAAGCGAAAAACATCGGCTTTCAGGTAAACAGTGCAATGGCAGCCTATTATGAAAGCTACGACTTGGGCCCTTATTATGTGTTCATAGAAAGTAAAGATAGAAACATAGGTAGGATCCACCCCATGGCCATTGGGCGCCTCCTATATTCCCTCAGCCACGAAATAAGTAACAATATTATACAGATAGCTCCAGCGGGTCGAAACCGGGTCAAAATAGAGATGAGATCGGTCGTATCGGCCAATAACCTTGTTCAGAGCACCATCTGGCAGCATAATGGCCTACTGGCCTACATTCCTCTCTCCTGCATCTCACAACAAGGGGTTATAAGAAATGTTATGACTGAGCTAACGGAAGAGGAGATAAAAACTGTGGCAAGGTGCGAATATCGCGTGGTAAAAGTTAAAAGGTTTACAAAAAAAATTAAAGAAGATGGCCAAACAAAAGAAATCCCACTCCCCGTATGTCTACTGACGTTTAAAGCACAAAGGCGTCCGAATTACGTGTACATACACGGAGTGCGGTGCCCTGTAGAACAGTATGTCAAACCAGTAATGCAATGCTTCAACTGTCTCCGGTATGGACACCCTAGCAACCAGTGTAGAAGTAAAAAACGTTGCACCTTCTGTGCAGACCCGCATGACGGAAAAGAATGCGATAAACAAAACTCCCCAGTATGCGTCCACTGCAATGGTGGACACCCATCTTTTGATAGATATTGCCCGGAATATATCAGACAAAAGAAGATAAAGCAGGTAATGGCCCAAGAAAATGTAGGGTACAAGCAAGCTTCAGAGAAAACTAACACCGCATCGTATGCCAGTGTCGCGGCAAGATTAGAAAGAACTAACAGGCAACATCAAAAAATGACAACTTCTCAAACAAATTATGAGCAAAGAAACTACAACACCGGGCAACACATTATCGCAGACGCTGCCCCTGTCGTCCTGGCACAACCACCTCAACAGGATCCACTTCCTCAGCCTATAATTATGCAGTCAAACACCCCTAATGAACCTGAGAATTTCCAACTAAACCCCGGATCCAGGGACCAGGTGCCCACTCCTAACATCGGAAGTCACAGAATAACTGAAAAAAGCACAGGTAGTGGGGGAGAAACTTCGTATAAAGAATACTGGATCCCATCTAATAGGAACATTGAACCCATTGGCCACAATCCATACCCTCCTCTCCCTGGCAATAACCTACAGGACCCTGTAATAACAGAATACTATGCGAACAAGATGTTTGAAATAATAATGTGCATTCTAAATCAGTTTGCAGGAAATAATTTGCTCAATCCAACGCAATACGCCCCAAGCGTAAAACAACTTCTGCTAAGATCGTTATCGCCAAACAGATGGGAAAATGGCGGCTCCCTTTAGAAACACGAGAGCAACACTGCAGGACGACACAATTCTTCAGTGGAATGCGAGATCTATCCGGGCTAATAAGGAGAGCTTGCTACAGTATGCTTCAAAGAATAACATAGCCGTATTGGCTGTAAGCGAAACTTGGCTGAAACCAGACGAACTATTCCACCTCAAAGGATATAATGCCATCAGATCCGACAGAGCAGACGGTTACGGGGGGTCTGCCATCTTAATTAGAAGCGCCATCTATTACGAACAACTCCAACCCTGCACTGGAAACCCAGACTTCAACATATGTGCCGCCAGGGTACGTCTTACCAACAAATTAATAACCATTGTGTCAGTATATAGAGCAGCGAATAAGAAGACAAACAAGCAATTTATCACGAATATCCTCAGACAATTGCCAAAACCGGTCATCTTGTTGGGAGATCTCAATTGCACATAATACAGTATGGGGATGCCAAAGCACGGATAAACTGGGGAACATAATTGCGGAAATATTAGAGGAAGAAGATATGGTGGTACTGAACAACGGTAATCCAACCAGAATTAATGCGCCAGGGCAAGCACCATCAGCAGTGGACATCTCCTGCGTATCGTCGAACATAGCTATAGACATTACCTGGGAAGTAGTAGACGACACACTGGGATCAGACCACCTTCCTATCCTACTTCGCCTCCAGACTGACTCCCCAGCCAGGCGGTTGATATCCTCTCCTTATAGATCTCCCTATAGATGGAAAATACACCAGGCGAACTGGAATAAATTCCAAACAACTATGGAACGGTTGACAGCTTCATGGAAGTGTAGCGGTAACCCCGCACTGGACTATAACTCCATGACCAACGATATAACCCAAGCTGCCATATCTTCTATTCCTGCTCGGAAACCAGTACATATTATGAGGAACAAAAGCACTCCTTGGTGGGATAAAGAATGCAACGAAGCCGTCCAAAGACGCAGAGAGACACTACGGGCATACAAAAGCTGTCCCACGATCGAAAACTATCTGGAACACCGTAGAGCTCAGGCAAGAGTGAAAAAGATGGCCAAGAATAAAAAGAGAGAAAAATGGAGAGAGTTTTGTGGAACCTTTAATAAAGAAACGCCATTATCCGATATATGGCAAAAGGTCAGAAAATTGAAGTTCTCATCCACCCAGGCAGAAGCAAAATCACCCCTAACAACCGAATTATTAGAGAACATCCTTGAAAGGCTAACCCCACCGTGGGTAGAGACAAATCTCACAGAACCAAGGGCAACTGAATCACACTTCCTCCTGCAACCCTTCCAGCTGAACGAATTCAATATTGCATTAAAGCAAGGCACGGACTCATCACCAGGACCTGATAACATCCACTACGGCATGCTAAAAAATCTGCCAGATTCCGCAAAAACGAAGCTATGCGAAATACTTAACAGGATATGGTCGGAAAGGCTACAAATAAAAGAGATGAAGACTGCGCGGGTAGTTCCCGTGAAAAAACCTGGAAAAGTAGGCAACAACGCAGAATCCTATAGACCCATAAACCTACTGCCATGCACCTACAAAGTACTGGAGCATATGATAAAGCGGAGACTGGAATGGTGGCTGGAACACCACGCATTAATTCCGGAAACGCAGTACGGCTTTAGAAGAGGCAAAGGCACCATAGACACCTTAGCACACCTCACTTCCGAAATTCACTCCTGCCTTACCAAGAACAAATATATGATGGCAGTATACACTGATATAAACAGCGCATATGACCACGTCTGTGTACCGATCCTAGCCAAAAAACTTCGGCATCTAGGGATACCGGACACATTTATAGGAAATCTAATCGCACTACTTTCGGATCGATGGTTGGAAATAACGCAAAGAGGAACTACTGTTGCTAGCAGAAAAACTAATCGTGGCCTGCCGCAGGGCTCTGTTCTGGCTCCCCTGTTATTTAACTTGTATACGCATGATCTTCATTACTCCATGAACAGTAAAATCGTCATTCTCCAATATGCCGACGATATATGCATATTTATCATTGGAAAAACATGGGAAGAATGCCTTATGGTACTATCCGCCGAAATGTACAAATTCAATCAATGGCTATTCAGCAACGGGCTAGACATATCACCAGCGAAATCGGCAGTATCGATTTACAGCCGACACAGAATGCCCGCGATGTCTAACATAAAATTAGGACCCTTTACCATCCCAGTTAAAAACGCTGTGAAGTACCTGGGCGTTTGGATCGATAACAGACTCAAGTGGGGTACTCACGTAAAAAATACGGTCAAGAAATGCGACAAGGCGATCAACCTCATCCGCGCAGTAGCCAACGTAAAGTGGGGAGGGGATACCTCAATATTATTAAGGCTGTATAAATCTCTGGTGAGACCACATATTGATTACGCCTGTGTATGTTACGGTTCTGCAACTAACACCGTGCTTAAAGAACTGGACAAAGTCCAATATAAAGCTCTGCGCACTTGTATTGGCGCTATGAAATCAACACCTACCAACGCGCTCCTAGTGGAAGCACACGAACCTCCCCTAGAGATCCGCAGAAGCTTCTTAACTGCAAAATTCCTGATCAAGAATAGCCAGTACCCCGGGACCAGACTGCTCAACTCTATACACAATCTCTCAATGCAATGCCTAACTGACAATTACTGGAGTAAGAAAAAAATGCCTCCCATTGCGGCGGAGTACCTAGAAACATATAAGATACGAGCCAGCATACGTCAAAGCAGGAAAATGCTTACCTTCGAGACTCCGTATTGGGAAACTGTCACGAATCTGGAAGTAGACACAAGCGCGGAAGATAACACCCAGCTGGAAAACTACAGAGCAAACGTGTATCAGTACCTACACAACCGATCCCACATGGAACAGATATATACGGATGGCTCCAAGTTTCCAGATGCCACTGGATGCGCCTACTGTATACCAAGATCTGGAGACAAGGGTTTATTTCGGTTACCAACAGAATATACCATTATGAGTGCAGAGCTGATGGGAATCTTGGAAGCACTAAAATACGCAAAGACCTCCCCTTATAGCAACCATGTAATCCTATCAGATTCAAAGTCAGCATTGCTTTTAATAAAAAACCACCATAGGAAAGTGCACAACGACTCACGAGTACACGACATCGTGAATGCAGTTCACGAATTAAAACTAGCAAATAAGACTGTAGAGTTTAAATGGATCAAATCACATTGCAGTCTTCCAGGCAACGAGATGGCAGACCGATACGCCAAGCAAGCCGCACACAGCGGTGCGATACGCAACAGTACGATCCCCCTACCCGACGCTATTCGACAGATCAAAAGAACCATGACAGCCAAGTGGGATAAGGCGTGGAAGAGCTCACTCTCGATAAAAGGCCTACATTACGGTCGTATCCACCCGGAAATACCCCCTCTCCAGTGGTATGAGATATATAAGTGCTCCCGCAACTTCACTATAAGTATCGCGAGACTGAAATTCAACCACGGCTGCTACAAACAACACCTCCATAGAATCCACCTCACTGACTCCCCTAATTGCCAATGTGGGGAAATAGAGGATACAAACCACTTGCTGTTTGGGTGCCGCCGAAACAAAGTAGAGACAGACCTTCTACTACACTCTCTCAAGAACAAAGGAATCCCTCTCCCCACATGTGCTGCTACTCTCTTGTCAACGGAAGACTACGACATATATCAGCTCCTATACCAACATTTGAAAAACATTGGTGTCTCAATTTAAACAAGCTGATATGATATGTGTTTTAATTATACTCTCTGGATGTCATTTTGTAATATATCATTATTGTAATAATATTGTAGATATCCTGCAAAATGAAAATGAATGGTTGTGTGATTTGAACATATGGGTGACTCAGTCACAACAAATGTAAATAACTAGTTTTAAATGTATCATACTTCTGGTAGAATATTATTGTAATTATTCCTAAAAATGAAAATCTCAAGTTGCTGGATACCAGCATTTGGGTGACACAGTTTATAGTCAAGTAAGAAGTTTTAATTGCGGTATATCACTATTGTTATACTATTAATGTTTTCCTCTCCTTTAAGTGACACAATTCAAACAAACTCAAACAATATGTTTTAACTGCATTATATCATTACTGTAATATTATGGACTTTGATTTGTAATGTATATTGTATACTACCATTGTAATGCCATAGTGGTTATTCGGTAAAAGGAAGAAGGCTAATGACATGCTATTATTATTATTATTATTGTTATAACATCGACGTTATTCGGTGAAATGTAAATGACTAGTTGCATATATCATTATTTGTACGTTAATGATGCTATCCTGTAATATGAAAATGGCTGTATGGGCGCATGCCTAGATGCCAATAAATTAAAAAAAAAAAAAAAAAAAAAAAGATCTGCTTTCGGAAGAAAAACCTTACGGTTGTTGATTGCCGCTCTAATCGATCCACGGTTTAAAATTAAGTATTTGACTAGCGACGAAATTGTAAATACGAAGACTGATATTTTGTCATTTCTATGTCAAAATTGTGCACTGACAATAACAAATAAAACGGGTCATTTGGAGCGATTAAATCTTATTTTATTAGTGCCGATGTACTTTTTGTTTTAATTATATTTAGTACATTTTTAATTAATCTGTATACGTGAAACTACTTTTAAAAAATAACCATTGATTCGGTTTTAACTGAAAATTTAATATGTGATACTAATTTAGACAGCAGAAGATCGTATTTTAAAAGCTAGAATAATTTATGCTAGGTAAGAAGGTTGAAATTTATTTTTATTGTTGTTAAAAAACGATGGTATTACTATACATAAGGTAACATGTATTTGATTTACCAAAGCTAAAACTCCAAAACTTATTAATTTAATCCACGGGACAAATTATTCTGATTTGATTCGGGCTGTTACTGTTAAATTTTATAGTTTCTTTTTATTATTGCTAAATAAAAGTAACTGCATTTATTTTTGCTAAATTGCATTGCTCAGAACCTGGTTTGGTACTATTTTACTGTTTTATTTTATTCTAATAAATAAATATTAAAAAATTTGTTTATAATTATTGCAAAGGTGCAATTTATATAAAAAATAACACATATAAAACAAAATAACAGTTCATTTTTTGCATGTCATATATACTTCATGTTAATGTTCTAAGATATATAATTATTTTTGAACCTTCGGCTTCGGCTTCGGCCGAAGGTTATCCCAAGAGCCGAACATTCGGCTTCGTCTTCGGCTTCGGCCCAAAAATGACCTTCGGTCGGACACTAGTTGTCATATACATGTAATATTTCATGGAGAAGGTTTCTGACAAAAAAAAATAAAAAAAGCCACCCCATCTTCCCCTTTACACCCCTTAATTTTATAGAAACCTATATTTCATATCTGATTTTGATTGAACTTTGCCAATGTATACTTTCAAACAAACAGAAAAATCTTGTCAACATTTGGTCTGCCAAAGGTAGACCCCTCTCCCTCCTAACAACCCCTTAATTTCTGTCAATTTTTTTTTTTTTTATCGAAAGCTACAGTCGCCACCATTTGACCTATTATCATGAAAGTTGGCGCTAATATGAATTTTTTCACGAGGAAGGTTTTGGACATCAAAATATAAAAACCACCCCCACTACCAATTAAACCGTAAAATTTTTATACAAACCCACAGTTGTTATCCAGTTTAGATAGAACTTAGCAAACTTTTACTGTAAAACAAAGATAAAAATAATGTCAGCTTTTGGTTTGCAAAAACTGAACCCCTTTCCGCATTTCCGCCCCTTGACTTTTGTCAATTTTCTTTTTGAATAGCTACAGTTGACACCATTTGACCGATCTTTATGAAAGTTGGCACATATATGTATTTTTTTATTTAGAAGATTTCTGACCAAAAAATAAAAAAACTACCCTAGCTCCCCTTTTACATCCCTTAATGTTTGTACAAACCCACATTTTAATCCGATTTCGGTGGAACTTCGCATGTCTATACTTTAAAGCAAATAGAAAAAGAAACATACTACTCACATTATTTTGACAAAAACACAAACCCTATTCCCCTTTCTACCCCTTTAATAACTGTCAATGTTTATTGTATAAAGCTATCGTTTCTATCTGATTTTGAAGGAAGTATGCACATGTATACTTCAAAACAAACAGAAAAATACTGTCTGCATTTGGTTTAGAGAAGCCAAACCTCTCTTCCCCTTTCCACCCCTTTAATCTACACAAAGCACAGATCCTATCTGATTCTGAAGAAAATTTGCACACATATACTTTAAAAAATACATAACAATTGTGTTTAAATTAGGTTGCAGAAGCCCAACCCCTTTTCCCTTCTACCCCTACCCCTCCTAATTTCCAATGTTCTTTATACAGGGCGTTCGCCGGAAAACGCAACCCTCCCAGTCTGTTGCCGTCGGCAACTTGCTCGGACAGCGGAACCAGCAGTTTCCGCCACACGGCACCGTGAATCACCGCACTGTTTAACACCTCCGCTGCCCCAACAGTGCAGTGCAGTGACCCTTACATTGTTAAGAACGGTTTCTTTGCATTGTAGCTAGTTTGTGACTTCAGTCTCTTATTAATCAGGTTGCGAATAAACGTTTCTTTGCGGTTTGGCTGGTTTGGGGCTTCATACTCTTACTAATCTGTACCGTGTTTGAGTGTGAGTAAAATTATGGTACGTTACAGTTTGCAACAAAGAATATTTCTCTACGATACATATGTGAAGAAGAAGTCGTTTAAAAAGTGTCGCAGTAAATTTCGTCGCGAATATCCTGGCGCTTTACTGCCAGCTAAATCAACAATTCTGCGTCTGGTTAAAAAAGTAAGAGAAACGGGTTCATTTTTTAACAAAAAGAGACTGTCGGTCAACCGTATTCTCACAGAGGAGAAAATTTACGATATCGCTTTTCGACTAGAACAGTCACCCAAAAAATCATTAAGTCAGTTAGGGCAGCGTGTGTCTCGAAATATGTTCAGAAGATGTGAAATGTGCATTACACAAGAGTGTCAACACTTCCAGCATCTTTTATAAGGTAAGCTAATGAATTATGTCACATTTAAATGCTTAGCACATACAAGTTTATGAAATAGTCCGCGGCCGACGGTCGAACAATGCCGGGAGCTGACCGCTCGCTCGCCGCGAGCAGTTTCTTCCTTGTAGCGCTAACAGTGGGTTGCGTTTCCCGGCGAACGCCCTGTAGATACATACCGTTTTTATCAGATTTTGATGGAACACTGCAAATGTATACTTAAGAACAAAGAGAAACATTTTGTTTACAAAACCCAACTGCTCACTCCCTTACCCCATTTAATTTTTGTAAATGTTCTTTACACAAAGCTACAGTTTTTATCTGGTTTCGATGGAACTTTGTACATGTATATTTTAAAACAAAGAGAAAAATGCTGTCCACACTACCTTAACAAAAACCAAACTACTCTTCACCTCCACACTCCTTAATTATTTTTTTTATACACACCTAAAAATTTTATGAGGATATCAATAGAAATTTACAAACGTATACTTTAAATCAATCAGAAAAGACGGTCTACATTTGGTATTTAAAAGCCCAATCCCTCTGATACTTTACCCCCATCGTTTATAATTTCCAATGTTCTTTGCAAAATCCACAGTTTTAAGTACCGTCAAAATCAATTAAGCTATTTTTAAGTCATTGTAGAATATTTGTAAAATGTATATGTCCTAATGTCTCAACATGTACTTCAGATTTCAACTTGGACCCCGAGCTTTTACGCTGTGAAAACCAATTAAATACCCATTTTTTCTGTGTGATGCCGGAACGAACAGATATATTCCAGAGATAGATTTGTGTATGTGGTATGTATTAATGTCCAGATGTTACATGTTTCGATTATCGAGCAGCAGCTTTAACAGATGTTATGATTAGATCGAAACACAGCCTGGACCAAAATGTAAACTGACACTCCTTAACACTGCATCCAATATACCCCATTCTGAAAGTTGTTACAAAGACAATTTAAAAAAAAAAGGAATTCGCTTTAACCACTGAGCAAAATGGTAGTTAGCAAAATGAGAACTGCTTCCGCATATTTAATTGCAAATTAAGTATAATATTACTAAAAATTTAAAAATAAAATAATTGTTTAAAAAACATAAAAACCGCCTTAAAAAAAGGGCACTAAAAATTTTAAAATAACTTTATACCTTGCTTAAAAGAAAGTAAATCTAAATGGACAATATTTTACATTACTGTTATTGAAATTTTTACATTAATTAGTTATTTTTGGAGTCGGTGCCAGCCAAAACAAGAAAAACTAAAAGATAAAAACAATAATAAATAACAATAATACATAAAAAATCATTTTACTACTTACCTACAATTAATTCTAGAAACATTTTTCAACTAAACTAAAACATATAGATGATACACCGATAACATACTAACTATAAAGAGTTAACTGCATGATGCAGCCTACCAACTGACACTATAGCGCCAGAGATATGCCTGGATGACCAACGAGGCCGAGCAACAGATAACATAACGTTAATTTGTTTCCCTAAGCTGTCTCCCGCAATAAAACTATCTTCCTCACGACATGCTATAAAATATTTCGAATTTTTGTTCGTACTCTCAGGTTCGCCTCGAACACCAAATAAAGTTCAGTAATTCGATCTTCGCAGATCGACAGCTGGCACCGACGCCAAAAATAACTAATTAATGTAAAAATTTCAATAACAGTAATGTAAAATATTGTCCATTTAGATTTACTTTCTTTTAAGCAAGGTATAAAGTTATTTTAAAATTTTTAGTGCCCTTTTTTGAAGGCGGTTTTTATGGGTTTTTTTTAAACAATTATTTTATCGTACTATGGAGGAGCGGGAATCGAACCTACTTACCTCTGAATGTCAGATCCTGGCGTTAACCGCTTGCCCAGCAGACGAAGTGTAACACAGTCCTCGTTTGAATTTTCAGGTCAATGATATATTTGTGTCTCGAACCAAAGGCATACAGAGGGATTAATAACAATTTTTCAATCAAATTTTGTGTACGATTACGGCAGACGGGCCAGTTTTCCAATTTCGTAATGTGAGAGTCGAATCCACAGTTGACGCCGTTTATATAACTATCACGACAGTTACAGTTTTTACCTAATGCCGCCAATCTGAAAATTGCGAATATAATGTTGAGTACAGTAGTTTCTGAGATTTAGTTTAATTTCTGTCTTCTGGATTCGAACTGTCGTCTCCAAAGCAGCCACCGAGAACTGAAACTATAGTTACGGCTGACCATGGTTTGGTACGTGAACGTGACCTTGAGCTTGGGCGTAGTGAAGTTGATGTTACGCAACTGAAACAATCCGCAACACACGAAATGTGCTTCGGATATCCTATTAGGGCTCCGTACCCAACGAGAAACGAAGTCCAATTGCTGAACCTCCTATGGATACGTCCGTCTGTCCGCATGTCTGTCATATAACTCTAACACTTAGACGGAGTCCCAGTGTTCACATGTTATATGTTTCGCTGGGTGAAAATCGAAAAACTGGTACCGCTAGTCCGAAACTAATGCTTACGAAAAAAAAAAAAAAAAAAAAATTAAAAGCAGTGACTATATGCCGCCACTTACTAACAGATTGGTTGCAGACAAATACACAAATTTTGCTCAATCTATTGATTACAATCAAATGTAATACAATGAGTTGTACGCTACTTGGTTTTTACATAAAACCGAACACGTTCAAACAACTGCATTAATGTTATTTGCCTTCAGCAAACCGTCAAAAGCGAAAACATGAGATTGGATACAACACGATCCTGATAACACTTCCATTGGACTCGTCGCCGTCACTCTCACATTCATGCCGTCAATTCATCCGCAATTCACACACAGTCGGAGCACTAATTGTATTATATTATATGCAGTTTTCACAGCTTCCTGTTTTCCGCATTATCCTGTCAACATTTTTATTCTCTCATGAGATTTTTTTTATTATTATTATCACAGGTATTAACTTCATACAACCACCACCATTGAACTAACGTGATTAACAGTACTGAAAAGGGGAAACTCTCAACCGCAAAATTATCATATGCGTGTTTTTCCATAGCGTGTTGCCCGTGTCGCTTGTACCTGTACACACATTAAAAATCATGGGCAAGAGGATTTAACCTTTGGGTAAACTTTTGCTGAATCTCTGAATATTCTTTCTTGTGCTTTATTCGCAGCCACCTCTAATGACCCCGACGTTGACGAGGCGTAAAGCCATACGAAAAAAGGCTTATTTCCAAGATTCTGTTTCAGGGAAAGGAATTTAATTTTTTGACGAACTGAAATAAGATTTTTATACTTGTCGATTTGCGGGATAATATCGGTATTGCAACACTGTCATAGACTTATATTGTTCCAGCCGATAGCTGTGAGTGTGAGAGGACTTGGGATTATGAAAACGTAAGTGGATAGTCATTGAACATGATGGAGACGACAGGTAGACACCAACGCAAGAGAGGTCGGTAGAGACCTGGAGACAGGCACTGCTCGAACAATACCAAGATGGAGAGGCCAGACTGACATCTGGAAAGGGATCGTTCAAGGAGCATTAGAGGACTGAGTACTGAGTATCACACGAAAACCCATTAAGGGAAATTTGCAAAAAAAAAAAAAAAAAAAAAAAAAAATCCCTATGGAACTGCGTTGACTCGACAGCGTGTGACGTAGATAAATCAGTAATAGTTTAAGTACCTGAAGACAGAGAGAGTGGTTTCGTTTCCGAAGAACCATGCGATTACGTGTTATTAAAGGACCAATAGAAAAACTTCATACAGGTTGAAGGAGCGAGAGAAATTATGTAGCAAATGGGAGTTCAGAAAAATATTATTATTAATTGTTGCTAAATTTTGTTATTTTCTTGGACTATCTTCGGGCGAGGACGCTGCCTAGACACTGGTATTTGATATACAAGAATCCAATTACAAGAGAGCGAAGCGAGGAGCTACACTTGCCACTTACTTTCATTTTGATACACAGTTTACAGTTCTAAACTTTTTTAACATTTTTTTGGCGCTTAATATCTACGATTTAACCACCACACCGCAATTCGAAACCTGAACATTAAAATCCGAGAATGCCTTGGTAAATTGAATCACGTAGCAAAATCTGTCATGTTCCGCCTACTGTTTAACTGAGTTAAAGCCATCCTTTTGTACAATCATTTTCAATTTCTTATTTGACAACCAATATTAATTTAGTTTCATTTAAATGTGCATCAACTCTCTGTTAATTGTTTTATGAATGACACGAGTAATAAAATTAGTTTGAAGTTCAAATTTTCAGTCAAATACCAATAGTTCATTCGGTTTAAAATTTGCATAGAAGTAATATCGTCCCTCGTATCTTTGGTACTGATTCATATGTCAAAAGTGATTACTTTTAATATCAGTTATTTTCCAAGTCACACATGAATTCAAAGCAAATGATATCAATAAGGCAAGCAATCAAAGCTATTAATATCAATATTCATAAGGAATATGTGTAATTTTTGTATAATTGTGAAAGGATCGAGTGGTACAACACAGTGTCATCTCAAATTGGTTTTTAACTAGCTTCGGTTGAATATCTATCAATAACTGGTATAGTAGCGTGTCTGTTTCTCTTACTTTGTGGAAACCAAATTGATAATGTGGGAGGAGGCTGTTGTGTTCGAAGAACCATTCTGGGAGAGTTTTTTTCCCTTCGTCTGCCTTTAAAATTGGAATTTTCGTAGCTTTCACTGAGTCATCATATACACTATCCAAGCCAACTCTTGTTCTTAAACATAGTGATATTCTTTGAGACGGAAAGTAGCTAATCTTGGGGTAATTAATGTTTTCCGATCCCGAGGCTACATTTCAATGAGTTATACTAATCCATGAATTGTGAATTGCTGTAACAGACTGATCTCTAGCTTCTTTTGGCCCCGATAACTACACCTCTAATGAGGGATGTGCGAGATTGTCCAGAAGGTTCCTTAGTTAGTCTTCCATATCAGCAGCCGTTGAACCACTCAAAGACTTTATTAACTTACATATGTGAGACAATGGTGCTTTCTTGTCTACTGTTCCATTTTTATTTTTTTTTACTTTTTTGCTGTCATCAGTCTTTCGACTGGTTTGATGCAATCCTCCATCCCTTCCTATCCTGAGCTAAACTCTTAATTTCTACATGCCCCTTACAGCCCACGTCCTCAATTATCTGCTTCATATATTCTAATCTCTGTCTTCCTCTACAGTTCTTACCTTCGACTGTTCCCTCCACTAACAAATTAACCAATCCAGCATGTCTCAAAATTTGACCTCCCAGCCTGTCTCTTCTTTATGTAAGCTTCTTCCACAAACTTCTTTTCTCGCCCATCATTTTCAAAACTCATTCATTTCTTACTTTGTCTGTCCACTTAATTTTCAGCATTTTTCTGTAGCACCACATTTCAAATGCTTCAATTTTCTTTACTTCCGGTATTCCTAAAGTCCTTGTTTCGCTACCATAAAGAGTTTTGAAAAGTTCTTTCTAATTCCTAGATCAATATTTGAAACTAAAAGATTTCTCTGTTTCATGAAGTCTCTTTTTGCTAGTGCTATTCTGCTTTTAACGTCATTTCTGCTTCGGCCATCGGTTGTAATTTTGCTTCCCAAGTAACAGAATTCACTTACTTCTCCTATTGCATCCGATCCTTTTTTTATATTTAATCTACTGTGATTGATATCATTTCTGCTACATTTAATCACTTTTGTCCTTCTTTGATTTATATTCAGTCCAAAATCTTCCTTCAGTATTTTGTTCATGCCATTCAGTAACTTCTCACTATCCTCAGCCCTTTCTGCTAGCAATACAATGTCATCAGCAAATCGTCGCATACTGTTCCATATAACTATTTAAATTGTCCTATCCCAGATTGGAAGCCACTTAACTTTTGGCCACAACCTGAAATATTGAGGACACGGGTTCGATACCTGAGGCAAGGAGCGGCTCTCGCCAAAGGATTTTGGATGGAAAGTAGGCAGGCAACTCACGCTAGAAATGACAAAGCCAATTCCAGAACATTGGAGTTTAATAACTTCAAACTAGTCTACAGACAGTTTGAAATAGGTTGTTAGGAAATGCTAGGTGCGGGAGAGAAAGTTACTGCTTCCCCAAGTCAGATCCGCTGGTCAACTACGGCAGCATTAATACGCAGCAGTACAGCGATGCAAACTGTACAGCACTACGTAGCAACTTGATGGTACTGGCCCCTCCCTGTGGTCTCCGTGATCCTTTATACTAGGTCAAAACAGTTAACCTCGTGTCACTTGGCTGAATCTTATTTAACCATGAACAGCAGCACGCCTGCTCGACCAGTGTGGTTGTAAACAAAACCAATGGGTGACACAAACTCTTATTTACATGATACTCCTTTTCCATCTGACCCCGACGGTAGCGCGCCTTCCTATAAGGTCTATTTATCCCCAACAGACCATGCTCTGCATCTGACCCTATCTGCAGACGGTCTATTGATTCCAAATGACCGTTGCACCCCAACGCGTCTGCCCGCTTGGCTGTCCAACACGTGTGGCCAACACAGCGTAGGCAATACACAGGCTACAGCTAAATATCTTTTAACAATTATATTTTTCTTTAATATTGAGTATATTACACCTCCCTTCCCGGAGAAATTGATGCAACATACCAGTTGCAGCAGTTTTTGCTATTCTGGATCTGACTGTCTTTAACTTCCTCTCCATTCCTATGTCTATGTTAGTTGACATCAGTACATCATGTTTATGCACATTTTCAACAATTAAATTCAATAGATAAGTATTTTTCATTGACATATTGTTTCCTCATTTCACAATTCAGTTACTACATAATTTTACTGATATCATATAGGTGAAATTTCTCATTAATTAAATTCAATCTTAACTATTCACATTATCAGCTGATTCTAAGATATTATTGAACCTTAAATTCATAAAATCCTCACTTCACTACATTATAATTAATACTAATTTACGTTACCTTTACTAAGCTATAATAAAATACATTTATGTTTTGACAGTACTATTCACCTTTTGTCACTTCTTTTAGCTATGGTTGTATCTTCTTTTGAAAAATTCGTGATGGCAATGCTTTCGTCACCTTTTTTAGTTCTACTGAAAATAACTCTTTCATCCTCCATACTAGAGTTTGATCTTCGACTACCACTGAGTCGTGACTCTCTACAATTATTTACTATTGTAGTTCTGACACAAACTTTCCCACAACAGTCGTCATCCATATACTTTTTAGTATACCTGAAACACTCTCTGCAACACTTGCAGTAGCGGCAACAACAAGTTACTAAAATGAATACAATTATACATCCTGCATAGGATGCAAAAGATACACCAAAAGCAAAAGGTTCTCTTGCCTCTTTTTCTTGCCTCTCTATTTCTATTTCCAAGTCTTTTATTTTATGACCCGCAATCTTTAAGTCATCTAACTGCATTGCCACACGTTCTAAAGGTAATTTAACTTGTAACAATTCAGATACATTGTGTTTTTTATCATTTATTATACAACAATCTATATCTATAGTTAAATTTGGGATAACGTCCTTGCTACTGACATTACTTCTGATCACATATTCTGATTGTATAAATACTCTGGTACCATAGCCTTTGCATTGTGTATAAAACTTTATCTTTCCTAAACCTTTTAAGACAATGTCTGTTGGAGCACCTCCTCCACACAGAACTGTAAGACCTTCTTCTCTGGGAGTCAGATACAACCATTCATTATGCCCGAGATGCGTCCATAAGCTTTGATTTAAATGCACTACTTTCTTTATACAATCAGTCGGTATTTCGCTGACTGGTTGTAACAGCTTAGCTTCGCATTCTTCGTGATCATAAGTAGATAGCAAAATGAATGTTTGTTTACAAATACGATTGTCCTGATCCAACAGTTTGCACTCCAATTTATCAAAATTTAACTTAGCATAATGTCTCTTAGCATCATCAATGAACAATAATTCTTTTTCTGGTTGAATATAGACATAACTTCCTGGTGAGGTCTTTATCTCCATTGGCAATGGAATTACCTTGTACAAATTAAAAATATTATTATCTATTAAAGGTACATGAATAACGTAACCAAGGACGTTTCCCGATAAAAATACGTCTAAGTCAATAAGCTTAAGTAATAAATATCCATAGGCCTCAGTTAGTGGAACTGGAAATTTTAAATCTCTTAGATCATCACGAATCAACTTTAAGTAATTCACAATTTGAACTGGGTTTATGATGTGTGGCTCAAGGATTCCTTTCTGTGCATTTACAATGGCAGTTATCACTAATTCATAATCCCTTTCAATTTCTTCGAAAATTAAAGTAAGCTGGATCAAGTGTTCATTAATTGCTAATAGAGTCGCTATACGCTGGATTGTTGCGTCATTAGTTTGCACATAGTCGAGAACATAACGCTCTATCTTTTTCATCCCTTCTGCTAGTATCTTTTCATTTTGGACGACACTAGACATCGTATTATTAATCCCATTCAAAGTAGTTTTTACAACAGCTACCTGTTCCTTCGTTAATTTCAATAGTTGCATTTGCTTGCCCTCCATGTCATCTATTTTTGATTTGAAATACGTTGCGTCTGCTGCACTTAGTGTTCCAAAAAGTACCTTGCTGATTTCTCCGACAAAATCGAAAAGACCTCTCTTTTTCCTACTCTCATGTCTAGTCAACTGAGATATTAAACTTTGTGCGTCTTTTATTCTAGCTACATGCCTATCAATGTGTTGTTCGATTCTAACACATTCTTCATTACTTATGTTTAGGTGGAACAATTTACTTCGACAAAATTCTATCGACAATTGTGCATAGGTCTCTGCCTGTATGAACTTTTTCATTATATCTTCCAGTTTCACGTAACTTACAACCTTCCATGTGGTACTGTACAGTCTAGCCTTACCCAGATTATCATAATATAAACCCGGAGAAGAACTTATCTTCTGCACTTGGAAATCTTCCCATGCTGAGCTCCCGTTAGTATTATTAAAAGTCCCAACACAATCTTCATGAGTACCATGGCCTGCAATTAAAAAAATTCTTTTAGTCTATTTGCGTGTACTTTTACTATCTTGTTTCTTTTTGTTTTAAGCATAACATTTGGTCCTTCTGTTTTCAGAACTTCGTAAGGCCCTATCCATTGTGAATCTAACTTCTTTGAACGCCCTCTTCTTACAGACTCGTCATGCAATAAAACCTTATCACCTGGTTTAAACAATTTTGAGTTTTCATTTCTGTCATAGTACTTTTTATTCGTCTCCTTACTCTTGTGTAGATGTTCCCTAGCTATTTCATGTAAAGATTGCATTTTACTCTTTAACTCTTTAACATAGTCATCATAACAATACAGAACTTCTGTAGGTTCTTTTTGTAATATACCCGGAATATTTGCCTTTCTCCCAAACAAAAGTTCATGAGGTGTGAATCCCGTACTACTATGAGGTGTTGTGTTGAATACAAAAATTGAATACTGAATCCAATCATCCCAATTTCTTTGATCTTTAGCAATGAAATGTCGCAGATATTCTACTAATGTTCTGTGACTTCTTTCAAGAGCACCGTTACTTTCCGGATGGTACGCACTAGTTTTGATTTTCTGAATCTTCAAGATTTTACACACCCTTTTAAATACGTCACTCATGAAATTCGAGCCCTGATCTGTCAAAAGAATAGACGGTATCCCGTATCTAAGAATTATTTCTTCCACAAACTTTCGTGCAACGGTATCAGCATCTTGCTGTTCAATTGGTACTGCTAAGGTATACTTAGACAATTCATCTTGAAAAGTTAGAATGTATCTATTACCCTTATCGCTAATACTTAGAGGACCGACTATGTCCATACAACATTTTTCAAATACATGCTCAGGTGTGCGCGTTATCTCTAGCGGCATTTTGGTTTTGTTCTGTGTAATCTTATTCTTTTGACAAGTCTCACAGTGTCTGATATAATTTTCAATGTCTCGTTTCATTCCCGGCCATTGCTTATACTCTTTCACCTTCTCGTACGTCCTCGTCATTCCCTGATGACCACCTAAAGGCACGTCATGACTCTCCTTTAAAATCTGCTCTTTTTCCTCCAAACTAATTTCAGCTGGTGTCTCTTTAAATTTACTTTCATCGGAATTTTGACCTACTACTTCATTCTCCTGACTCTGTACATTAACTTCCCGTATACGGCTTAGCGCATCGGCATTCGTATTTAACTTCCCTCGTTTATACACCACAGTGTATTCGTACTCTACAAGTTTAAGTCTCCATTTTATTAACCTAGAACTCGGATCTTTAACACTGAATATCCACGTAAGGGGCTGATGATCTGTTACAATAGTGAATTTTCTACCATACACGTATGGTCTAAATTGTTTAACTGCCCAGACAATTGCTAACAATTCTTTTTCCGTCGTTGAGTAATTCTGTTCTGCTTTGTTTAATGTTCTAGATGCGTATGCAATTGGCAAATCTTTTCCAATTGATTTACCTTGCGATAACACAGCTCCAATTGCAAATTTACTTGCGTCTGTGGTAACTATGAACGGAGATCCAAAATCTGGATATTGCAGTAATGGAGGATTGATTAATAAATCCTTTAATTCCCGAAAAGCCTTTTCCTGGGATTCTTCCCAAATATAATCTTGCCCTTTAACTAGTAATTCATGTAAAGGTTTTGCAATTTTACTGTAATTAGGCATGAAACGTCGGTAATATCCTGATAACCCCAGAAATCCCTTAAGCTCCTTCGTAGTCTTTGGCTGTGGAAAATTCTTCACTTTCTCGACTTTAACTGGATCCGGTTTTATACCCTCATCTGTGATTATGTGTCCTAAGTACGCAACCTGCGTCCTAAGAAACTCGCACTTATCCAATTGAAGTTTCAAATTGTTTTCCCTTAACCTTTGGAAAATTTCGGTAAGTCTCTCATTGTGTTCCTTTCAATGTTGTTGCGAAAACTATTACATCGTCAAGATATATAAAGCATTTGATACCTTGCAAACCTGTTAATATACTATTCATCAGCCTTTGGAAACATCCTGGTGCTCCCTTTAATCCCATAGGCATTCTTCTGTATTCGTAATGATTGAAATTTGAGCTAAAGGCGGTTTTCTCCCTGTCTTTCTCATCCATAAGAATCTGATAATAACCACTAGCTAAATCGAGTGTTGAGAAATATTTAGCTTTGCCTAGACGATCTAGAATATCCGAAATGTTAGGAAGAGGAAATGCATCTCCTACTGTAATCTCAGTTTAATTTCCTATAGTCTACGACAACTCTCCATTTTTGTTTCCCACTAGCATCTAGTTTCTTGGGTATAAGTAACAATGGTGAATTCCAAGCACTTTTACTCGGTACTATTATATCATCATCTAACATTTTGTCAATTTGTTCTTGCAAGATCACCCGCTGCGCTTCTGGTATTCGGTATGGCCTTGTATTGATAATTCTCCCTTGTGCTTCCGGTACTATAGGTATCTCATGTTTTATGACTGTCTGTATGCGTAAGTTTATCTCCTGGCAGAAAAAATATATCATTAAACTCTGCACAAATTTTAAACAACTCGGATTTTTCTTCCGGATTCAAATGCTCTGTTCGCAATTGCTTCTTAAGTTCTTTAACCCTTGAATCAAACTCTAACTGTGGTTTTTGTTTCATTGTTCTTACTTTGTATGTGTCCACTGTTGTACCTTCTGGGACTGTTTCAACTTTAATTTTAGCACCCTCAAGTGTAACCTCATTTTCTGAAGTATTAGTTACGCTAATTAGACAAGATCCATTCTCTATACTTACAAGAGCATCTGGTATATAAATATTTGGTACTAGTTCTGTTTTATACACTGTTCCTTCGGTTAAGCCTGGTTCACTATCTACCAGTAACCTAAGAATTCTTTCTTCCCTTGGACCCACCTTTGTCCTTTCATTTATCTGTAAGCTAGGTTCATCCTCTGCAGACATAGCAACCGTTTCTTTCTGTATACTTAGGGACATATTCTTATAGTTCAAAATTGCCTTCTGTTTTCTAAAGAAATCTCTTCCCACTAACCCATTATATGGAATGTCTAAATCCATTCTTATAACATGAAATTTATGCTCAATATTAATTTTTCCAATGGTTAAACTTAGATTTACTGTTCCAAATGTAGTGACCACTTCTTCAGCTATACCTTTTATATTTACCTTTTCATTTTTATTTAACGGCACATTATCTTTTAAGTAATCTTTAAGAATAAGACTTGTTTGAGCTCCAGTATCCACTAATAACTTAACCTTATTATGTAAGCATTCGTCACAGGGTAAATTTAAAACTTCATTTTTTATTTGGCGGTTTACGGCCAGCTTTGGACCCATACGGACGTGGACTAACCGCCATTGTTCGTCCGCTAACAGTTTCCCGATCGGCTTCCCACCGAACTACTTGCAGCTTTAGTGCGACATTCGTTCGCATAGTGCCCCTTTTTCTGACACTTAAAACAGATAATGTGGCTCACGTCCCGTGACCTACATTTTTCCTCTGTGTGCCCACGCTTGTGACACTTTTTACAATATTCCTCATCAACAACTGGTACTCGACGTACCTTATTTTCCTTCTTCCTACACTCTCTTTGTGAGTGCCCTATTTTTCCACAACTGAAACATTTCAACACACGGTCGGCAACCTTTCGTGGTTCCTCCGTCCGCCTATAACTTCTTTCAGCCATAGACAAAATCGCGCTCTCTTCTTGAAGAGCTAACTCAATCGCTTCCGGTAGGCGAATACTCTCTCCTCGACTTCTCACAATTGTCTGAATACGATCGTTTGATAGTCCCTGAATAAAGCACGCCCTACCAAGCAAATACACGAGGTTTACTGCCCCCGCTAACATATCATCACTGCAGACCCTTCTGACAGCTTCTCTAAAATCAGCGCTGCATTTCGTCTATACGACTACCCCACGAAGCTACACTTTCAGATTTTCCCTGTCTAGCTTGAAACATTTTGCAAGCATAAAAGTCAATTGTTCTTTTACTGGAGTAATTTTCCTTCTAAAATTTCTTTTACCTCAGGCCATGTATTAGTTGCATCCCTAACCATAAGCCTGGAACGCGCATCCCCTGTAATTTTAGCTTTAACAAATCGCAAAAGCAATCCTTGATCTGCCTTACACACAGACTCAAAAGCCACATCAACATTGTCAATAAATTCCCTTAACTTCCGTTTGTCGCCATCAAACGGCTGAGAAATTAATTTAAGAGCTTCTGACACACTAATGTATGACACTTCCTCTGGCCCTTCGTGTGACCCTTCACTTGTGTCAACACTCATTTTGAAAGAAGGTTAAAAAGCAACTACCAAAAGGTTAGACAAACAAATATCAAACAGTTCCAACTAACTGAGACTTACTTTTAGCTGTCTCGTCGAGTTGCTGCTGTGTCTGCCTCGGTGTCTTCCCGCTGACGTCGTCTTGTCCACTGGACCGAAGTCGATTTTCCGAAGGCGACTGTGATCTGCGCCCGGTTCACCTCAACTCTGGCAGCGACCGGCTCTCCAATTGTTTGCAGCCAGCCTCCCACAGGCTGTGAGCGTATATTTGCAGCCAACCTTCCCAAGGTTGTGAACGTATCTTGCAGCCAACCTCTCACAGGTTGTGACTTTTCGACGAGTTGTATCGACAGCTAGTAGCCGTAGCAATCAACTGGATGGCCAGTCCTGACTGGGTACCGCAGAACTTCAACCTAACAGTGGCTGTCGCCAGTCGTGGCGAAAATTAGCCAAAGGGAATACCTACGTGTGCTAATGCTAGCACAAACTTTGGGTGTCTATTTTATTTTAAACAGACTAACCCCACACACACCTGACACCATTTAATTTTTATGTCCTATCCCAGATTGGAAGCCACTTAACTTTTGGCCACAACCTGAAATATTGAGGACACGGGTTCGATACCTGAGGCAAGGAGCGGCTCTCGCCAAAGGATTTTGGATGGAAAGTAGGCAGGCAAACTCACGCTAGAAATGACAAAGCCAATTCCAGAACATTGGAGTTTAATAACTTCAAACTAGTCTACAGACAGTTTGAAATAGGTTGTTAGGAAATGCTAGGTGCGGGAGAGAAAGTTACTGCTTCCCCAAGTCAGATCCGCTGGTCAACTACGGCAGCATTAATACGCAGCAGTACAGCGATGCAAACTGTACAGCACTACGTAGCAACTTGATGGTACTGGCCCCCCCCCTGTGGTCTCCGTGATCCTTTATACTAGGTCAAAACAATTAACCTCGTGTCACTCGGCTGAATCTTATTTAACCATGAACAGCAGCACGCCTGCTCGACCAGTGTGGTTGTAAACAAAACCAATGGGTGACACAAACTCTTATTTACATGATACTCCTTTTCCATCTGACCCCTGACGGTAGCGCGCCTTCCTATAAGGTCTATTTATCCCCAACAGACCATGCTCTGCATCTGACCCTATCTGCAGCGCGCCTTCCTATACGGTCTATTGATTCCAAATGACCGTTGCACCCCAACGCGTCTGCCCGCTTGGCTGTCCAACACGTGTGGCCAACACAGCGTAGGCAATACACAGGCTACAGCTAAATATCTTTTAACAATTATATTTTTCTTTAATATTGAGTATATTACAAAATTGCTTATGTTTCTTGGTCATAATGATTTTCTTGGTGCGGAGACTGTATTTTTTTTAGGTAAAAATTTAGTGCAGGAATACATTTGTATTATTGTAAAGAAAACTCCCCTGTGATTAATCGCTGTTTGGCGATCTTTGCCCAATCAGAGTGGGGTTATCCTTTTGCGTTGATTCCGTGGTCGAATTTCCAGGGATCGAAGCTCTTTCTGTTTCTTCTGTGTAGTGTAAGAGTTTGTTGTATATTTGCTACGCATTTCCCATTTTATCCAAATTTGATATTTGATCTCGTAAACTTTCTTCATACACGGATCAGATGGCTAGACGAATATTCCATCTATAAGTTAATTTGGTGCAACGTGGCGCTCTTTAAGATCTGGCGAAAGACATAAAACTTGGCAGATGGACAGAAGCGGAAGGATCTTGTAAAACAGTCCACGTGTTTATTCGAGCCGTATACGGTGATGCAATGGTTATGTTCACTACTGATATTGACTCTTCAGATCTCATTATTCACGTTGGAGTTCCATCATTCGAAACTACTAAAAGTTCATCTGGTCTACTATAACCATAATTTAGTGTTCCATCTTGTCCGTTCAGCTGTTTCCGCATAGCATTCTGTGATCATTAATAGTTCTCACTATCATGATCGGAGTGGGGAATTACTTAAATACTTCTAACATATCGTTTTCATCAACCGCCTCATTCAGAGGTCGGTATACCGAGGCAACTATCAGATATTAAGTATTTATTTTCATTCTAACTGCACATATCTCTATTCCAGTATCTCTAACTTCAAGATCAGTGACTTCGTAACTTGTTCCCCGATTTACTACAGTAATCTGTAATGTAACACTTTCTGCTTAGTTGACTCTAGCATACTTATTTCGTATCAAAGGCAGAACGACGTATGGCTAGCAACACTTTCTATAAATTGCAAGTAAACCAAATGGATCAATGCTTATTCATTCTAATTATTATTTGATATTGTCACGAAATAAGTGATTCAGTTCCATTCATTATATTTAGAAAGCATTTAAACAAACTTTTCTTAAAGATGGGGAAAATTTAAATACATTAAGAACGTCCAAATTAAAATTTGTGTAAACTGAGCTGAGTTGCATGATTGTTATGACGGAATTGTTTCTAAGAGCATAAATCTCATCTCAGAGCGTCAATGCGCCAAAGTTATATGGCAACACTGGTGAAATGTTGGCCGATGAGCATAACACTTTGCTGATAAAGGCTTCTTGATATTGCATGAAGTTAACTGGCGTTGATTGATGGCTACGTCTTGATCGATGATAGCTCTGACATCAAGAATGCAGCACCGAACAGTATTATTCTTGTAGATGAAGATTTAATTTCCACAATCTGGTGTTTGAAGATTTCTTGTCGCTAGAAGAAAACTCATCCTAGCAACAATGACTCACCGCTCGTATATTGAATGATCGAGCGATGAAAAGCTCAAGTAAGTGAGAATAAGTCAGCGAAAGGCACTACCAGAGAGCACTGTGTCACTATCGAAGTCACATTTAAAGGAAGTCCAGCTGAATTCTATAGTCCGTTCAGTTAACAGAGGGGGCTCAAGGTCATTCTGCTCTATCCCCACTCCACTGCCCTAACCCCTACATGAGAAGGGGAAAATTGCCAATCGCCCGCCTGGAAACAGCGATCAGCACGGAGAGGCAGAGAGGGATGGGGTGGTGAGGTGAGGAGCGGGACCAGGGAAACATGACCTTAAGGCGTCAGTTCGGAGTGAACAGGGTATAAACTGAATTTGTCTGCAAAACTCCGCATATAATTTTCAAAGTTCGTCTCTTCCCACGTTCGACCAAGAGAGGGACTTGTTCAGCAACCCTGTAGGAAATGTCCTCCATTATGCCCCTTTTGTTGGGCTGGCCAGAGATATCTAACAAACAAAAGATTTTCTCGAGATCGGGTTAGGTCCCACATGTCCTCACGCACTCACTCGAATGTCTCGAGGCTATCTCAACCGGACCTTACAAACCATTCCACCGTAGTTATCAGTATGCTCATTCTGCCTACAACATACCCTGACAGATAGTGCTCAGTCGTAGCCAGGCTCTATTGGCTCCATGACTGATTTGTTACATGCACTTAATAAGTGTTATAGACTTTCCTTATTAAATCTTAGAGAACTTAAGTCCCAATGCAATACATAAATCACTATCCTGTCTGTCATGTTACCTTGATTCTAATATTTGAGTGATATGACATTTGAGTGATATTTTCTTCCAGGTCAAGAAAAGTTACTCGTGTAGGCGATGTTCCGCAAATATTTTAAATTAAACCTTCGTTAATTGCGAAAGATAATGGTCGTTAAGTTTTTATATCAAGGATCCATTCATAAATTACGTCACACATTTAAGGGGAAACATCGCTGATACAGGCTAGTCTAAAAATCTTAAATAATAAAACAATTAAATATGGACCAGGTGAAATTAATTCTGTACATGTTATAGTTGAGTGATGTAACGGCAAGGGGAGGATACACGAATGTGACTGCTTGTGATATGAAATTTTTGTAACGTATTTTATGGGTAGGGCCTAATTGGAGTAGCATTAAGCGTTGAATATTATATTATATAGATCACATAGTATCGTGTTAGCTTGCGGGTAGCGCAAAGGATTAACTAATTTTTGTGTTAAACTCCCGAGTGTCATTTCATGTGCTTTGTTGGCCTGGTTCCTGTACGGCTCTGAGATTCAGAAACATTGCATTGCCTTCTACATTGACTAATGGCGCTTTTTGCATTCTTTGTGATGGCATTGTTCAAGAATGAGAGCCACAATACTTCTTGGAGTGTCTTATTATAATATGTCAAATAGTGTTTAATTCGTTTTTGTTTCTAATTTTCCTGGCATCCCCTGTAGGTTTCTAGATGACTTTCATTACAATACAGACAAGCTTTAGTTCCACAGTGCGCGTAGTTTGATATATTTTCCTGCCCCGAACACTTAGCACAACGATCAGAACCTCGACATTGTTCAGTGAATGTCAATATCTTAGGCGACTGAAACACTGTGTACTATTTTCCACTTACAATTCAACTGGGTAGCGTGTATTTCGCCACGTGATATGGCAGCCTTTGAGCAGTGAATGTCAGCCACACTGTCTTGGTATAAATTAATTTATGCCGTTCTTATTAACTTTAAGCATAAATATGCGTCCCTTTATGACTTTGACTTAACATTAGACTTTATTTTGTATATCCTGGTCAGAAAGTTTTTTTTATCTGCATTTCGTATATTTCTTTAAAAATACACACCCAAAGAACACAAAAGTTTGATACTTTTGCTATATTATTTAATGGACGCTTGGCTGTTGTATCAGAATACAATTTTTTCATTTGGAAGATATATTGATAAATGGCATCCTTCATATCCAGTGATAGTTTCCTATAGTTTTACCAGGTCGTAGCACGCTGCTTCGACATGTTGTTTTGCGCATTCCACGTACAGGTAGAATCGACCTTCATTATTTTTCCGATACTGATAGGTTGAGTGAAAATTCTATTCACACGCCTTGTTTATCACGTTACGACACTCATTTCCTGTATAGTTCGGTTCAGAATTACGGGAAATGCTTTGATAAAATTTTTTGATAACTCCATACCTCGGTAGCGTAGGGGCTAGAGTACTGGCCCCGCGTGCCGAAGATCATCGGTTCGAGTCCGGCCTAGGGCATGGGTGTTCAAGTGTAGTGTCATTGAATATCGTGTCCGTCCTGTGGTGTCAATACTTAGACGATACAATCTTTACGGGAGAAACTGATTCATTGCAAGATATATGATACTCACATTGAGCTGGCTGTAAAGCCTAAGTTGCCGAATAAAGCAAAAAAAAAAAAAACAAAAAAAAACTCCATCATCCAGGTACCTGGACACCTCATATCTTCACGCCAAGAAGTACTAATACACAGCTGATTAGTCACTGCTACTGGAATATTGTTAGAATAATTTTTCTTCGTCTTCAGATTGATTGAATTTTGATTGTTTATCACTTAACAGAGTGTACTGTTCCACCTGAGTTACACTTTTGCTGCCGTGATATGATTTTTATCTTTGTCCTTGTGTATAAATCCGGAAGCAACTTTCTCTTGTCACTGTTGCTGGCTGTCGATACTTTGCGTAGCTAATCTGTTCTTACTTGATAATTAAGGTAGTCGTTATAGTAGTGTACTGTTAATACTGTGTTTACCTTCTCAGTTGTGTTTGTCATAGAAATTGTAGGTTGTATTGGAGGTAGAATTACAGCTTCTCTCGTTACTCCATCACATTCTTCTGCCATCGTCTTGGGTAACACATAGGTACAGAATCTGAATTGATGAGTGCTTATAGCACAAAGACATAACGAAGATTTAAATAGTGTCACAACACAAACGAATCACTGTCTTCCCCGCACACCACGTTCAAGGAAAGATATTACCATGTAGGCTACTGATGATAATTCGAAGCTATCTGAGATACGGAAGAAGAAAGTTTACTCAAGCACTCACAACAGTTTGTTTCTACTACGAAAACCAATCAAATGGTGTGAGTGTATTGGTATGATAAAAGCTACTCGCTAGTTTTTACGGTTTTTACATATTACCATGACAAATGAATAAGAGATGCATGATTTGCTATTAAGTGAAATCAACAGAGATGTTGCGAAGTTGAATGGCATAGTACGTCAATGTTACACTTTAAAAGTTTGAAGTGTACAAGAAGCATAGCTTCTTCTGCGAAGATCGGACACTAGTGTCAATCGTCCAACAACGAGCATCACGCCGCATACAACTTTGAAATTTCAGAAACTGTAGAATGTTATAGAAGCGTGATAAGAATTAATAAGCAGTTACATTATTACGCAAAAGACGTAAAAATGCGTTACGCAGCTTCCCTTTTCTTCACGATAACGCTCGGCCGCACATTTCTGCTGCCACCCAAGAAAAATTGGAGGAGCTACATTACAAAACTTTCGCTCGTTTTCCTTATACACTGAAGAACTGGTACACCTGCCTAATATCGTGCAGGGCCCTCGCGATCACGCAGAAGTGCCGCAACATGAAGTGTCATGGAATCTACTAATGTCTGAAGTAGTGCTGGAGGGAATTGACACCATGCATCCAACAGGGCAGTCCATAAATCCGTAAGAGTACGAAGGGGGGAACAGCACGTTGCAAGGCATCCCAGATATGCTGAATAATGTTCATGTCTGTGTAGTTTGGTGACCAGCGGAGGTGTTTAAATTCAGAAGAGTGTTTCTAGAGCCACTCTGTAGCAATTCTGAATATGTGGGGTGTCACATTGTCCTGCTGGAATTGCTCAAGTCCGTCGGAATGCACATTGGACATGAATGGATGCAGGTGGTCGGCCAGGATGAGTACGTACGTATCACCTGTCAGAGACGTATCTAGACATATAAGGGGTCCCATCTCACTACAACTCACACGCCCCACACCATTACAGAGCCTCCACCAGCTTGAACAGTCCCCTGCTCACATGCAGGGTCCATGAATTCATGAGGCTGTCTCCATACCCGTACACGTCCATCCGCTCGATACATTTGGAAACGAGACTCGTCAGACCAGGCAACATGTTTCCAGTCATCAGCAGTGAAATGTCGGTGTTGACGGGCCCAGGTGAGGCGTAAAGCTTTGTGTCGTGCACTCAGCAAGGGTACACGAGTAAGCCTTCGGCTCCGAAAGCCCATATCGATGATGTTTCGTTGAATGGTTCGCACGCTGACACTTGTTGATGGCGCAGCATTGAAATCCGCAGCAATTTGCGGAAGGGTTCCTCTTCTGTCACATTGAACGATTCTCTTCAGGCGTCGTTGGGTCCGTTCTTGAAGGATCTTTTTCCGGCCGCGGCGATGTCGGAGATTTGATGTTTTACCGGATTTCCGATATTCACGGTGCACTAGTGAAATGGTCGTACGGTAAATTGCCCACCTCATCGCTACCTTGGAGATGCTATGTACCATCTTTTGTGCACCGACTACAACACCACGTTCAAACTCAATTAAATCGTGATAACCTGCCATTGCAGCAGCAGTACCGATCTAACGCCTGTTGTCTTATATAGGCGTTGCCGACCGCAGCGCCGTAATCTGAGTGTTTACATATCTCTGTGTTTGCATACGCATGCCTATACCAGTGTCTTTGGCTCTTCAATGTAGATAAGAAATTGCCAAATGTGGATATCTTAAAAGAGACTTAGGTGATAAGAAATTTTCCAGCGTGGAAGAAGTGCAAGACTACAAGCGCAAATAGACTACGTAGGCCTATGTGTCCGACAAATTTTTATGAAGAACAAATAAAAAAAAAACTGCCAGTGCGAAGGAAAAAATGTGTAGACAATAGTGAAGGCAAAGAGTAAAAACAGTATTGTATTTACTTTAATTTATATTAATCAAAAGACGTGTGAGCGGCCTGGTAGCTCAGTGGTTAGGACATCTGACTGTAGATTGAAAGGTCCCCGGTTCGATTCCCTGTATTGACTGGGATTTTCATAATCCCTTAACTCGACCTACACCTCTGGCACAGCTTACTGTGTAGTATGAGGCACGCCAGAACGTTTCCGTTGTTGTAACACTGATGTTTATATCCACAGCAAATTCAAGCCAAAGGCTTTACGTGGTCATAGTCCGCCCAAACAAACAGATATACATACAAATGACTGAATTATGAGGCTTCCATTGACTATGCCATAATCGTCATTTCCGCCTCCATGGTTTCCAGAAACAATCTCCTGGGAGGTTTCTTTATCCACTTGATGACACATTTGTTGGTATGGTGATCTTCCTTGAGGTTTACAGTCTCTTGTGACTTGGATCTCGAACCAATACATTAGACGGATTATAACCCAGGAGGTGTGGCAGCTGTGGGCGGGAGTGGGGGTGGGCAAGGTGCCACGCGAACGGCAGCTGCTCCAGAGGACGCCACGTACAGTCACGCCAAGAGAAATGCAACACTCCTCTTTCTGAATGAACCACACTTGCTCAAGCGACTAGCGGTTCGCTTAGGTACGACCACGCGCGGAAGTCAACGCCTGAAATCTTACAACCTACAGTTATGGAACTGCTTCTTCCAGACTGTGGAGCAGGAAAGAGCAAAGTTGTTGCACGTTTCATTGTATCTTCTATGCAGAACATTTTAACATATATTTATGTCAATTTAATAACCGGTTGGAAACTCAGTTTGAGTTCATTCTTCTTCATTAGACAACTAGAAACAGAATGAGGGTTAAAAATTGTGGTAGCTACTGTTACGTTTTGCATAGAGACTAAAAGCAGAGATATAGAAAATAGTTCTTAAAAAAAATTAAAATACATTCTCGTTCAAATATAGAATAAAAACTGGTTTGAACTGTTAGTATTTAAATAAAAAATGTGAAATGAGCATTTTTAAAATAATTGTATTCAAATAAAATATTCATTTATTATGTGTGTTACATAATTCACTTAATTCATGGATTAACACTACTATTCGTTCAAACAATTCACCCTTCACGTTCAGTCTACTGAGGCCATATTATCATCCCATGTTCTACAGGAGTAGAAATTGCCAAAAAAGTATTATTTTTAGGTTTTTTTTTTTACTGATGGACGTTTATTCAGGCAATCTAAACTAGAATCATTACCATTTATATATTGCAGTATTTCTGCAGTCGTGTTTGCATCGTCACTGGCTACAGAAAAATCTGAGCTATTTACAAACCTGTAATAAGATTCATTTTTTACTTTTTTCCTCAATTGGATTTGATGATTTTCTTGATTTGTATTTATTACCTTAGAAACAAATTATCCTCTGATGTTTTCGCTGTTCTCCATCGGCAACAATTTTAGCTCGAAACAAGGATAAGATGCAGATGATAATAAGTCATAATTTTCGTTCGGTTCTTCCAATTGATGGTATCTCTCAAAACGTCTTCTAGAGCTTCCCTTAGTTTCAGCTTTAAACACACCACAGTATGCAATACTATTAATTTGTAAACTGCTTAGCATTCCTTGTATTCTCATTAATTCTGGTTGTAAACATCCATAGAAGGTATCTTTGTCCCCGTCGAAGCTTCTAATGTCTTCAACATTTTTATTTTTGACGTGTTACTTACACTATGATAAATTCAATCCACCAAGTGAACAAAACTGCCATAAAAACGACAAGCAAAACAATCACAACACATACGTCGGCGGCGACAGTGGTAGACATGTCAATGCCGTTGTTATTTGCGTAACAGATCAAGTTCTCATTTGAATATTGTTTAGTAAAGATGACAATAGTTTGAATGTGTTAATAAATCAAAGACATGATATCAAAATGAAATAAAAAGTATGAAAAGTATTTTGCATATTTCAAATAGAAAATACATTTGAAAACGTATTTAAAATAAAATACAAAATGGTTCTAATATAAAGGTATTTTAAATATAAAATGAAAATTGGTATTTCGCATTTTAAATACATGTACTTTCAATAATGCACATTTCTTACTAAAATTAATTGTTTAGCGGCATGGAGAAAAAACGAGTCGAAAGGACAACCCACATAGTTTCCTCCCCGCGTGTGGAGTACAGGCGTGTCACTTGGAGTAGTATTTCATTAGGGGGCGTGCATTAATGTCGTGAGGTGTTTTTCCGGAATTCCAGAGCCCCCCTCTAAAATGAAGTGAGATTTTGACCCCCCTCCCCTACTAATCGACCTCCCAACTTTTTTTTTTTAGGTCCCATGCTTCCAAGGGCAGTTATAACCCCCCCCCCCAATGTAAGGTCGGTTTTTGGACCATATCCCCCCCCCCCATAATGGACAACCCCTTACAGATGGAAGTCCAAGATCAGGCGTTACTCAACAGCTTCAGGTAAATATAATATAATACCGCCCCTCTGTCAAAATGTCTCGGCCCAACTTCGTAATGCGGATCGTGATACTTTCACTTGCGGTTTGATTTCAAAAGCTGCAGCCTTCATTATAATTTTCTTTCCCTGCTTAATCAATATTTTTTTGCGATAAGGATATCAGAGTTTCTGCATTTCGCAAGGTGAACCAGAATATGAGTTTTATACGTCATGCTCTTCCCATCTTCTTGTGCTTAAAAAATCCTCTTGTAAATTGTTGCTTGATAGTATTTACCGAGATTTATGACATTCATTCGAGTTATTCTATATTTTTACCTCGCAATATCTCAAATTTGCAGTTCAAGTGCATTTTCCTCTGACTGCTAGAGTATGATGCCACAGAGCGTGGTGGGTGAGTGGTTAACGCTCTGGTCTCGCATTCGGGAGGACGCCGGTTCCAATCCTCGTCGCGGCATCCAGATTTGGGATTTCCATGGTTTCCCAAAATTACTACAGGCGAATGCCAGGATGCTTTCTTCAAAAGGCCATGGCCGAATTCCTTCCCGTTCCTTGTCCCCAGTCCTTTCCCGCCTCTAATGACCTCGACGTCGACGATGCATAAAGAAATTATACAATTCACTAAGTGGACCAAGAGTTTGAATCCGACTGCGCGTGCAAATTTGAAGTGGTGTATTCACTTTTCATGTAAAGAAAATGTAACAAGACAGAAAGAATATAACCAGTATTATCAAAATAATTAGGCTAACTGCGTTATTCCGAGATGGAAAATTAAGTTTCCGAACTTCAGGACAGCAACACAAATAAGCTAATACTCAGACTGTTCCATATATCAGAAAATATGACGTCAAGGTAGTTAGTTTCTATCAACTCTGCGAGTGAGCGGTAACCCTCTAGCCTGGTATTCGGGAAGACCCGGATTCAAATCCCCGTCCGGCCATCCAGATTTTAGTATTTCTTGAAAAGGCTATGGCCAAATCCCTTCCCATTCCATGTTCCCTGTCTCCTCCCGCCTCTAATGACCTCGGCGTTGACGAGAAAAGAGCCATGTGGAAAACAATAAAAAGATGAGGTTAGTTTTCTTGTTCTTCTCTTCAAGCCTTCAAAGAAAGTAAGAAATAAACTGCTCAATATTTGGCGGCCATTCCGTCGAAAGCTGTTTGCATCAAATAACAACGTACGGTAAGTAATTGGAAACACTTTTGTCGTTGCTGTAGTGCCGAGATGTGTAAAGAAATCCTCAAAATATTTCCTTTCCAGTTTCTGAAGTGTGTATTGGGACAGAGAGTCGTGGGTTAGTAATAACGTCCGGGTCCGGCGCTTTGGAGGATTTTGTATTGATTCTCGGAGTGGCAACCAAAATTTTAGTCTTATAATCTTTTCAAAATTCATTTCGCAATGTTCAGAGAAGTGTTGAAGGAAGACCGGGATCATTATAAATGTAAAAGTAATCAATAATGTCAGGTACGTGTATGATACCGTAGTCATAGCAACTCCTCTACAATTAAGTCCAGCACAGTGAAGAACTTGGCCTGTTTGTCAACACTTCCAAGACCAAAGTAATCCAGATAACCCTATCATAAAAGGCAATAAGACCGAACAAATATCCTTCTTCAAATACTTGGAGGCTGTGATGGAAGAACAGAGTGACTGCAAGAAAGAGATCAAATCTAGGATTGAATAGGCCAGGAGACAATTTACTAACATAAATTTGTTTAAATATCATATCGTATCTTACCTTGCAACTAAATGATTCGTTGCTACTTTTCCCCTTTTTCTCTATGAATGTGAAAGCTGTACTCTTGATCAAAATCTAGAGAAAAGAATTGATGATTTTAAACCGTAGTCTGTTATGCGTACCTTGAGTGCTGAAAATCTAAAATTAAGAATATCTTCGTCGGATGAAGAAGCAAAAGGAACCGCTGCTCACTATAAAGCAACGGAGAACACAGTATCTCGGACACGTTATGAGATGCGATAAGTACCAGCTATCGCAACTATTCATTGAAGATAAGATACAGGAAAATAGGTCTGATGGAAGGAGAAGGAATTCGTGGATTAGTGACATTCGGAGATGGTACAAGTGCGCGTCAGAAGAGGCCTCCATTAGAAGGCGCCTTGAGAAGAAATCACTTCAGGCTAGTGTCGGGATGGCTCCTTACCATTACTCGTCAGCTCTAACGATCACCTCAGTTCAAAATGTTGGATAACGTAGATATTCGTGTAACTTTGTTATTATTAGCCATGGAGCAACGAATTTCTAAGAAATCACTAACAAACTGTGAAAAGTGCAGCTTAGTGTAGTGTAGAACAATGCACGCTGCCAATCTGATGTGAAACTGGATTCTTAAACACATCACTTGTTTCCTGAGTGACGGAACGATAGTTATTTAAAAACGTGCAAGGAGGGGATGATAATATGTTATTACAGAACTTAAATGTTGAATGATTACCCCTTCGCAATGATCACACACACACACATATATATTTATATATATAATAGGGTATCCAGGAATGAAAGGATAATCCTGCAACCGCAAATAGCTCACATCATGTACCACTATTTGACAAAATTTTATGTTAGTAAAAGTCTCACCATTTCCGAGATACTGATTTTTTAAATTTTGTTTCGAAACATGTGACTTTGTTCACTTTATTCCATGCCATTTCTACAAATTAAGACTTTTTGATTTTTTTATTAATTTACTCAAAGATTTACTCAAGTATGTTTGTGTCATCTAAAACAATGTTCTTTTTTTACGTTAAAAAACCTAATTTTATAAAAAAATCATTATCATCATTTTATTACTACATGTTTAAAGTGCACAACGGTCTCTTTAGCAGATTAAACTACCATAAAACAATAATTTTAAAAGAAATATAAAATAATTATACCATTTAAGATTTTTTATAAGATTTTTTAACCTTTTAAGACAAAAAGAACAATGTTTTAGATGACTCAAATATTTAAAAAAAAAAACAGGGATTCAAAAAGTCTTAATTTGTTGAAATGGCATAGAATAAACTGAAAAAAGTCACATATTTCGAAAAAATATTTAAAAAAATCAATATCTCGAAAATTGCGAGACTTTCACTAAAATAAAATTTTGTTATATAGTAGATAATGATGTGACCTATCTGCGGTTGCAGGAATATCCTTTCATTCCTGTGTATATATATACGTATACAGGGTGTCCAGGAATGATATTGATTACACACACACACACACACACACACACACACACATATATATATATATATAGTCTCCGCGAAAGATAAATAAGTAAAAAAAAAAAAAATTAGTAACAGGAGAATTGCCTTTACAGTAAGGTAGCATGAAATATGTTAGCAGTGAAACAGTACGTTTTTTCGATGCTCCTTATATCCGTAAGTGAGAAGAAATTTTTTAGTGCCTGGAGGACTCCCGCGCCGGTTTGCATTGCAAATGCAGCAACGTGGGAAAGCTATCATGGCAGGTGTTCAGCTTCCGGTGGTCCAGTTCCGGGCGCTCAGCTTCCTCCACTGCAGTCTTAAGATGTTAGAACCCACCAGCTTTAGAGCTTTCTGGTTGGTAATGATTTATTGGATTTTATAGACATCTTATTGGTTAAGAAATAAAATTAAAATTTATATGTCTTTGCTACAAGTTTTTTGACGTATAAATTACGGTGCTTCAGTACATTAAAGATGACTAATAACTAAGCAATGTAAAATTCAAATTTCGCAGCGGACACCAGATATAAACCGGGTTGTTGATCTACAATCATGTAGGCATTCCTTTCGCATTGTAATATACCTCAGTATCAAGGGTTTGGCATCGAGATAACAAAAAAATAAATTTTTTTCATTTCTTCTCTTTTGTATGATCCACTCTTTCGCTTCTTTTAATACGGATCTAATTTCTTCATGTCCGCTTTCTCGATTATTTGCTCCATATACTCAAGTCTTTGTCTTTCTCTACATTTCATCATTTGAACTGTGCACTCTGGTAACAAATTAACAATTTAATACCTGTCTCTTCCTCGTTTTCAGTAAATTCTTTCATAAACTCAATTAATCAGCTGTTATTGTGTACTTAATACGCTTCTATATTATCACATTTTTAATTTCTCCAGCGCTCCGACCTCATTTATACATATAATATTCTGCTCTATACGAACATCTTTAGAAAGATCTTTTTTGACTAGTAGGTGAAGTTTTTACAAAGAAAAGTTTCTAATGCGCTTTTGATGCTAAACTTGTTCGACCATACGTTACTGTTTAAATTCATAAATGAAAGATTACTTTTAATACTTTCTGGTGTGTTAAATGTGTTTGCTGCATTTATATACCTTTTCTTGCTTCTGCTGGTACTTCGTCCAAATTCATCTCACAATCTTTTGAATCTTCATTTCATACCAAACTTTTTCTTCCTCTAAATGCAAGTTCGATATCAGGGGTTATAAATAGGATGCTGCATTGCCTAGCTTTTCTTTTAGAATTACTGGTATTGTGGGTGTTAATTTTTATATCTACTATAGATTGTTCTGTTGTTTCTTTAATTTAGACACGAATTCTTTAAAATTTTAGAAATCTTGTCCCATTCAACATTACTGAAATCTTTTTCTCAGTCTACATAGGCCATAAACGTATCATTATTATTATTATTTTTTTGACGTGTCTTCCTTATATTAACCATAACGCCAGTATTTCTTCTATTTCTTCTCTCATAAGTCTGTAACGATAAAACATTTGGTAAGCGTTATGAACTCTGGGTAAAAAATATTACTTCTCCTCGAGTATTGTAACTAGGCCAAAGGAAGGTGTAATAGGACAAAGTAGCTGAGAACTTTATAATACTAACCTATCAGTATTGGAGGTGCAAATATTAAGAAATGTTTTTATAACTGTAATGTTTTGAAACAAAGATGATATAGTTTCACGTTTAACTTGCCCGAATAACCATAGCTTGTCCTGAACTTGATTCATTGCACGGACATTGTAGTCAGAACATAGTTACAACGAAAATCTAAAAGTTTCCTTACGTCTTACAATAGCTTAGCGACTAATTCGAAGAAGGATAACTTTCCTTGAACCTAAATTTTCGGAAAACTTAAAAAAAAAAAAACTATTTGTCGAGCACGTTATTACTTTTACAGAAAAAAACAACTCACATATACACTTCAAAGAACACGCACTCAATTTTAGATTTAAACTTACAATGTTTGTCTGTTATATAAATATAAAGCTTGCTTGCGAGTGGAATGTTATTGTCACTATGTTGGAATGTTTTTCTTCTTCCACTTGCCTGATCAATTATTCCTGTTATGGAAAATAAAATACATTAATGGAAGCGAATATAATTCGTCAGTGAGATGATCAAGATAATTATAGTAATATAGTGGACTAAATACTGTTGTGTAATAATTTAGTTAGGGCTTTATGCCTCATCGAGGTAATCAGAGCAGGGGGAAACGGACTTGGAAGGTGATGGAAATCGGCCATGGGCATTTTGAAGGAGCCATCTCCCCATTCTTCTGCAGTGGAAAACCGAAGTCAGTATGGCCGAACTGGGATCGTACATCCGCCCTCCTCACCCAAAAGGCTTTTTTTTTTTTTTTTTTTTTTTTTTTTTTTTTTTTTTTTATGGCATTTGGCAGCGGAGGCCATACAGCCAGCTCAATGTAATTATAATTGCTTTTAAGTGTGTAAGTCGTCATCCAGTATTTATTGTATTTCTCCAATGTATGGACGCCACAGGACGGACAGGACATTCATACAGACACACAACACTTAACATCCATGCCCGCGGCCGGATTCGAACCGGCGGCCTTCGGCACGCGGAGCTAGCACTCTAGCAACTACGATACCGAGGCCGGCTCACCCAAAAGGCTCGGTGTGTAATGCAATGGTAAACACAAAACCACGGCCGTAATAATTGATCAAAAAAGTGTGGATGTTGGACCTGCCAGCGTGGCGTTTCAAGTTATAGTGGTTGCTGGATCGAGTACGGCATAGAGCACAAGTAGTTTTTACTAACAAGGGACACCTTTGACCTCGAACGCTCGGAATCACATGAAAACATGCTTAGAATAACAAGCGATCATAAATAAAACAGTGGAGTGTGTCATTTCCATGCATTCTACCTCAAGTAACATTTTAATAGAGAGAAACAAAGTAAAAAATCAATACCATATGAAGGAAATTCAATGACGTCAGTGTATCATTACATTTTCAATCAACAGCGCCAAAAACCCTGTGCCTAAAGTATTTAATATGGCGCAAAACACGCATATACTTCGGTAACACACACCTAATAGTGCTCATATTAGTCCTCAGAGTGCAGATGCAAGATTTCGATGAAGTGGTTTAAACAAAGTGGAAGAGAACAATGTACTCACCTCACTAAAGCCACGTTATCACATTCCAAATCACTTTCGCATTCAAGCAGTCCAAAAGTCAAAAGCCGCACTAATTACATTTCAAAATGACGATGTTGGTATGTCAATGTCATAACCTGGCTTTCACCAAGCATATTGCAACATAAGCTTATACGTAGGTGAAGCATAGTGATTGTAAATCACAAAGTTTCATGATGAAATAACGATAATGTATCTTCACTTATGGTTTGGCAAATTGTAGTCTTACAAAATCAGTGTTACTTGAGGTAGAATGCATCGTTTTGTATGGAAATGACACACATCACTATTTTGTTTATGCTCGCTTGTTATTATAAGCATGTTTCTGTGCGGTCAGGGTCAAAGGTGTCCCTTGTAAGAGTTGTGTCCATCAAATAATATCTTTGCTGTGGAATGTGTTCTCAATAACAGCAAAATGCTTATTAAAAATGTTAATGCATTAAACTCGCGGAGTTGGAAGAATGGTAGCAGATATCGAATGTTTTTTTTACTATTATTTTTTAATTTTCAGAATCAGTTTTCATTTCCAGACTTAAAATACTGGTATGTTAAAACCAGTGAGAGATGTTCTTCGTTGATACTAACACGTTCAAAAAGTTTTTAAAAAAATAATAGCAACATATTAACATTTCGTATATTACAAAACCGAATTGCCATTGCGAAATTCTTGCAACCAAAACGGTTTCACCAGCGAATTTCGTTGTGTCGCGGAAATAATCTTTTCCGTCCGTACTAATAAAAAATATAACTTCTTTTATACCTCAGTACTACATGCCAGATTTACATATAGTGATAACACCTGCAGAAATATTTTGACATGAGTTGCTTTGACCTATGTATCATAGCTAAAATTATAATTGACAACGTAAGCACATTGTTTTATGTATTGCTTCATTAATAGCGTCCGAAAACTAGTTTCTATACACGTTTTTATACTTTTTTCACATCCTTTCTTATCGCTCTGTACGCCTGATCGTTAAGAAGGGCCTGTAACAAGTTTAATTAATGCACGTGGTCAGACGGCCCAACCTAGGCAACTAACGCCAACTTGCGGCCAGCTCGGGAAGCGAGGCGACTGAAGATTTGTTGACAAGATTCTGGTCAGGGTAGGGGGGAGACAAAGGAGGAAGGTTTTCCCACGGTGGAGCGTGGCTGTGCACCTGGCGCTACCTGGACCCAACAGCCTCTTTGCTTTGTCCGCCGGCTGGCTGCCTTTATCAATCACGGCTCCGCACATAAAAACTTACGCTCGAAATTAGTGTGGCTACCAAATATGCTATTAGCTTGACACTGAAACCCCTTTAAACAATAATGTACTTCCAAGATTTTACTTGAAGGAGATTTAGTTACAAATTCTAAACAGATTTTAGTGGCTTATTCACTCCTTAAACACCTAAATGAAAAGAAGAATATTAAAAATTATACCTGGGTGTTTTTGTCAATCACACTCATCATTTAAATGATTGCAACAATTAGTTATTTGCTTCCGTAAGTATTTGTAAGTGAGATACTCTGTGACAAAAGATCAACACAGCTACGCATGAAATAATGGGTATTGTCAGCAGCATATAAATTTATGACAATGTTAATCTTAAAAACGATCAACATTTTAAAATAGTAGATCTGACATCACATCACCTTAGTTTTTAGGCATCATTTAGAAATCCTTTTATCCGGAAGGCATAAAAGCATTGCAGGAAAATGTGGAGCTCAGAGAAGACTATGTTGAAAAATATATGACGATTTTGCTTTTAACACGTGTACATAGGTGTCAGTCACTTTCGGAGGAATGGACGCTGCAAGAATACCTACTGAATATATAAGCTGCAAGCCAAGAGAACGGCCACATCTATACTTTATACTGAGAAAACAGAACTGGGACAGAATAGTGCAGAACGAGATCAACAAGGACAAAATAGTGATGGTATATAATTTGCCGAATCGCCGAGAAGATGGAAGGCCGTGGGATATGATACAGATGAGATTAGAACTGAAACACGTTTGAGATTCATAGTGGTATATTGCTGTTGGTACTTTGGACAGAGAGTGAAATGTGTCCACGTACGAAATGAAAACCGAGACCTAGGTTTATGATTTTTCAGCACAGTTAGAAGCAAATTTTATAATATTTTAAAGGGAAATGAAGAATTGTTTGGCTAGAGAGGTGTAACGAAACAAGGTTTCCCTTCATATATGTATATTTATTTTTCTTTATTTTCTTATCCAATGTTATTTTTAATTTTACTACGTTAAATGTATGATGCAGACAATGTAAGTAGGCCTACTTCAGAGAGTGTTCTAGTATCTCTGACCATAAACGTTGGAGAAATAGAGTATCTTTGTTGGTTGGTTGTCAAGAAGAATTTATGGCGGAGAAAGCAAAAAGAAGTATCTCGCTTTATTCGCTACTAATTATTGTAAAAGTTTAATGTATAACAACTGTGTGAGAAAAGTAAGCGATGTAAAATTGTCAACTGGCAAATGTTTGTGTTAGTAAAAGAAAGAAAAGAAGTATTTTCAGTTGCAGATCTGTTATAAATTATCTAGTGAATCATATGTTGTGAATACGCTTACAGAGGGAACGGAAATTGTTTAGTAGAAGAGTGAAAATTACATTCGTTTACGCGAGACCTAGAGTATACCACATTAACCGACCAATACTCGTGTAATAATACGATTAGTGTACTCATATCAAGAGGGCTAGAGTTTAGGATAACCGAGCCTATTGGGTAAGCGGTAACGTTCCAGCCTGCCATTCGAGAGGACGCGACTTCAAATCTCCGTCTGAATAAGATTTCGGTTTTCCATCGTTTCCCGAATTCCCTCCAAGTGAAGGCCAGGATTGTTCCTTCAAAAAGGCCATGACCGAATCCCTTCTAGTTCCTTCCTCCCAGTCCTCTCCAGCCTCTAATTGCCTCAACGTTGACGAGATGTAAAGCTGGAGTAAAAAGATGTTTCCCACATTTCTTTACATTTTTCGCCTGTTTCTCTCATTGTAGTTGCAATTATTAAAAGCGCTCCAAACATTTTGTATGACATTGATAGTTTTTTATGGTCATAACAAAAGGACCAGAGAGTATTTAGGAAACGAAAACTCGTCCGGGCAGGTCGACGGCACCTGGCGTGGTTGCTGAAGACTTTTCAGCTGAGACATGGTTCCCACCTATAAGCTGACACCTTCACTAATTGGTGTTATTTATTAAACGAGAATTCTCCAACGAAGTAAATTACCCCTTGATTCTACTGAACTACCAAGTAAACGTCTCAAGATTTCTATCAAATTTGAAAAAAAAGATTGTTCTTAGACAAGAAGGTAAGACTTTTCAGTTCAGCCCTCTGATACTGTCTCTTGTATTTGTTTTGCAGTATACCTCTATTTTGCTGATATTTGACTTCTTCCTGTGAACGATACCATTTCTTTTTGTTTGCGTTTTTAATAAGCAAATTGCCAGCTTAAATGACAATATATTAGTAAGTCGAAAAATGCGAAGTGCACCGAAGCATCCATATTATTAAGCAATTTTATTCATCAACCTTTTCTGTATCTTTCAAAACTCTGTACACACATCAATCACTCATAAAACAAAAAAATCATTCAGACTTCGGAAAAACTTATTTAATGACACATCAAGGTCCCCAGAGAATAGAGTACTGGCAACGCAGGAAGGAAACTCAGAAGAGGAAATTAAGTTGCGTAGTCGTTTTTTTTTTTTTTAACGTCTCTTAAAAGCGAGGTCTTTAGAGACGGGAAAGGATGGGGTTCAAGGAATGGGAAGGAATTCGACCATGGCCTTTTGAAGGAAGCATCCCGGCATTTGCCTGGACTGATTTGGGAAACCATGGAAAACCCAAATCTGGATGCCCTGACGGGGATTCGATGCGTAGTCGTAGTCCATAGGAACGAAAAGAGGGGAAAAAAATTCAGTATAAAATCGTTTGAGTTATAAATAAACATACCCTAAGTAAATAATGCCATTAAAAATAAGGTACGTTACGTTCATTTATAAATACATTGTGCTGAAACTGAGCTTGTAGCTGTTTGCATGTCTTCTCAATCTGTGAGTACAATCCTGCGTAGCTACATTTAAAAAATGTTTGAAATCGCAATGTTGGGTAAGGCAGCCCATATAGCGCGCCGTAAGTTAATTTTACAAGTGTGAGGTGGAATGATATTTTTGTCGTTACTAATTCTGTGTACTTTAACAAAAGTCAGTGTTACTAATCCTCATTTTAAATTTCAATCAAATATTTAATATAAATTTTAGTGCGTTATTGAGAGCTTTGTGGGGTTAACAGTTACTGTACTTAAATCAGATCGGAGACTAGGCTGTTGTTTCAATTCTGAAGGTGTTAGTTAATCCACAGAGAAACTTTAATTTTGAAACAATCATCCTATAATGTTGTGAATTATGTTAGCGAGTAACGAAAAAGAGTAATTCTAGGCAACTGGCGCAGTTTTCTCTGCGCCTTGTACGTGGTAGATACTTCATCCCACCCCCGTGTAGCTAGCGGAAGCAAGGGTCGTTGCTCTTGCTTAGGGGTGAGATACAAAACTGGCTCGACTGGCAACTTCGTCACTTGAAAGCCGTGGACTACAGTCACTGGAAGGAGACATTTTATATTTGCTGATTTCTCCCACTTCGCTTTCTTGCTATTCTTTTAGTGTTTCAGTGTTTCTGTATCAGTTTCTGAGTTATCTGATAATGGACTTTTTGGATTTATTTTGACGGATACGCTCAATCTTTGAGGCAGTGTTAAATGTTTGGTAGATTCTAAATTGTATACCATACATGCTTCTACTGATGATTGTATCACCTTTAAATTACGAGAATCATATCCCTACTGTATTGTTTTCTAGACATACGAGAAAAAATGGACATAGCTGTACTACCAAACCATTCCTTTAATTACTAGTCGCACTCATTCATGAGTAACCGCGTACATTGTATGATGATAAGTCTCTATAGCTGTGGTCAGACGTTTTGGCGGGCGGTTTCAAATGCGCCGTTACCAAATCGTGCACTTAACACTTAAATTCACTTGTTAGCTTTTGCAGTAGTAGTTTCTGCGTTGACGCTCGTCCTAGGCAACACAGGACGCTCAGCGTTGCCATTTTCTACTGTCATAGAACAAGCGACACGCGAGAATGTTCCGAAGTGTGGCAACAGCACGCTCACACTCACCCGCCAATTTCCCTGGCCACAGCTGTAATTGACATGAAACTTCACGTGGATATAAAATTTTCGTATCCTATTACGGACTGAAGCTGGTTTTATCATTTTAAAAAATGTTTACATTGATTACTGGTTGCGGTGGTAGTATTTTGATATTATTCTCGTCGTGATGGTTTGCTTACGGCAGAGAAAAGGAACATTTGTCAAAGACTGTATTAAGACACCAAAGCTTTCATAAAATGAAGTAACACCGGGATCTGACCTGGAGAATATCGATAGGAATTCGAGAAATTCCGAACACGGTACTAATGAATGACTTGGTGGGTCCACCATGCTATACGTTAATTAATGAACAGTGTAAAATGTTATTTTTCCTCATCTTCTCGTTTGTATTGACTCACTTGTTGGTCACGTATTTATTTATTATTTTTGTGTATGATGAATCATGAATCTTTGTGGTGCACGGTACTTAAAATTCTTGGAATACTTCAAGAAAAATGGTTACGCGTTGGTGACATTGCAAGATACCCGATATGCTTGCTAAGCCGATTTTCATGCATCAGCCCATTTAGAAAAGGACGGCAATTGGAAGTGTACAAAACGAATTACATGCATGATTGCCTCAGTCGCCTACATAGCACCTGCTCAAGACATCAAAGTGGGATGCGTTTGTACGAATGCCTCTAAAAAAAAAAATGGCATTTTCCGAGTAACAAAATACTGCCTTTTGATTTGCCATAGAGGTGTGGAACGGACTATATTGCGGTCGATGGAACTATGGTTTCCTGTAGTGAGAAACAGTGACAGACTTCACTTTTCGTGATGACCCCGAGTGGGGTGTTTCCTTCATAAACATAATGAGAAATATACCTCCCATTCCTTGTCAGTAATACTACTCCCACTGGAAAAATGGAGTTGTCGGTGAGCCAGTAGCTCCAAAGAATATATGTTTAATTAACTCTGTGTAACACTGTTAAACAACGCATAATAATTTACAGTACAGATTCATTGCTGACGATGCACCCAGAAAAGAAGCCGGAAGGTTACGACAGTAAAATACAAATTGCAGCTGTACTGGCGCAAGGAGATGGATGGCTCAAAGGAGTGGAGGAGTGTGTACGGAAGAGAGGAGAGGACTGAAACAAGGTGGTGACAGAGAGATGGTGGGAAGAAAGAAGGAAATGGAGAGGCTTGTGCATGAAGCAGACCCGACCAGTGGTTGGAAACTGTTGAGGATGATGATGATTGGCGCAAGGAAAGAAATTTTTATTTATTAAGCAAACTCGGTGACAACTCCTTATAACAACACTATCGTTAACACATAATTCAACAGAGCGTTGTTGATTCATTTAACGAAATGAATGGTTCAGAAACTGTACGAAGAAGCGCTTGTATTGTAGTTATTACAGAGATACTATGAATGTGGTCAATGAATATTAATTAAACTATCTGCTATAATCTCCTTACCGAACATATATAATATACCTTTATGTGAAATGTAGTTATTAGAACTATCTCTTCGAATAAATTCTGTTAATTATTTAAAATTCTCCAAAAATTTATCGCAAGTTCCAATTGTTGCACTTAATACAGAGGATCTTTTTTTTATATATAAATAAAGGTTAATATTTTTTCTTGGTGGTACTAGTAGACGGATCAATGTACACTGGGTGACAGATGAATACTGCAGCAGACACACCAGAAAAAAATGGGGTCCTTTGTGCGACCTTGAAACAGGCTGAATAAGACAGCTGGCGCAGCACCTGCTTGCGAGGCATGAACAAGTCTTCTACCAAATTCGCTTGTTTCTAGTGGTCCTATACACTTGAGGCAGATGTGTAATGGTTCTTGGGACGCAAGAGTTATTCTTTATGTCAAAACTAACTAGGATTCGGATTTTATGACAAAAAAAAAAAAAAAAAAAAAATAGAGAAATACGCATGCAAATGTGACCTTAAAAACGGGAAAATATGACCTAAAAATAGTAAAATATGACCAAATATTTAAATTTACTATACATCAAAACATTCACAATATAAATCATTTACTTTATATAACAGTGTCGCTTTCATGTACTCACTGATCCACTGCAGATTTAACACTGACTAAGGGTTATTCTCAAAAGTATTGGTGGCAATAAGACATTTATTGACGCGACTCGAAATAGGCATAGTGCTGCTGCATTGGCGAGATTAAAAGGCTGGCGCAACATTAACAATTAGAGAGTGACTATAATGTGTAACCTTACTTCTTCACTGGTGAATTCTGACCAATTCAGTGACAATTAGTTTTGTTTTTTCCTCCGATGTATAATAGGAGTACAGTTCTCTGAATAATTACCTTAATTTCTTCTTATTTATAACTTCTAATTAATTCCCGGTACTATTAAAAAAATACCTGAGTTTTCTCAAAATATGTCCATATGGCCATAATTATTATCATAATATTACCAAAACTTGGAAAATGGCCGGAATATGCATTTACATGCTGTATGAAATACATTTAAATACAATCAGATACGTTCTAACAGTGTTTAATTCAGCATTACAGCTCAATAAGAAGGCAGGAAAAAGAAATGACCCTAATAATAACCTTCGTCGCTTACCATATTAATCAGGAAGCAGTGAAATCTTACATAATGCAATTCTATGCAAGAAAAAAAGAGTATTTACATCTTGGAAAAAGAAAAGTATAATTGCGAATGTTATATTTGGCGCTGAGAAACTGAAGGTTGTAAAAGAGTTCAAATATTTGGGAAGTTTAATAGAAGTGAAGAGAAGAGAAGAGAGAGTTCAATAGAATAGAAGAGAGGAGGTCCATCAGGATCTGAAAAGATGTGGGATCAGCATGGAAGACATCCAAGACAGGGAATTATTCAGAGGAAAAATTGCGGAGGTAAAGGATCTGACTGAAGAAAAAACAATCAGGAAAAGGAGGGCATTTTCAGAGGAAAGAAAAAGCAAGAGTGAGCCAGAGAATGAAAGAGTACTGGCGACGGAGGAAGGAAACTCAGAAGAGGAAATGAAGTTGCGTAGTCGTAGTCCATAGATGGCTGAAACGAAAAGGAACTAAAAGAAAAGAATGAGAGAAACTGGAAACGAAATGCAGAAGAGCACTCAAATTTTTGTGGTGTGCCAGAAAACTGATTTGGAACATAGAAGATGCCACGTTTTTTTACATCTCATTGACGCCGAGGACAATAGAGGCGAGATATGATTGACGAGAGGGGACAAGAAACAGAAAGGAATTCCGCAGTGGCTTTTTGAAGAAACCATCCAATATTTCTCCTGGAGTGTTTTAGGGAAATCATACAAACCGAAGTCTTGATGGCCTGAATAGGGATCGAATCCATGTGCTCTCATGGCCATGCCAGGCCAGAACGTTAACCGCTCGCACACAAATTGCCATAAATTAAAGTAATTATTCAAAAGGCCCACTTTGAGTAAATATTGATTTTTGGTTTTGAATCATGAAATATTAGTGGAATCCAGGCCATAGAGAAAAAGTTTCAGAGGAGTAAGATCGAAATAACCAAACTGAACAAGTTACGGAATGCGCATATGAGGAAATCAGTAAATGAGGAATCTGTACAGGATAAAGTAGAAAATTTGCAATTTGGGAGAGGAAGGCAAAGGTCTTGGAGACGACCGAGAGACAGATGGTTCAAAGGAGTACGTAAAAATGTATAAGAAAGGGGCGTTACCGGAAGAGGAGGAATGGTGGAAAGGGGGAATCCATAAATTACGTGAGGTGTTTTTTCCGGATTTTCGGCCCCCCGCCCCCCTCTGGTGAGATCTGGTCCGACCCCTCCCCCCTCTGGTGAGATCTGGGTCCCGTGAGACATCCCCCCCCCCCCTAGAGATCACCCTCGCAACTTTTTGAGATTTTTTTTAGGTCTCACTCCCCAAAAGCCGATTACACCCACACTTTTCGACGAAATACCCCCATAAAATCAACTTTCGCGTCATTTATAAACTTTTTTTAGCTCAACAGTCCAAAACAAAATACATTCCAAAATCTTACGTGAGATTTCCGTTGACCCCCCTTCCCCCTCGGTGAGATTTGGTGAGATTTCGATGGACCCCCCATATTTGACCTCACGTAATTTATGGACGCCCCCAAAGACAGAAGGCGATGAAGAGGTTTGAATTCCAGAGAGACAGTAGCTGAAAACTATTCAAGGTAATGATGACGTTGTTCGCGTCTATTCTACTGTGGTTTTGATTACGTGTTGAAAGCACGACGCTTTACGGAAATGAAGCTTGGATTTTGGCAGTAACTGAAAGTAAGGAAACTGAAGCATCTAAAATACAATGCTGAAAATAAAGAAACAGTAGAATCACTGGAGGGTGGAGAAAGTTTTTATGAAATAATCATTTAAACAGAAGGGGTAAAATAGTGCGTAAAATGCAGAATTGATTTTATTTTGTTTAGGGCTTTACGGACAGTTAAACGTGGTGGTCACCAGAGCCGGGAGACAATTCGGGAGGGAATCATGCCATGGCTTTTTGAAGAAGGCATCCCGGCATTCGCCTGGAGTGATTTCGGGAAAACATGAGAATCCAAAATCTGAATGCCCGCCCGAGGATAAATCCCGCATCAAGAACTGCTGGGCTGAAAGTTACCATCTCCCCTACCAGCTTCGTTGAGGATTGGTTGATTTGTCAATAGAAGAAATAGCTGAATGCAAGAATTGTAAGAAAGACAACGAACAAGGCCTATGGAATAGATAATTGAGGATGAAGATTGTAGTGGGTATATGAAATTGAAATTATCTCATTGTGGGAAGAAATGGAAGAATGCATCACGTTGGACGAGTGAATGATGACAAAATAAATTCGCCTAGTGTTATCGTTAGGGTTCGGATCTTTATGATCAAAAAAGTAGACAAATATACAGGCAAATATGACCATAAAAATTGTTAAATATTACCTAAAAATGACAAAATATGACCAAACATTTAAATTTACTATACATCAAAACATGCTCAATTATTCGTAATTAATTTTATCTAGTAGTGTCGCTTTCATGTAGACAGCATGATTTGCTTCCGTGCACTCGCCGCATCATTGGGAAATAAAATTTTAAATCGTTTTGTTGAAGTAACTTTAATTTAGAGAATAGAACTATTTCACCTGTACTAAAATACTCCTCCCCAAACTCCCTTACGTTACCCCATGACTTCGCACTTTCAGAAAATAATATTTTCGGCATGGCGGTAGGTCTATTCACTGATCCACTGCAGATTTAACGATGACTGAGTATATTTCAATGAGATACTTATGGCCGCGGATCGACACAGGCATGTTTCTGCTGCATTATGGAGATTAGAAGGTGGGCGGAACATTACGTCTAGAGAATGACAATAATGACTGGTGAATTTTGATCATAGAGAAAATTAGTTTTTTCCCCCCACCTGTATAGCAGAAGTACAGTTCTGTGAATAATAATTTTAATTTCTTCTCATCTATATGTAGTGAATTTCCGGGACTATTAAAAACTACCAGATTTTTCCTCAAAATATGACAATATGACCATAAATATTGTCGAAATATGACCAAAACTAAGAAAATGGTCAGAATATGCATTTATATGCTATGTAAAATATATTTAAATACAATCAGAAACGTTTAATCAGAGCTTAATTCAGCATTTCAGCTCAAAAAGAAGGCAGGAAAAAAATATGACTTGTCCTTAAGATCCGAACCCTAACTTATCATCAACTATTTTAATATTACATTGAACGCCAACGGGTATTTTATTAACAGATATCTGTTTATTTAATTTTACTGCCATGTTTTAACAGATCCAGTTAGATCTTTCACAATGTTAAGATTAACTCTGAAAAATAAAAAATAAAATCTTTCTCAAAGAACCAACGTCTCCTTCCCTTCCTCATACTTGCTTTAGCTTCCGCTTTTTCATCTGGATCCGTGGTTTACAATTACTCTTCGTAATAACGCCTTACCCATTTTGCAAATGGAATAGAGCTCGGCTACCAAAAGAATAATTAAAAAAATTCCTATGTCCTCTTCCCGCTAGAAACAAGATTACTATTTGTATTAGCTGTTTCTTAAACGGGGGTGAACAGTTCTATCCCATTTCTTTCACATAAAAAGGATGTGAAGTCGCTAACGACTTAAAATTATCATTATAAAGGACTATGATCTAGATACGCACAATAAAACCAATTTCTACTGGATATATTAATGAAAAGTGTCCTGGTATGACATTATATTTACGTAATTTTTACTTGTTACTCTGAATTACAAAGGATTTCATTATAATGCTTTGGGACAATCTTTTTTTTTTTTGCTTAAGGTTTAACGCCTCGTCAACATCATTACAAGTGGGAAAGGACTGGACTGGAGGTAAGGAAAGGGAAGGAATTCGACCATGGACTTTTTGAAGGTACCATCTCGACATTCGCCTAGAGTGATTTTGTAAAATCATGGAAAACCGAAATCTGGATCGCCAGACAGGGATTCGAACCCGCGTCCTCCCGAATGCGAGACCAGAGCATTACCACTTACCCACAACGCTCGTTTGGCCTAAACGCGAGCAGGCACATAGAATTTTGTATATTACATCTGGAAACGCAAGAAAGATTAGTGGGAATTAGTTTCGGAGATGCTAAAATGATTGAATGAGGAATAATTAATTGCTCCATTGCTGTACTAAAATAAGGGTACATCTGGTTTCGAATTTCGGCCCAACCTATGAGATACCAGTTGTCCGAAATCTGTTCAAATGTCATATGGGATGATTGACACGCTGTTGATGCACCTAATAAATTCTCGGCTACAATGACACCGTTTTTGTCAATCTGTAAGGTAATCCGAAAAAAATGAATCATAAAATATATTTGCTAATCCGAAACGAAAATATATAAACCAAGACGTTCATAATCAAATAATCTGAATTGCATGTTTTAATTTGAGTACACAAATTTTACTTTTTGTATTTAGTAAATTAAATCCGCATGTTAGTTTCTAGCCGTAATGGTTCTAAGCATGCCGCAAATTAATAGTCCTTTACTGTACTGTCAGCGCTATATATGTGTTAACATTATTATTAGGCTTCTTCTTACGCCTTCTTCTTGGCTATAACTTAGATTAAATGTTATCTTCTTAAAATAATAATAATAATAATAGATCTGGCAGCTCAGTGTTTAAGTCGCTTGCTTTCAAAACGTTTGCAGCACCGAATCCCGGTAGGCGCAGGAATGTTGAGAGTTGTGTTTGATCATATGAGCTACGCCAGGACGTTCCGTGGTTCGGGTTCCACGTTAAACTGTAGGTCCCCTCTAGGACTAACAACCCTAGTTGTAACACGATGTGTACACATCAACAGCAAAATTCTAGTTAAACAATGGCTTAACGCGGTCCTAGAAGGCCCAAACGAACATACATATAATAATAATGATTATTATTAGGAATATTATTATTACTATTGTGCGCCGAAGATACCTCAGTGAGAGGCGAAATGTGTCCGAGAATAAATAAAATCCAACAACAATTGCATTGGCGTACATACTAAATAATATTTATTATTTTAACAAGCAAGTGCAGAAGAAATGGCCTACAGTAGTCCCGTATAATTTCCTTAATATAAATTCATGTTAGTTCTTAATTTACTGTCCAGTTTTCCAGGACAAAGTATGGTAAATAACCAAAATTTTGCCATGGAAGAACGGGTTTCTTGGAGAGGTTTTGTAAAAGTGATAGTAGCTCATTGGTTTGTTCGCTTATAAGTGGTTGATATCACTTACGCCAATCCAAATTATTATTACTATTTTTCAAAGCCGTTCACGGCGATGTATATGGGTAAAAATTCTCAATCTTCCGGCCGCGTAAAAATGTATCCCAATGATGATCCCGGAGAATATGACCTTCAAAACGTTCCAGGATAGCGATATACTGGCGCCGCTGGAATCTCCAGAGTTTTTACCACCATTTTTATGTCGCCGGCACACGTGTACTAACCGAGGTTCGAAGGCAGTAGCTGATGAAAACAGGTAGTGAGCGGAAATGAGGCGGGTGGCTGCGGAGGAACAAGGAAGACCTTTGAGGAGAGATGCGTCCCACGGGATGCGCCACAGCGTTTGCCTTTCCCACAGGCTCCCGGAAACTGCCGTCTCACCTGCCCCCGGCATTCGCTTATCTAATGAAATAACACCGGCTTTTGCAGTACTTTTCGCATGCTTTTATTGGCATACGCTTTTACGCTTCGACTGGCTGCATGTTTTTCTGCAGTAGTTACAGCTCTTTAAGTTATCTTTATTTTTTAGACTTCTGTATGATATTGTGTGCGCGTTACAAACAGAAACAGTTTATACTTACTGAGCGATCGATGTTGATTGGAAATATTGCTGAGTTAATGCTGCTTAATGCTGTTTGATGTTACAACAGTTCATCGAAATGATGTTCTTTTATTTCAATCAACTTAAATTGCTAGCATTGAAGTACTCTGTTGTTGAGGATACGCTTTTCGAAACGACGAGATGGACACTTCAGTTAAATTTAATATCTCAAAAAGACATAAACACCAGAAGCTTTTTTTTTTCCAAGGAGGACGCCGGTTCGAATCCTCGTCCGGGCATCCAGATTTGGGTTTTCCATGGTTTCCCCAAAACACTCCAGGCGAATGCCGGTATGCTTCCTTCAAAAGGACATGGCCGAGTTCTTTCCCGTTCCTTGTCCCCAGTTCCATCCTGCCTCTAATGACCCATGGTTTCCCCAAATCACTCCAGGCAAATGCCGGGATGCTTCCTTCAAAAGGCCATGGCCGAATTCCTTCCCATTCCTTGCCCCCATCCTTGCCCCCCATCCTTTCCCGTCTCTAAAGACCTCGATGTTAAAAAGAGACGTAAAGCAGTTACAAAAAAAAAAAAAAAAAAAAAAAAAAAAAAAAAATTCTAATGACCCCGACGTCGACGAGGCATAAAGTTATAAATTATTATTTTTTTCAACAGCTGAGTCCAAGGTATGAGCTGTTTTAAATGTTCTTTCGCTGCTATCAGGCAAAATATAACACTGGGTTGCCTGCAGAAATATTCTGTGAATTTAGGGCTCTTAGCCTTGAGGGTAAATTTTAGATTTTATTTTTCTTAGCGCACAGAACTGGCTCCTTAATGTCTTCAAAAATTCACCTGGGTCAGTCGGTGTTGAATACGCTGCTGACAGGCAAAGAAAGCCATTAGCCGTCAGTAATTACATCGCTTGAGTCACATTTGGACAACCGAATAGAGTTCCGTATATAAATCAACAGCGGTTTGATTAAGTAACTCCTGAATAATGAGTTTTTTACTTTATTTCTGCCCCATGATCATCATCAATCTTTAACACAAAGTTTATACGCGGAAACTAGCATTAAATTAGGTGTTCCTGAAGGACAGTATGGTTCTCATCACGTCTCTATGCACATAAAAGGTTTATTGCGATTCGTTTGTAAAATGAGTGGTCCTATGCCTTTACAGCCAGCTCCGATTTTCTTCATTGGATATCCATTGGATTCATAAGACATACACAGCACCAACCGTATTCGCACATACACATATCCGAACCAGCGATTAAGAAACGAAAGGCTAGAACGCTGTTAACTGTGCTACCAAGAAGCGAGCGATTTTCTAACGTAGCGGTATATGTTCCTAGTTAAATCAGCCTCCAACTATAACATTCATCAGGGTACAACCTTGGTTTCCCTCCGTGCTACTTGTTTAGTTTTTTATGCTTTTTCCCCTGTCCCTTTATTTTTTGCTCCTGGCATTACATCTCGTCGACGGCCAGGTCATTAGAGGCGGGAAAAGCCTGGGGTAGGAACAGAAAGGAAATCGGTCATGTCCTTTTGAAGGAACCATCCCGGCATTCGCCTTTAGTGAGTTGGGGAAACCATGGAAAACCCAAATCTGAATCCCAATGAATGGAATGGAATTCTGCCATGATGTTTTGAAGAAACCATACATTCACACTTCCATTAGCGAACTGTAGGAGTCAAATGAACAAAATATTAAAGATGGTAATCTAGTGAAGATGCACCGACCGTTTAGTTTAAAGGAAGGATTGTTAAATAATCAGGATTACCCTGATAGTATGTTACACTATCATGAGTGGAATTAGAGGGAAGTAATATTATTTCTTGTAATACGTAAGTAGGTATGTGTTGGCCCAATGTGATCTTCGGACACCCTGAATATATTCCACTCGCCCATGTGACGTGATCCGCCCAAATTTTTTAGTAAATTCAGACGCGGATATGACGTCACATCCGGTGTTGCTAGTTTGAAAGTTATCAAATTAAGAATATATATTTGTGACGTCACACAAAATAGCTTACCATACAGCGTAACTGAAAGTATATATATTGATAGGGACAGTATAGGTCAACGATAGTTTTTACCACAGATATTATGACCTTTCGTAATTATAACTGTTATTTGTTTAACAAATCTCGGGAATATCAAACTCCTGCGCCTTCTGTGCATATTTCTTGAAGTAAGCGGGATAGTGGTAATAATTTTTACTGCGACTATCATATTGGTTTCCGTATATTTATTATTGGCACAGTCATGTCGTTTCCTAATTTGACGTCAACGATAGTAAATAGTAACCTCTCTCTGTCATTTTTCTCAATTGGCAATCATTGATAATATAAATGTTATGACGCTAGCTCCCCACCACTGTGGCTGTGAACGTCAAGGCACCATCACACTGAATCAGGAGGTAAAACGGGACAAGGTTCGAGTCCTGGACACCGTGAACCGACAGTAATAGTTGTGGCTTTTAGGAGATTTTCCACCGTCACCTCAGCGAATACTAGGACGGTCCCCAATATCCGTCTCATAACCTACACAGTTCACAAAAGAAAATACACGTATCTTACAAAACATAAGTTAAACAAATCTCAGACAGATGACAACATTTATGCAAACCCAATTGTTCCAGGTACTGACAGTTCCTGATTCTAACCATCAGGTGGAAACATTGGACCAATTCTTAATTACAAGCCATGGAGAGACTCAAGGCTTTGCGTGATCGATAGAGTCTTTTCACAAAGAATAATCATAAAAATAATAATGACAATATCTCTCAACTAGGCATTATACGCATCACAAACGTTGATAATTGGCAGTATATCGCTGAACTAAGATATTGAAAAGCAAGAAAGGAAAATCTTTGGCCCAGTTTGTACAGGAGGAATCTGGATGAAAGGGGAATCACGTGAATTTTACTAGCATTGTGAAAAAAATTTCAGATACATTCAGGAAAAGACGTATCCAATTCTATGGCCATATCATCACAATGAATTCTCAACTTGGCTTTTTCAATGAAAATGAAAAACAATTGGTTACTTAAAATTGAAAGGACCTTCAGGAAATGGGAATCAGAGTTGAAATCATACATGATAGATGCAGATATAGTAGCACGGTCAATAAACCGTATCTGAGAAGAACGAACACCTGGTCGTAGGAACGTGGAAAGAGCGAGAGGATGAAAAGAATTTTGAAAAGAAGAAAAACACATGTGCTAAATAAGTTCATTCGCGCTCCTCAGTTGGGCATAACTAAGGAATAATAATAATAATAATGATGATGATGATGATGACACTAATCGTAACTGAATGTCTTCTGTGTATATATATATATATATATTTGTTTATAGCTTTACGCCTCGTCGACATCGAGGTTATAAGAGGCGGGAATAGACTGGGGGCAAGGAGCGGGAAGGAATTTGGCTATAGCCTTTTGGAGGAAACCATTCTCCTGGAGTGATTTCGGAAAACCATGGAAAAGCGAAATCTGGATTTTTTGTATAGATATCATTGTTGTTATTGGTACTCCGTCATGACGTTCCCTAATTTGACGTGAGGGGTAAAATGACAATAATTTAGAACGTTGAAATGCGCAGCTTAATTTCTGCTGCACATTCGGGAGCAGATATTTCTGGCGAATGACGTCTGCGCAGATACCCAACAAAGGACCTCACAGAACTTCGATCCACTTAATGTCTTTTCTTCACTCCTCTGCTGTATAATGATGCAGTTGCCCAGGTGACGTTACTACTCTGGGCCTGGCGCTGCATACCCCTGCACCCAAAATGAGAAATTACATCCTTCAGAAATTCACAATCTTCAGACAAAATACGTTATGTTCAAGAGAATTTCTACCCGAGACTCCTTTTCCTCTAAAGCCGCGTTCCCACGTCGTCTTGTAACGAAGGCGGGACGGGACGAATACTCAACAACACGCCATGGGAACGGGGCCACCTCTGCTAGTGGGGACGAGACGCAGCTACCCACACTCTGTCGGTAAACATCACAGGCGTGTGTAGCGGTGCGCTGTTGCCATCGGTTTGCATCAGCGGTACGCACCCCTTCTGTTGCTGTGAAGTGCTATGTGCCAAACGACACTAGGCAACGTGGTGGGGAGGTGGCGGCGAGGTAAGTGAGAGCTAACCTGCGGCGTGCGCTCGTCTCTACACTTTGGCTAATGAGGTCCCGTCCCGTCCCGTCCCGCCTTCATTACAGGACGTCTTGGGAACGCGGCTTTAGAATAGTCTTCTTTCGACATGGGCCAGTGGTTAATGCGCCTGACTGGAAGTTACGGTGACGCTGAACCAGTCCTTGCTTTGCATACGAGAAATACACCAGAACGCCTCGGATTCCGCATTAGGTCTTCTATACCCATATGTAATACTGGGTTAGGGTTGAGGTGAATTGCCCAGCGGTATAAAAAAACTCTATCACTGGGTAATAAAGACAGCACAAATTTGAATTACAGTACTGAATTTTATAAACCAAATCCTTCACCGATTATTCTGTTCACGTCATTCAGTCTGTCCACTAACGGAACAATGTTATCATTTATTTTCCAAAAACACTTACGCCACAGGTATAGTAATTCAGTTCCACTAGCTACTTCTACACTTAACTTACATAAAAAAATGACTTGATGCTACAAGATGGACCATCTACAATCGAATTAAGACCACTACCCCAGCAAAGTTCAAAATTGATGATTATGTTAGAATCAGCAGATATAAGAAAGAATTTGAGAAAGTCTTCCCTATCAAAGTGGCCGACATAGGGCTCAGCATGTGACAGCTATGTATCATAAACTGTGTGTGTATTATACGTTGAACGAAAGACATTTCTCAAACGACTGAATTGCCTGGAAGGTAGGAACTTGTGTATTTTGGCAAGATAACTGCAAATCTCAACACGCATAATTAAGGTTGTAGGGCTTAACACTTTCAGTGCTGAGGACGTCTTTGGCCTTACGCTAGGGAGCATCCCAGTGACGATGGACGGCTTGAGACGTCCTTTCCCTATGGGATTGTATAGAAGGTTGGTGATTCCAGTACCTGGCCTATGAGCTCGCCCTTTCTCTCAGCCATTCATTACAGTCTTACCTTTCACCGAGTGAAGACCGTTTTCAAATCGGACAACTGGTGTTTTTTTTTTTATAATTTTTCAAACTCTGTGTTTTTTTTTAAGAGCAAAATATTATTCTATTGATTAATTTCTCCCGTCTACATGATAATTAGAAGAATTTTAAAGTAAGTGTTATTTAAATTAGGTATTTACTTTGTAATATGTAATTTTTATTTAATAAACTTAATTTATAAGATAGTTACCGAATTATTTTTTCCCTAAACTCTTATTTATTATATTTATTTAGTCTAATTGTATTTTTTTTTCAATTAAAAGTTAAAAAAAAAACAGCATAAAAGGGCAGAAAATTAAAATCATCTTCCGCCTCAGGTAAGATGGTCAATAGCGTGACGGTGGACGTCTAGAGACGTCCGCGTTATGCAGGTTTGCTTTCAGAGTTAGTCACTGACAGGATTCTTCATACTGCCGGTAGCGTTCAATGTGTTAATACCTGCAATGGTGATTATTTATATATCACAGTGTAAGAGAATATTCGTGCCAATGGAAGAGCAAATTTTTAAATACTGTTGACTCGTATAACAAATTCACTCATAATCAAATTCAGGAAAATGTTTTACAGTGTGTAACGAATGTGAGGCCTTCACGATACCTTCAGAATCATAGTGACATTAACTGCGTTACTATTTAACTGCGATTAATTTCTTTCATCTTCTGATATGTTGTAGTCATAACCGCACATACAAACTTTAGGTGTGTTAGAACCTGTTCCTTAGCGAAGCAAACCAATTACATCAAGCACACTGTCTATGAGTATAACAGGTACGCCATAAGTGGATTTTTCATTATAGTTATCACTTTTCGGGCTCAAGTGATCATTGGCGGATCTAGGAATTTTCCGAGCCGGTGCAAAAAATGTGAGATTGCCCTCCCCAGTGTCGCCATCCTATGTATGTGTCGCCGCCGCCGTTATTGTAGCTCATTGTCACCAGTAGGCAAACTAAAGGCCCATTCCCATGGCGGGTGGTAGTCAGTACGCGCCTTTCATCTTTTACCGCCTGGCGGTGGGTCGAGGCGTGCCGTACCTGCGAGCATATCCGGCAAATATTAGAGGCGTCCCCTAAGACGGGCCGAGGGACGCGCCATGGGAACGCCCCTTAAAACAAACGTCGCTGCCACTTAAATTTGCCGCCACTCTGAAAATGCCGCTCGGGGCAAGTGCCCCGGTTTGACCTCCCTCCCAGATCCGGCACTGCATGTGATTGTGAATGTTGCATTTAGTGTCACGATACTGGGATGCACAAAGACTAAACCCTTTGGAATTGATCTATTAGACTATGAAGATAAAGTGTTAAAATTCATGGACTTTAAATGAAAAGAACGTGTAATTCCACTATTAAAGCGAGTCAGAAGTCACGCCAGGTGAGCAGAACATAAATAAATTAGTTGTTTGCGTCTATTTTTACAAAATTTATGAAATATGGAGGCAGCTATTGATTCAAAGAGAGCGTGCATAAATCACGTAGCTCCATTTTGGCCTCCCCTGAACCCCCTCCCCCCCCCCACGTAGCCCTACGTGGCTTTTGCCTCTCCCCCCCCTCCCTCCACGTAGCACGTAGCTTTTTTCCATTTTGATTCAACAAGACATTTTATACTGTTTTCTCTTGTCAGACGATTGTAAATTACATGCAGAGAAAATTAACTGAGGGAAATAAATATTCACATGCTGTAGTGAGTTCTGTTCCTCATTTCAACTGTGTAAAAAGTTATGAAAGGAAAGCTACGTGGTCTGGCTCGGAACCCCCCCTACCCCCACGTAGCCCAGCGTAGCCTTCCAGCCAACCCCTCCCCCCCCCCTGGACTGAACCACGTAGATTGTGCACGGTCCCAAATGTCTCATGTGAGGAAATGACAAAGATAAGTGACACAATAACTAACCATTTATTAGCACGGTGTAGTTTTTCTATCTATCTATCACAATGTTGCAGACATTGAAAAGTTCACAAGTACGCGAAAATTTGCATTAACCTCATAGGCAGAGTGGCTCATCGCTCATGTAATGTCTTAAACATGGATATAGAAAGAACACGTCGCATTATGTCCTACTCACTGACATACACTCAAACAGAAATGGTGGAATTTTAGGAAACTTCTTAGATTTATCCAGGGTCATACTCAGAAGAAATGGTAACAAATTGAAATGGATCAGGCTAAGTTTATTACCTTTATATCCAGTTGTCAGTAAGAAGTGTGCCCCCCTTGAGCACATATAAATTCGTCGATCCTTGCCGTTATTGAATTAATAAGTGTTCGGATGTCTTCTTGGGATATGTCTCTCTAAGCCAACATGTCTTGTGCAGTCAGCTGTTGCACAGTGATCTAATTTGTCAACCTCTGGCATCCCAGACATGTTCTATTGCGAACAAATAAGGAGACCATGCAGTCCAAATTGTGGTCGTAACCCCTTGCAAGGCTTGTGTTGTGATGGCCACAGTATGAGGGCGGGAATTATCTTGTTGGATGATGCGATTTGGATGGTGGACATGAAGGGTATCACAATAGGGTGTAGCACCCTGTGCACCTAGTGGTTGGCTGTTACTGTGCCTTTAACAGCCACCAACTCAGTCCTGCTGTCGAAACTGATTGCTCCCAAACCATGACACCAGTGGCTGGACCTGTGTGACATTCTGAAATCACATCAGGGTAAACCATTTCTCCACTACGCCAGCGGACATGTTGACGATTATCACTTTGCCACAGATTAACAAAGATTCGAGCGTATGGGATGTCGCAGGAGATTTGTGAGTGGGTACGAGATTTCGTAACTTGACCGTCTCAATACGTCGTTTTATGGGGAGAAAGATCTTATTATCATTATTATTATTATTACTCCGCGATTCACTAAAAGTATGTGGCGGAGGGTGCATTGCACCGATCTGAAAGGGTAATAGTTTGGAAGGGATATACGGGATATGGCAGGAGGCGCCCATGGGCTGTTGTGAGGAACCATCCCAGCATTCGCCTGGAACGATCCGGGAATACCATGGAAAACGTAGATAAGGGGGGCGTAATAGGACAACTTCTGTTATGAACTATCTTTGAGACAGTGTTAATATCAATTTAAGATTGTTTGCCTACGATGCAGTAGTACGCAAGCCAAGGTGTAGCAGCTTGTTTAGAGATTCAACGTGATATCGACGTTACTTCCATATACTGCAATCAATGACAGCTTAAATCAAATTGCGGTAAGTACAAGGAATTATGCATAACAAATATGAAGTTATCAGTCATCAGTGAGTACAAAGTCAGCCGTTTAATTCTTCGGAATGTCGAAACTTTTAATTACCTAGGTATAAAATTACAAAGCAATATGGAATGGGATCCACAGACAAAGTCGGTAGCTGGAAAGGCCAATTCTAGACTGTGGTTCTTAGGTCGAATTCTGAAGAATTGTAACATATCTGTGTCATACTCGAAGGTCGAATAGTAACGGCAGCCATTATACCTGCCGATATGTGAGGACGGTAATCTACCTCCTTGTCACCGCACGGTTTGATGTTCCATCCGCTCACTCCCTCACTCATTCTACCATTGTTTTCGTGAAAAATTAATACAATTAATAAAGTATCAGAAAATAGGTAAATTCGTGAGGTCGTAATTACCGGGTGACAGGTTTATTATCGTAACAGACATACATAACCCGGTAATCCTTCCGTGCACAGGGGATCTACAGTTAACGTGGAATCCGAATTACGGAGCGTTCTGGCCTACTTCACATTACACAGCAAGCTGTTCCAGAAGTGAAGGTCGCGTTAAGGGCCTATGGAAATCTCTTGCCGAGACAGGGATTCGAGTCGGTGACCTTTCGAGCTCGAGTCAGACGCCTTAACCACCGAGCCATCAGACCGCCCTTTGTCTGTTAATAATTTGTCTGCTGGCCTGCAGAAAGATTCCAGCTGCCATAGTTCCTAAATTTGAAACAACGTTTTTGCGTATTATTTGCTAGTGTATTTTATATGTCTTCTTTAATCAATAATATTTTATCATGATTGCAATTCTATTATTTCGCATTTTATTCCTTTTCCTCGTATTCTGCATCAATGTTTTTTCTTTGAATTAACTTCCTATCTCAATACAGACGCTTTAACCACTGAACCACCAGGCCGCTAGTATCAGAAAATGAAACAATGGTAACTAATGATATACACAGCTGCCTGTAAAGAGTAGTTAAAACAATAGTGGGAAGCGCTGGACTAATTGAGTAACCTTTCTCTCAACAGCCGACTATTTTTAAAAGAATTGAATTTGGCTTGTATTCGTTAGCTAGTTTCTATAATTTTTTTTATTTTTATATAATTGTATCAAAGGTTTTACAATGTGGTAACCATGCTTCTACATCTACATCCATACTCTGCAATTCATAAATATTGTGGGTTGTTTGCATCAAATCTAAACTTTGTGTATTTCAACGAAGAATATCACGAGGGAAAAAAGAATAGATATAAGCTCCAGTATAGCATCTTATTTCTCTAATCTTGTCTCTCCTGTCATTGTGACTTAAATAGACAGATGGACGAAGTATTACATCACATTCGAAAATGAAAGAAAAATTTCGCATATTCCTAAATAAGTTCAAACGAAACCTACGTCGTTTGTTTGCTAGATAATCCCAGCCCAATCTATGTATCAATTCTGTTACGCTTTCGTAAGGAATGTGGCAAGCAGTCATGAATCGAGTGGCTCTTATCTGTACTTCCCATATATTGTCAATCAATCCCTTGCGGTACGGATTCCAAAAGGCACTACAGTAGTCCAGATTTGGACGCACGAGTTTTGTCACTATATCTTTTGTATGCGCGTTTGTATCAAAATACTTTATTGCTATATTAAAGCAAGAGTATTCCGGCAGCTATGTGTTAATGGTGTACAGAAATTGAAAGTTCTTTGTAAATTACTGACTAACCATACAACAAAAAAAAAAAAAAAAAAAAAAAAAATGTAGCATGACATCAAGCCAAATAGGAAAGGTGTTTAAAATATTTCGGAAGTGCTTTCAGCAGTGGGTTGGGTTTAAGCAAAATGGATCGCAACAGCACATTAGGAGGGTCAGTGCAAATTGCATTCAATAGCCTGGCACTTCAGACAGGCATCTATTATCTCAGAGAGAACTACACCTAACAGAACAATAGAGCTTCAACAAGACCTATCCTATATTGCCTCTGCTGAACACAACTTCCCATCTATTATAATCCTATTTGACTGCCATAATATTTCAAACAAACAATTTGCCAGAGTATATATCCTATTATCCTACTCTGAAAGGCAACAGTTTCTTTAATACAAGGGCTGCTTGCTTCATGTTATTACAGAAGCTTCAAACTGCGTTGGGACCCTCTGGTTTAGCTCCAAACGGATCTCAAACTCCAAAATAGTAATTCAGTTGTGGACACATGAGAGTTTTATAAGCTATCTTTTTTGTGGGAGCGTTACGATTCTTTAAAATACGACCTATGAATCACAATATAGAATTAGTTATCTGCAGGTCCAGTTTCATGTTGGTTTGTACTAAAACGCCCAAATACTTCAGGGAACCTACCATGTCAATTACTGGTTAAGTTTGTACTCGTTAACAAATGGATTTTTTTTTTATTAGTTATCCACAGTGCCTTGCACTTTTTTCAATTTAGCACTGTCATTCATAGAACCATGCCGGAATAACATCCAGGTCGTACTGAATTTCTAAGCAATCGTCAGAGCACCTTACTTCCCTTTAGGTAACTGCAACATCTGCGAACAACTGCAGACTACTATTAACGTTGTCCCCGAAATCGTTTGTAAAAATTAAGAAAAATGTGGCCCTATTACATTTCCTTGAGTAACGCCCGAAGTAACAACTAGATTAGAAGATGCCTACCTGTCAACAAAGACATACTGCTACCGACTAATCAGAAAATCTCGTATCCATTCAGGCAAATCTTATCCGAGATACCGAACGCTCGAATCTTCGCTAAAAGGCGGTTGTGTGGTACAGAGTCAAAAGCTTCCTGATAATGCAAGAAAATTGCAGCAACTGGTGAACCTACAACAATAACTTTCGTTACGCCGTACGAAAATAGGACCAGTTGTGTTTCACACGATCTGTCCTTCCGAAATTCTGTATAAGCAATTTAGTTTTCCTCCAGAAACTTCATAGTGTTAGAGCATATAACATGCTCCAGAACTCTACTTCAAACAGATGTTAAAAAATGGGTCGGTAATTTCTAGGATCTCTCCGATTTCCTTTCTTGAAAGTGATAATTACTTTGGAATATTCCACTCAGAAAGTACTTTTTACTCTTCTAAAGATTTACAGTATTATCAGACAAAAAGGTTTCTAATTCCGTCGCGTACTCTGAAAATTCACTGGGAAATCATCGGGACCTGGCACTTTTCCCCACTTCCTTACAATATTCGCAATATATATTTGAACGAATCCTTCTTTAGTTGCACACGATGTAGAAACATGGTACGTTTTCCATATTTTCGCCGGTGAATGAATTTTTAAATTTGTGTTAACACAATGCTTCACAATAAGGACACCACAAGGCGAACACTTAATTAAAACTGCCTATGCCGTAGGCCGGACTCGAACCGGCTACCACTGTAAAGTGAGAATGGGGATTTTAGGGAAGAAATTTTTTTTATTAGAATGAAACATCTTGGCAAAAATTTTACACATTGTACTTCTCAACAAGAATCATAATTGCTTATAATTTGGTCATAAACAACTGCAATATGAAAAAATGATCCTATATTTAGTATGTTTGTCGTGAAACTGAGTCTGGTAAGAAGCGTTGCCAAATAATAGAGAGACAAGGCAACTTTTACTAAGGATGTGAATTTTCAGATTTTAGAAGCAGAGTACATTTGGCTGTTGAAGAGTGGGAGGCATTTATTTGTAGCTTCAAGGCTAGCATTTCGTATTATTACATGCGAGTGCCAACGCCGGCTGACGAGAAAAGCAGCTTCACATGTTAGTTGTACAATGTTGGTGATTATACTGATTTTTAATAGTGTAATGCAACACATATAGGTTCGGAGAGATATTTAAATCCTGGAGGGCCTTAATAACAGGAAGCCCAAAGATATGGAGCTTACATTTTAACTCGATGCCGCTTCAGCCATCAAGATTTCGTTTTCACCGTGTGTCAGAAATCAGCCGTTTAGGATCCTTCATAAAGGTAATTGCCCGTATCCTTCCCGTACTTTTCCCACAATGCTGTCTAGGCTCTTGGAATGATTTTGCTGACTTACCTGGATTGAAGTTTTCCTGGTCGGTTCGGTTACCGTTTCTTGTAATTCCCTTCTGCAAGATATGAATAGTTGAGAGAAGTACCTCGATCATAGAATCACTACTATGATTAATGTTATTTTTGTTTTATTATGAATAGGAGAACTAGTATAAATAAGGAAGTTCGGTTTCTGGTTGCAACATTCGAAACAAATCCAAGTGACTGAAAGAGATAATCGATCTGTCATTGTTATCGTAAAAGTCGGTCACAGCATCATCAGCTGACACCATCTGATGATGATGGAGGACATGATCTGAGAGTCTTTCAACAACCAAGAGCAGTGTGTCGAAACGAGTTTGTCTGTCGGTGACAAAACGATTTAATCGAGAATTGTGAGTGACAGGAACATTGACCCCACCAATTGTATTTCTAGAAATGCAATTGATTACATTTGTCGGGCACTTGAGCTTCGATAGCAAAAAGTTGCTATTCGTAACAAATTGCAACCTTAATTACCGAGGTAGAGAAGCTACTTTATGAGAAAACTGACTGTCAGAAAGCCTCATGGGCCAGTTCATAAATTTGTGGTCATAATAATAACATTGCAACAAGTAATTTTGCACACGAACTTAAAATTCTAGTGAAATGTATCTGAACTTGAAAGTAATAGTACAAATACTAAGTTTAGCTAGAGAGCAATAAAAATAAAAAACACTACTTCCGATATCTACTGAAGCACTATTTCATAGAAAATAAAGATTTTTTTTGGTTCTTTTGGCAAATTAGATTCAAGCGAAATCTGAAATAAATCCAGAAACAAATAAATAGTCTAAATGATTTATTGTAAAAACGAAACGATCAAAAAAAATACCAACTGTGATCAGTGAAACGTGGTGAAAAAATTTTGCTTCTGTAAATTGTAAAACGGGGGAAAAATATATGTTACTATTTTTCGCTGTTTTACTATACTGATAGGACAATGTCGTACTGACGTTATTACTCTTTACACCACTTGTCAAAGAATGGTGGTCTGGTGGGAGGGAGAGCAGTTATTACGTTTCTTTAAAGCATGTTCACTTACACTTAAGTCTTATAATCCTTAAACTTGCTGCGTTTCTTGTTTGTAAAACATTTCCAATTTAGAAATGTAACCGTAATGAACGAAGTAAAATGCAATGCCTTTTTTTTGGTACTGAAAACGATGTTTTCGTTCTAGACATTCACATATCTAACTACGTTATTCAATGGGTGTACAGCTGTTTACGTTTTTACGAAAAATTGGTATTTTGGAGGATGAGGGTTCAAATCCCGGCCCAACCATTCAGATTTCAGTTTTCCATGGTTTCCCGAAACAACTCCACGCTAATGCCGTTATGGTTCCTTCAAAAGGCATTTCCTTGACCCCATTCCCTCCCTCTTCTAATGACCTCGAAAGTGTAAAGCAAAAAAAGACGAAAAATGGTAAATGAAAGCTCTGTAGCTCAGTTTAATATTAGTTTCTTTTATGGGCCATACTATTATTATTATCATCAACACTCCGCTTTTGACTAAAAGTGTGTGGCGGAGGGTGTATTGCACCTATCCGAAAGTCTAATTTTTGGAAGGGATTTACGGGATATGGCAGGAGGCGCCCATGGGCTTTTGTGAGGAACCATTCCGGCATTCCCCTGGAGTTATCTGGGAAAACCATGGAAAACTCAAATCAGGATGGCCCGAGTCATTTATCGAGAGCTACTGCTGTCGGATTTTAAGTTTACTTGCCCGGTAAATTCTTTCTATTCCATTCCCTAATCACTCGTAGAAAACATGAGTACAGAAATTAATCGGTTCTGGCCCCGATTTCTCTTATCTAATTTTCACGATCATTCCTAGATATGAATGTTACTGGTAGCAATATTTGTTTGTTGTCATTCTGAAATAAGTCAGTCGTGAATTTTTCAAGTAGCTTCTGTTGAGAGCAACGCCTTCTATGTTCCAGGTCTTCCCAACCTAACTCCTTCAACATCACACTTAATCTTTCCCTCCAACTATATATACCTGTCAAGAATCTGGCGACTCTTCTTCAGACCTTCACCAAAGCCTCAATTAACCACTTTTGATAGGGACCCCATACTGAACAACAAAATTCTAAGTGAGGACGCACTAGTGACTTCCATGCAATCGATTTAACTTCTTGAGTGCATTGTTTTAAATTACGACCTAGAAATCGGAATTCTTTTTCTGGCTCTATAATGATCACGCTATTTAAGAGCCAGAAAGCATAAAAAAATTAACTTTGCAACAGTATTTTTTTTTTATTTCTCATGAACAATTACTTTCTTCTGCGTCGTGTCTCTTAATGACAGTGAGCGAGCATACAAGTTGGTTGTAAATCTTTTTATGGAAGCCTAGCGGACACCGGCCTAGAAGATTTTACCAGGCAAGTCTATTTAATTATTTCCAACACACTGCAAAAGCATGCAGAAGAGCTACAGTCAAAGGGAAACAGCAGCATTTTTTTCTCAAGTTGCAGGAAAGTAATGAAATAAAGAGAAAGCACATTAGCAAAATATAGATTTAATGAATAAAAAATAATGTGTGGTTACCTGATTTGCCTTTACATCTGTTACATTCATGAATAATGTTTTCACATCTTAAGGCCAGTATGACAATGTTACAATTCTGTTTCGCTATGTAAAGATTATATAATAATCTCATATCCGATTAAATTAGTTTGTTCACATTATTCTATCAACATTAAGAAAAGTAGGATATTTTTACCATAAAAGCACATTTTTAAAATAGTAGGTAATTACAAGAAGAAACAATCTCAAGTTAGCAGCGAATAAAAGTTTTTCTTAACAACAACATATAGGAGACTTCAGACATTCACATTACAAGAATACATTATTTAAATTACGGAATCAGTCTTTGTATTCCTTACGAATAATACACAAAGCTACTCGTACACTTTTAAAATCGGAACAAATAAAATGTGTTGGTACAGACAGATAAAAGTTTCATTACGGTTTATAACTGCAAAGTTAATAGCACAATGACATTTCGATGGACAATCAATGCCTGCATCCATAATGCAACATTAGTGGAATCTTTCTGTGTCATAAGGACAGTGTTGCTTGGATTTCAGGTGTATAATAGAAATCTCTTAAAGTAACAAACCCAGTTGGTAATCGGATACTGTTGAATGTTAGTATAATCAGTGGTAGTTATCTTAAATAGAAACGATTGGAATGACACTGAACAACAAATAACAAAACAAATTTATGTCACATATGTAAAAAGAAACTTGTTCGATATTTATTTACAGCGTTACTGGCACAATTTATACTAATGAAATTTTATGACTAGATTACACACTGTTAGTAGAGGCTCACGATTCGTATTTACAAGTAAATTCCAAGGAATTAACACAAAAATTCTTCCACCATATCGCAGTTGAGCAAGTGTTTAAGCTTTCTTAAATCGATGGAAACAAAAGTAAAACAATGTTAAAATTTGATTCAAATGCTGCTAACAGGCTATATACTACAGGAACTTGTGATAATAGATATGGAAAATAGTGTACAGCAAAGGAGTATATTTCAGTTTCTCACTTCAAAGCAATATTTCCTCGAACTTGAGCAAATGAAATATACTAAACGCACCATTGGAAAAGCAGCCAGAGGAAATACTAGATCTGAGTTATTTTTATCTGAAATGTATCTTAGGTACATAACCGAAAGTAAACACATAGCACGAAGAAATAGCCAAGAAATCTGAACGCTTTGACAACATCAAATAACTAGCTGCTTTCTTCACCAAATACTTAAACGTACAGCGACACAAAACAAAAACGAGCAGTCTGGTTCAGTTTACTGATGCGGTATATCCGCTGAGAGAGTAACAAGAATATAGCACGTGAGTAGTTGACCAAGATCACAAGCAACTTGTTTGTATCCATGACTAGATGGCGCACAGCGCACAAGGATTGCTGGGAGTGTCTACATGTTGAGGCAGCGCAGCTTCTTCGCGGGCACCGTAGCGGCGAAGTCGTGTTGTGCTTGTGACGGACCGGCTTCTTGTTGCTGCCCGTGTTGTTCGCAGTCGCACAGGTCGATGCAGTGCAGTGGTTTGGGCGTAGGACCCATCAGCGACGCTAAGTCCAACTGGCTTTCCTCCACCGTTCGTACTACCAGCTGCTCAAGCTCGAATAGTAGCTCATCGGACTCGGGAGCGTACCTGAAACAATAGACCTCTTTTACTGACCCGCCTCAAGGTGGCTTCCCACGGCCCGTGTATTTGCCAGCCACGCAGGTAGAGCTATGAATAATTGGCATGCGAAGGGACCCGCCTCTAACGGCAGGGTTGGCGTGACCAGTGCCATCACCCAGTTGGTAAACATCAAAGGCCCGGGTAGATAAAACGACACTAGGCAACGTAATGGGGAGGTGGCTGCGAGGTGGCGTGGGATAGCTTGTGGCGCGTGCTGATCCGTACAATTCGGGCTACAAAAACACTCGCCGTGGGAAGCCACCTTAATGGTTTTGTAGGCAGCGTTAGATCGGTTGAATTGTAGGAATAAGCACGCGACACAGGCGAGCCCTCGCCGCCTCAAACGACGCTGCCTAGTTTTGTTTCAGAGGACTGTACACCAAGACCATAAACCACGTCCATAAACTACGTAGCTCAATCTTTGCCTCCTGTGAAACATCCGACGCCTTAGGAGGCGTCCATTAATTACGTGAGGTGAAATGGCGGGGGGGGGGGGGGGGAGTCCGGTGAAATCTCACCAAGTGGGAGGGGGGGGGGGTTATTTGACTGAAATCTCACGTGAGGTTTTTTTTTTTTAAAATGGCATTCGGCCATGATAGCCATTCAGCCTGCGCAATGTGTCTTTTCGTTTTACAATGTATAGATTTCATCCAAGTGTGATTGTTTTCTCTCTTTTGTAAGGACGACACAAGACGAACACAACACTTAATTAAAAACACCCATGCCCTCGGCCGGACTCGAACCGGCGACCCCTGCAACGCGAAGCAAGCACGCTACCACTACGCTGCCGGGGTCAGCCTCACGTGAGGTTTTAAATTTTTTAAGGACAGCAGAGCTAAAAAAAAAAAAAAAAGTTCTACAAACGAGGCGCATATCCGCTCTCAAGAGGGAGGGTATAAGGTCTAGAATCGGCGCGGAAACCAATCTTGGGGGGGGGGGGAGGGACGGGGGGTATAACCGGCTTCGGAATGGGGGTGGGGTCCCGAATTCCCGAAAAACACCTCACGTAATTAATGGACGCCCCATTACGGCGCCTAAACAACGCTTTCTCTTGAATGGATCTTACACTGAAACATGATCAGTTTGTCGTCCCTCACTAGATATTAAGCGTTGTCGCTGTTGTTTCGAGCCATCCTGTATATTTCTCTATACTATTACGTCTTTATATGTAATTGCAATATGAAGAACTGCCCTTGTGTTGTGTGCAATTGTGGTCATATTAACCTAACTTTTTTGAAATAGTGTTAAGTTGTATAACTTGTTCACGAGTTTAGGAAGAATGTTTCAGACAAACGATACTCACTTTCGGACGAATTCGGCGACCCTTAGCACGTATTCGACATTGTGCCCAGAGGGTCCACTGCAGGAGACGATCTGCGATGCCATTTCTGTCAGAGGAGCCTCTCCCAGCCAGTGCCTGTTTTCCGGAGTGGCAATGTACAGCAGTGCGGGGAAGCTGGGCATCGAGTGCACACGAGGGTGAAATAGCACCATAAGCTTGTGGTACCCGCCCTTCTCCACCTCTCGGTCACAGAGGTACGGCAGAGCACGTTCGTCTCGTAGAAGGAAGGCACAGCCCCACACTTCTCCCTGCAAAGTGGTAATGGTCCGTTATATACACTGAACATTAGGCCATAAATGCATTACATACTGATGAATAGGGTTCGGATGACCAAAAAAAAAAAAAAATAATAGAAATATGTATGCAAATATGACAAACACGGGTAAATAAGACATAAAAATAACAAAATATGACTAAGAATTTACCTTAGCTCTTTACATCAAAACTTGCTCAATTATAAATCATTTGCTTCCGTACACTCACTGCACCATTGGGAAAGTAATTTTAAATCCTTTTGAAGAAGTCACTTTAATTTTACATAATTTACAGAGAAAAACTCTTTGGTCTGTATTAAAATACTCCTTTCCAAATTCCTTTACGTAATTCCGGCACGACTGTACTTACTGATCCACTGCAGATTAAATACTAACTGAGGATTATTTTCAAAAGTATTGACTACATTGAGACATTGATTGACGCTGCTCGACACAGGCATTATCGAGATTAAAAGGTGGACGGAACATTAACGTTTAGAGAGTTACAATGTGTAAATATACTTCTTGACTGGCGAATTCTCACCAATTCAGTGACAATTAGTTTAGTTTTTTCCTCCAATGTATAACAGGATAACAGTTCTTAATTTCTTCTCACCTATAACTTCTAATGAATTCTAGGTAGTATTAAATAATTACCAGATTTCTCCTCAAAATATGACCATAAATACTATCGTAATATGACCTAAACTAGGAAAATCGCCTGAATATGCATTTATATGCCATACAAACTACTTTTAAATACAATCAGAAACGTCCAATCGGTGTTTAATACAGAATTACAAATCAAAAACGCAAAAAAAGACTTGTCAATAAGATCCGAACCCTATTGATGAGAGTTATAAATTCTGAAAAAAAACTGGAAAGTAGTTGCTGTATCATAATCTCGTAAAACAGTGTATACTTGTGAAGGCTAAAGACTGATAGCTATATAATCAGCAGGACGATCAAGGAAAGGAAGTGTAAAGGTTTCAGAAAATGCAGAGAAGAGTAAACGTATGTTACAAAAAACGTGGAACAACAAGGACGTATAAAACTTGACTGAATTAAGCAGATTAGTAAAAATGCGATGCATTTAACAATTTACTCCACAATTCGCTAAAAGCTTGCTAAAAAAAAAAAGAATTTTTTGTGGTAAGTACGTGAAGACATCTGTAATTGGAACATTATCATATCGTCAACGCAAAAATGATACTAGGACACTAAATCACACCAAAGCTGTGATATCTGAGGGTATGTAGATGTTGTATTTCCTGCCTGTGATTTACAATTAATTTTTAGAAAAGAGGGAATCCAAAGTGACCCCTTGTTATCGACCAGTATCTTCGGCACTGTCTGCAATAGCGTCCTCAAGCATTACGATTTTTTTTTACGAATACAAATTACTTCAGTTCAAGCCAACACCAGATCTTGCATACGCAAATGGCTATTTTTTACGATTTCATGGATTTTACTGTTACATGGTTATAAGACGACGCTGTTTTATTGGATTTTTAGATAGTGTTCGGCGCGGTACTACACAATTGCTACCTAACAAAGACCTGACAGCACGAAGCATCCCAGCAGATTAGTGAATCGATCAATTATTTCTCAAGCAGTCACTACCAATATGTTGTTGACGATGGCTGATAATTTTGATCTTGTATCGGGCTTCCCGCAAAGAAATGTAATAGCACCACTTATTTTCTAATTGCTGTAAACGACCTTGGAAACAACGCTGAGAAATTTCTAAGATTATACAGTCCAGTATTACTGTCCCAAAAATGACAAAGTTCGTAGTTCGATGGTGAATTTGAGGGAAGACTTACTGAATGCAGATCTTAAGGCTTTGTTTCCCCAAACTTAATTCTAGCTAAATGGTAACCGGGTTCTACATATGTACTCTGCAATTCACAAAACTGTGGGTGGGAGAAGGTGCTATGCACCAAAACTAATCTCTACTCGGTGCATTCCAGTCCTGAATGGCTAGAGGGATGAAAGAATTCACACAGTATCAGTGCGGCATCTTATTTCTCTAATTTTATCTTTCCAGTTATTGCGGCCCAAACAGTTGGGTGGACGAAGTATTTCATCGCACTCATAACTGAAAGTTGGTGCACGCATGTTTACGAAACCTACGTCGTCTACCAGGGAATCCAAGTACAACCTACGAATCAATTGAGCGCCTCTTCTCCCGCGAAAACATTTCAATCTGTTCTAGAACAGCATTTGCAAAATCCTTAATATGAACCATCTTAAATACCTATAAACATCAGAGTTTACTCATCGTAAACATTAAACTTTCAAAAACTTAAGTGACAAGCCACAACATTCTCTTTATAAGTTATGAACACTAGACAATAACTTCTAGAAAGTTTTATGGAACTTTTTACCGAAAGTAAGAAATGAACGAGTTTTGGAAATGGGTGAGAAAAGAAGTTTATGGAAGAAACTTACAGGAAGAAGAGACAGGCTTTTAGGTCATATTTTGAGACATGCTGGATTGGTTAATTTGTTAGTGGAGGGAACAGTTGAAGTTAAGAACTGTAGAGGTAGACAGAGATTAGAATATATGAAGCAGATATATGAGGACGTGGGTTTTAAGGGGTATGTAGAAACGAAAAGGTTAGCACAGGATATGAAGGGATGGAGGATTGCATCAAACCAGTCTAAAGACTGACGACAGCAAATAAAAAAAGGCAAATGATACGGCTCAATTTTGTTTAAATTTGGCGCCTTTTAGCAACGTTATTATGGAACATACTTTGAAATGAAAAAAATTTACTAAAAATAAACAGATAAAAAAAAAAACCTGGAAATTGCTGTGGCAAATGCTAGATTTTTTTAATTCGTATTATTAATTTTCGATATACAGGGTGTTAAATTACATCAAAATAAGACAAAAATGGTTAACAACATAGGGTCGCAAACGCATACTTTCGGAGTTAATAACACTTACGCAATGTGACGCCCGTCCACGGCAATGCTTGCCTCAGCCCTTCAGCATAAGGAATGTATAAGGAAAGTATGCATTTGCGACCCTATACTTATTAGATATTTTTGTTTTATTTTGATTCATACACTAACACCCTGTATTTCACAAATTCAGATATTATGATGAGAGTACTTTAACTAAAATCGAAACATCTAAATTCTTTGCAGTTATAACATTTGGCCACCTGTCGTAGGTATTAGAAGACTAACCCCTGCGATAATGCCATGCGCCCTTCAGAAGTCATGTAAAGGAAACGACTCGCTGTCTGCGAGTGCAGAAATTGACGAGATGGGTGAAGCTAAGAGGGGGCGATCTATCACTTTGCTTGCTCCACGTGCGCTGCTAATCCATTAGGAGGTGCTGTTTGCCAACAACACAACAGCAAATGGCGGCCAAGGCCTTGCATATGCGTTCCTTTCTAAAAACACAAAAAAAACTGAGTCACGGTAGCTCGCCGTATCGCTAAACTTGAAATACAAGCAACAGCCGAAACACGAAAGGCGGCCGGAGTGTGGGGTGTGGAATTTCAGCCGTCATACGACCTGCGGCGACCAGACTGCTGTTCCTTTACAGTCACTGCTATCTGTGATCCATAATCTACATCACCTGTGGGTGGCGAAGAATGTGTACTAACCCTCTGACGAAAGAATATGTACAGAAATCACAACAGCATCTCATTTCATTTATCTATCATGGCAATGTGATCCGAATACGCTAGCTGAGAACTATTTCATTGGAGTGGGAATGGGAAGTGAAAGCGAATGTTCACACGTCAGTCAAAAAAATTTAATTGTAATCTACATCGTATGTTAGACAATCCTAGCATGATTGTCTTTGACACTCTCATAACTATTGTAGCCATAAGGTTACGAAACATGCGACCCTTCTCGGTGCTATCATTCAGTCCGTTATGCTATAGATCTCGAACAACATTGAAATACAGCAGATGGGGATATACACGAGTTTTCTATGCCAATTTGGGGAAAATAGCAACAGTATTAAACACTATAAGTTGGGATCGTACAAACCACACAAAATACAGAGCTAACAACAAATTTTTCATCACGTTTAGACGGTTCTATCTTAAACAAAACAGTCAATCTTTCATTTTTGATAAATTATTTAACATTTGACCACTGTTTAAAATTAAGTGGATTAAACAGGGAAGAGCGACAGATTCACCAACAGTTTTGCAGTGTTATGACCTATGTTTCTTGAGAAAATGAAAAGGCGCAGTGGGTATGTTGGGTGACTTTGATCTCGGAATAAAATTCTAGCCTTAAGCCTACCATCATAGTATGGATTTTCCGCGGTTTCTTGAAATAAATTTAGCCGAATATCTGGATGGTGTATTAACATGCGCCAAGACCAGAATCTATTCGCGACACAGTACCTGTAAATACGAACAACGCTTACTGTATTGTCTGGCGTCGCAACTACTAAAAGCAAACAGATTTTTGTTGCGTCTGAGCGTAGTCACCATAGCAAAACAGCAAAATCAGGAATAGAATCGCTTTAAATATTTACTTAAGCTGAGGCGATGCGGTATACTTATTTCGTTTTACAGATAATCGATAGGCAGTGTCATTTAAAGTTGCGCAAGCATCTAAGATCCAATTACCATTACGAAATAGGCCCCAACTTGAAGTAGACTGCCGTATTAGCCGCGTGTATAATGAGCATTACGTTGTGTATAATTTCGGCTATAGAAGATTAACAGACAATGGTAAAAATCAAGCTCGATTCCAATGCCTTCTAAATTCAAAGAACCCACTGCAAATGGTGTTATGCAAAGTATATTACTATATTGACAAAGTGGAAAATTCAGCCGGTCAGGGAAAATTACAGCATTACTCACTCGAAAGCGATGACAGCTATGGAAATTTCATTACATATATAATTAACCGTTACGTCAATCTGTGTATACGAAATTAGTGTCGAGTGGAGCTATGCTGAGACTTCAATAGGAAGATAGTTATAAATCAATTAAGAGTATCTGCATTAATATTTTAGAGGTCGCCATGTGACACAAACTACGCCACCAGTATGAGAAACGCATACCAGATAAACAAAATAAACCAAATTTTCAAATTACGAAGATGGAAAGTTCTAGAGAAAATAATATTCATTTTGTGCAGATGTTATCACCAATTAATTCTGAAACTTTTGTGTGAAACTGCTTTGAGAAGAAAGCTTCCAAGTATTTGAGGCGTAACCGAGTCATATTTATGCTGACCGGAGTTTGGTACCGGTACATAACTAGAACGCCTGTTTAACAGACAGATGCTATAATTCGGAGTTCACATGTTGACTAAGCTGTTAGAGCCAACTAGAGGAACATGTTGGTACGAATGATTGTGAGGTAACGCAGCGTTAGCACAGGTTCACCTTATACCTGTCTCGCTTTAAATGGTCCACGCAACACAAATGATTTTTTTTATCAGTTCATCTTTACCATTTAACGTAATAACGTTTTCACTGTATAAAAAAATGAGAATTTGGCAGGTAGTCATCGGTGTTATTAGATGGGGGAGAGAATCGTTTGACAGTTACGAGAAGGAATACTGCCACAACTTCATGATGGAACCATTCCTCCATTCTACTGGAATAATTTCTCGAGACCATGAAAAACAGAAATCTGAAGACCCAACCAGGGAACTTACGTCCTGACGAAAGCCAGGTCAGGAGTTTATTGGGATCTATGGAATTCTGTCATTGCTTCTACGCTTGCAACAGCTTAACAAGCTCCAAGCGTCAGCATTGGACTTAACGTATGAGCAAGCTGTCAGAAAGACTACGATTACCTTTTACCCCTGTTAAAGCAATGTTTTTGATTTCGCTTCTATATATCGTAATTTTTCGTCATGTTGCCGATTCAAAGAGAAGTGCAAAATTCTTTAGTTTTTGCTTTTGAACTGTTGCTAGTGACCTATTCAACAGTTCATACCAGCGACTGTGATGGTTTTCTAGGATCATTTGCGGGATGGTTTTGCAGACGCGCAATGGAAGGAAAAAAAAAAAAAAAAAACATGAACTTGATGGTTCTTACTTAACATTTTGGTGATTTTTTTGGCCCAGGTCCTTAGTTGCTATGATAACTTTTTTTAAAAAATTATTTTTCTGTCTTGCAACTAAAATAAATGTTTTTGATAGCAGACGCGTTTCGTCTTTATTTAAGACATCTTCAGTGCCCTAGATAAACATTTATATATACAGATATACAATAAGGTTACTTGATTTTTGTTCAGTTGTCTTATTTTTTCCTTTTTGTGCTGGTATGGAACTGTTACAAACCTTAACGTTTACATGAACAAGGTTTGGTTTGTTAGGTGTATATATCCATTTATAACTTTTTTACCATTATTGAGTGCTTTTCGTATGTGAAGGTTTTCCTGAATAGTCAACATGTTTTTGTTGTGATTATTAATCTTTAGTATTTGCTTATCTATTTGTATGTTAGTGTGAATTAATATGTTGTAACAAATGTTCAGCGAATGTTGAGTGGTTGGTACATCATCTGGTTTCAAATTTTCTGGCTGTTTGTGCTAAGTATACTGTGTCACACTGTTGGCATGTTAATTGATATATTCCAGATTGGTGGTATTTATCTGTAAATGAACTTCTGTTAAGGTGTTTATGGATAGTGTTTTAGTTCTAAATGCTATTTTTATTCCCATTTTTCTAAAGACTTTTGCTATCCTGTGTGTGTTTGCGTTTAGATATGTCATTGTGTACCAATGTTTTTTGTCTTATGTGATGGTTTGTAGTTTTATGTGGTGATCATTGGGTGTCTGATGTATGTTATTGTTTGTTTTCTGATTTTTTGGCTAAGCTTTTATAATGTGTTACTATTTTATCCATTGCTCACAGCTATGTGTGTTAGGTTGTTTAGTTCCTTTTTGTAGTTGTTCTTAGTTATGATGGTTCTTGTTACCACTACAAAGGCTCATTTTAAGCATTACAAGTGTTGCAAGTTTGCGAGAGTCAACCTCACAATAACAACGGTTATTAAACGGAACCTTTCCCCCAACGCCACTGCGTTAAGAGTAGTTCATGTTACTAATAACCTTACTGTCAAATAATCATAAACTATTATGCTATTTAAGCAGTTCTTCTATACTATGCCCCGTGCTTGAATGATGCACAAGTCAGCAGGTGTGATGCTCCCTGCTAATAGGGTACCCTTGTCAGTCACCTGATAACAATGTCTAATCTCAGCACTTCAATCTGACAGCTTATCTACCTTTCAGTGACTGTGCAAATACTGTCAAGGATCTATATAGTAGTTGGAAATTGCGTTGCTTTATCCCTGAACACAGTAGTTCAACAATTTTAATCCAAACACCTGTGGCACTATTTGATGCATTGAAGAAACACTGAGCATGGTGTGTGAGTGGTTAACGTTCTGGCCTCACATTCGGGAGGACGCTGGTTTGAATCCCCGTCCGGGCATCTATATTTGATTCCCCAAATCACCCAACGTGAAAACCGAAATGTTTCCTTCAAAAGGCCATGGCTGAATTCCTTCCCGTTCCTTGTCTCCAGTCCTTTTCCGCCTCTAGTGACCTCGACGACGACTAGGTATAAAGCCATAAATAAAAAAACAGCTTAACAGTGATAATTTCATAAAGAAATTCTTACTTGTAAACTTTTTTGCTAGTTCAGATTCTAGTCATTAAAGCTAAAAACCTCTTAAGGATAGTGCTTAAACATGAACTTAAGAATTACCGCATCAAAAATTTGCAGGAATAAGGCAAACTTTTGAAAAAAACCTATCAAAATTAAGTTACGAAAGGTCTTTTTCAGATTTTCCAATTTAAAAAAATAAAAATAAAATGTATGATGAAAGTTTTCTTACAGTTATATATTCCAGTGAGAATTTATGCTTTTGTTTAAAAATATTGACACTGCTGAAATCTTTCCCGTGTATCATAACATCAAGATGGTAAAAAAATATTAGGTTCGGTAGATGAATTTCACGTTGCCACAAGTTTTTTAACGTGAAATGTAACATGGTCTCAGCACATGAATCCATGTATTCCTATCCACGTCCGTAACGGAAACTGAAGTTAGTGCAAATTATAGTAAACTAGCTGATACCCGCGACTTCGTTCTCGTGGACTTAGAATTTCACTACCACAATAAGATATAGAAACCTGTTAGTAAGATTTGTCAAAACAACACAGAGCCTACATAAGACAAGAAAGCCATCACTATATCACTCGACCGCCGAACCTGTCTCATGAAGAGAATCAATTTCCAAGATATTTAAAACCAGAAAAACAAACGAATGTGCGTGGATGTGAGGGGGGGGGGAGGGGGGTTAACTGAGGGCAGCTTTATTCCAGCTTGGTCTTTTCCTCTTTCTTCAACATGAGCATCAGATTCTTGGGTTCTAATAACTTTAGCTGCTCGTGCTCTTCTAGAGCTACACCTTAGGCCAGGTTTACGCCCGCAAGGCATGTCAATAAAGAAGACAAACTTGTGCCAGAAACTTTCAGGCAGGCACAAAGTAATAGTACAGTGTAGAGCAAATTGACATATATACTAATTAATACGTTTTGTCTCTAAACGAAATCTATTAGCAAATCTTACACTAACAGACAGCGCGAGAAGCACAGCTTGATCAACAGACGTAATATTACAGACTAACACACACATCCGTCTCTCTGTCACCATTCGAAAAGATCTCAAAATTACATGACTACTGTTATTCATACCGAAAAAAAATGTCATGTCTCTTACCTTCAGATATAAAGTATTTCCTTGTCTAATTCCATCAATATCGATTTAGCCATCTTCTAGTAAAAACGTAATAAAAAGACGGACTTACTTCCGCATTTATAATATTATTAGTGCAGATTACACACACACACACACACACACACACACACTGACTGCTAGAGTAACAACCCTTGAGGGATCAATATAGCGTAAAAAAGTGTACACCTACAGCATTATAGGAACACCTATGATTTGCCACGTATTGCACTCCTAAATTTGTGATATCTACAGTTTAACATGGAATCAGAACAACTGACCGTCAAGGCGTGACTCATACGATCAAAAATCGTTCTTAAAAACCGGGATTTGAACCGCAGACCACGCATCAAACATCAGTAAGAAAGCGCCTTAACCACTGAGCTACCAACCAGCTATGCGGGATGGAAGTGCAGAGACTTCCACATCCTAAGCTTTTGTCTTTCGCCGTTCAGTAATTTTTCAAATTTACAATATGTATTATTAATGTAAAAAAGTATCCTATGTCCATCTTAATGCCAAATAGCATCTCCTTGTCAAATGTCATCACGATCGGATTAGGCATTTACCCCAAGAAACGTGATAAACAGACAGTTTCGCATTTATAATATTAGCATAGATAAGTTGTGATAAGTATATCTTTGAGTGGTGATGTGAACTTCCCTATGAAATTCACCTTTCAGATTGCTATTTCGCAGGAATTGGTGGCGGGCGTACAGTTTGTAAAGGCTTTAGTACTTTTTGCTTTCCGCCGCACAGAAAATTCACCAAGAAGCGCCCCTACTGAAGAGAAAACTGCGCCCGTAACTCACCATTATGTTACAAACCTTTTTTTTTAATATAAAATCATTGAATTCTTTATCCATTTCGGATTTAAATATCCTTTGTAAATTTCTTTACCATAGAATCCCCACTGTTAGTACAAATTGTCCTCAAGACAGGATAGAGTAGACATCGTTTATGAACATCAAGCAACAGTTCCATATTCTTCCGTTGCGAGTTAACAGCTAATCTCCAACCAAACACAATTGAAGCGCCTTTTAAAAACGATTGATCACTAGTACAAGATGCAACTTCATGTCTTATAATATGAATTTTGCAGTGTGATGTTATCACTCACAATGCTAATGTTGTATTTAATGGTCATACTGGCAAAATCATTTACCGAGGAATAATTTGAACCCAACGTATTATTAACACTTGACATCAAAGTTTATTCTTCATAATAAGGATTAAAATTTATGAAGGCGCTTGGAAGGTAACTGCCTCTTACAACATTCTGGAGGTCGTTCATGTACCTTAGCAACGGTATACGATGAACAACAAACAGCTCTCCTTTTTCCCTTATGGATTTACACTTCGTCAACGTCAAGGTCATTAGAGACGGGAAACGACTAGCAGGCAAGGCATGGGAAGGAATTCCACACTGCCCTTTTCAAGGAACCATCCCGTTATTCGCCTGGAGTGACTTCGCGAAACCATCGAAAACCGAAATATGGATAGCCGGACGGTTATTCGAACCTGCGTCCTCCCGAAAGCGAGGCCAGAGCTTTACCACTCACCCACCACAGCTCTCCCATACCGAGCGTGGTGGTGTAAACGGTTAGCGTTCTGGCCTCGCATTCGGGAGGACGCCGGTTCGAATCCCCGTCCGGGCATCCAGATTTGGGTTTTCCATGGTTTCACAAATCACTCCAGGCAAATGCCGGGATGCTTCCTTCAAAAGGCCATGGCCGAATTCCTTCCCATTCCTTGCCCCCCATCCTTTCCCGTCTCTAATGACCTCACTGTTAAGAGACGTTAAGCAGTTAAAAAAAAGTTCTCCCATCACAAGATTTCTTTCCGACTACATAACATTACTGTGGCGTAGAGAATCAAACTGTTACCAAACTACAATTAGTTCTTCTGTAAAATCAAAATGTATGCTACTAAACTATTTTAATTAATATTCCATGAAGAAATGGTCTCACCTCATCGTCCTCCACCATTGTGGCAACTCTTCCGGGCTGTAAACAGGACAAAGAGATAACAAAAATTAGTTATTTCCCGAAAATTAAAAAAAAAATTGTAAAATAATAATCAGACAAATCAGATTTATCAGATTTTGTCTCGGATAACGAATTCCACCAATTTGTTTGAAATTTAGGAATTTTAAGAATCCTAAGCACCTAGCTTTAAAGTATGATCAACTGTGTGGTGTATGGCAAACCTTTATACCTAAATATATTTGATTATACGCCAAAATTTGACTGAAGCAACACGTTACACGAAACTGATAATAGTTTTTCATTTCAGCCCTTTAACTCCATACCATCAGAAAATAAAAAATATTTGAAGAAATCATCCTAAGTGCCAAAAAGTTCTCTTCTTTATAAGAAAATTGAAAGAAAACGGGGGAGGAACCACAAAATCCTCTATTTCATCAGCTAGTCGTAATGAGTTTCGTTTTTTTTTTTTTTTTTTTTTTTCGCTGTCGTCAGTCTTTAGACTGGTTTGATGCAATCCTCCATCCCTTCCTATCCTGTGCTAACCTCTTCATTTCTACATACCCCTTACAACCCACGTCCTCATATATCTGCTTCATATATTCTAATCTCTGTCTACCTCTACAGTTCATACCTTCAACTGTTCCCTCCACTAACAAATTAACCAATCCAGCAAGTCTAAAAATATGACGTACCAGCCTGTCTCTTCTTCCTGTAAGCTTCTTCCATAAACTTATTTTCTCACCCACGAGTTTCGTACTGATATAGAAACAATATTTTTGCGTGGTGTAATCTGTAATGACACGACGTTATCAGGTTGTGGTGGAGTAGTGAAAATATTTTTGTTTGGTAAGCCTAATAGTACAGTAAGAGACATTATTGGTGAAGATAGTATTATTTTCCGTTAGATCTTTCTAGCTCATCGATAACGTCATTACTAGGGATGGGAGAAAATTATTGACAAGAAGTGTCAGAAAGTCGACGATGCTAATATTAGGGAACCGTATTTCCTTTCGTGTGATTATGGGAAACCGAAGCTGGATACTTGCTAATCCCGAACTTTAACATTACTCTTATCTACCAGGCTCGATTAGGCAATTCGTAATAATCTTCTTTTTTTTTTTTTTTACTTATGGCTTTACGCCTCAGTCGAGTTCATTAGAGGCGGGATAGGACTGGGGGCAAGGAACTGGAAGGAATTCGGCCGTGGCCTTTTGAAGGAAGCATCCCAGCATTTTTGGAAACCATGGAAAATCCAAATCTGGATGCCCGAGTGGGGATTCGAACCGCCGCCCTCCCGAATGCGGGGCCAGAGCGTTAACAGCTCACCCACCACGCCCCGTATATTAATCGGTCCAAATGGCAAACAAGAATTATCTAAACATAGGGCGAGATGCGTGACTTTCTTCCATCTGCCTGCCTTCGGCACGTGTCCAACGGAAACATAAGATCGCGTAGAAAGCCATTGTTAACGGTATCTTGTGCTCTTTCGTCAGTAGAAGATAAAAGTCACTACACTTCCACGTGCTTACTGTCGCAGATTATGAATCGCATTTCGTAATACATCTGAAATGGATCCTAAGCTTACTATTAGGTAACCTCACAACACTTTTAAACACAACGAAGCACTTTTGTGAAGTTGCAGAATTTTCCCATCTGCCAACTCAGCGGTCATATATTTTAACTTCACCAAAAAATAGCCAATTTATCTCAAATATTACAGTCTGAGACATGCAGGATGACCTAGTTATCAAAGGCTATTATAAGCAGAGGTAGTATTGATACTATGCACGTAAAGAGAGTAACGTACAATTCAAATGACTGAAATTAAACAAGTCAGTATCAATACCAGTGCTTGCAAATAGACACCTGAAAGCCTAGGCAGTACGTAAATTACAGCTCTATGTAACCTGAAAATTTAATCGGAAAGTTTATTTTACAGAACTATCATCTGCTTGAGGTCGGTAAGTGAAGATTTTCGCCTGAATTCAGATTTTTTTTTTTTTTTTTAGAAAAAAATACCTGATGACTTAAAAATATATTCTCAGCTTAAAATCAATGGCTCCACTAGCTTCTTTGGGAAAAATGTCTTCTAAATATTTGATAGTTGACTTAAATAACATTGAGACTTTCTCTCCGAAAAGGCAATTTTGTCAAAATATTTAGTTGATTTTTATTTTTAAATCAACCTAATAGTCATAACTCTGAGAGGAATAAAGTACTGTGAGATTCTAGAGAATACTATTATAGTGAACAAATCACGCAACGATATCCTGAGCCATAAAATCGAAATGGCCAACTAAATTGTTTCGTACGGATGTTCCGATAGTCGTTTCTTAGACAAAAGTTTCGGAAACAACGAAGAGAAGAAAGAGGGAGGTCAGTTTCTTCTCCAGATCCTTGTTAGCTCGTAAAACTGTTTCTAATAATATCCGGTTTGCGAATTTTGCGGCTATAAGTGGGACCATCAAAGCACTTGTCCAGATAATCATGGAAAACCTGTTCAGCCTGCAATCCGGATTTTCTGTGTGTTGGCAACAGGATTTTAATCAGGATCGTGTTCCTTCCCCCGTCTTGTATGACAGCACTTGAACTGAATAGTGGCTGACAGAGCGTGGTGGGTGAATGGTAACCCTCTGGCCTCGCATTCGGGAGTACGCGATTTCGAATCCCCGTTCGGGCATCCAGAGTTGGGTTTTCCATGGTTTCCCTAAGATCACTCCATGCGAATGGTGGGAAGCTTTTTTCGAAAGGTCATGGCCGAATTACTTCCCGTTTCTTGCCCCCAGTCCTTTTCCACCTCTATAATGAACTCGACGTCGACGAGGCATAAAACCATAAGCAAAAAAAGTATAGTTGCTGGCTTTATGGCACACTGACAACTTGGTAATTAACGACGTGAATGAAGTTACGCCCTCAATAACTAAAATATAAACAGACATTTTCCTAAATTTCACTTAATACATAGAATATTCTGAAAAGGATTCGGCCATATTCAGTAACGACGTTACCGGTAAAGTACTGTTGTATAAATTTACACGCTCTACAAAGAAACAACTTTCTTACTACATTCTTTACAATTTTTTATCATTGCAACATCGAATGACAGAATTATTCATGTAAAGGCTGAAAAAATTTCAGATAAATCTCGTATGAAGCTACTTCTAGTGACATTTAACGCTTTGAAAATGAAAAATGGGTTAATTTGGTGTAAATATATTACGACCACCCTTTCCTCCGGTAAACAAAACAAAGAAGTTATCTTGAAGAGCCCGCGTTTTTACCTTCTCTTTACTGTCGTGTGCGTTCGGTTTAAAGGTAGTGAGTCGTACTTGAACCTCACACGAGCAAGCCAAGCAAGGCCGGACGACGCTCCCTAAGTTGGTTGGCAAGGCGACAAGACAAGCCAAGGCGAGCACGTGAAGACCTAGTGATCGTCGCTAAGAATACGGCGCGCAAGGCCACAACCTGTTGCTGCCCCAAGGTAGGGGCTCGAGAAAATATGATGCCATTTTACCAAATAAAGCCATACGAGGGATACTCTCCCTAGCACTGGTACTGCTATCAACAACGGAATCTGCTTTAGTGGTTGTCAAGAGGAACATCCACCGACTCACAAATAAGTGAGTCCCATTATGATTTTGATACAATACACGAATGATGGGCTGATGTGAAGTATACCACTGAGAATGCTGGATGAACAAATTTGAATCAGTCCTAATATGCAGGTTTTGTCTGTCGATGGTTTCGCAAAATTATTGCAGACGAACGAAGCGATATTTCATTAATATAAGCCAGGATAAATTTTCTTCCTTGCCAACAATTTGCAACTCCCAAATGCAGCATCATCCCCTACGCAGACAAGCAATACCTCTAAAGCTGGAGAAAGAATGTGAAGGGAGAATATACAGTTTACATTTGGCTCAATATCGGTGAGTTTCTGTATCACAGGTATTTAGATTCTCGGAGATGGTGACTTCAGGGCTTTGCGAATCATCTCAAGTGCGGGTTTGAATCCCCGGGCATCCAGATTTCGGTTTTCCATGGTTTCCCCCAAATCATTTCAGGCAAGTGCCGGGATGCTTTCTTCAAAAGACCATGGCAGTGTTCCTTCCCGCCGCCTCTAATGGCCTCGACGTCGACGAGGCGTAAAGTCATAAGAAAAAAGAATCCTCAAGGTCATTAGGATCAAGAAATGGGCATTGGAATTCAGTGGACCATTTCGAAGAAACGGCGTGTCTGAGGAAAAAGAAAAAAATTAGCTCGGACTTTCCCGAAAACCAGTCCCGATAATCCCCTTGGATATCAAATCAAAACATGCTTTTTAGTTAAGAGTGTGAATGACGGTTTGGAACATGGAATCTTGAATTAATTTCTGAAAGAAGCATTTAATTTATGGCCTGGAGTTATTTTTTTTTACTTATTGCTTTACACCTCGTCGACGTCGAGGTCATTAGAGGCGGGAAGGGACTAGGAACGGAAAGGAATTCGACCATGGCCTTTTGAAGAAAGCATCCCCACATACGCCTGGAGTGATTTGGGGAAACCATGGATAACCCAAATCTCGATGCCCGGACGGGGATTCGAACCGGCGTCCTCCCGAATGCCAGGTCAGAACGTTAACCGTTCACCCACCACGCTCGGTCTGGCGTTAAAGGTTGGAGAGAGTGACTGCGGTGACTAGCTGATTTGGGTGTTCACAAGTTATTTTGTTGTAGTCCTGACTGAGAATTATATGTAAATACGGTAAATCCGACTGGTAATTGGAACAATAAGTTTGGTGCTGATCGCGCTGCCCTGCTCAGGTATCATCCACCTAAATACCGAGATACACGCAGCTACACCAAGCGCACTTTGTCGGCGAATGAGATCTCTTCTGGTAATTTAACATCACATCTTCTCACCATTGTTACTCGACAATACACATTGCAATGAGGGACCAGGATATAGTTAAGTTTTGCTTCGGCTATTCGATTCTCTGATCGCTGGTTGGTAACAAATAATAGCTATAGGCGTACCTTCGGCGTGATACTCATTTGTTCATCGTGTCTTTCGAGCCCTAAGTATGTGTGTGGAAGTTCTATTTCGCAACAATCAACGATGCAATCTGTTCGATATTTCATACGTTTCTCTTTTGAACTACATTCTCCAAAGAATCAACTAGATATAAAATACTTTTTAAAGGTCTGTAGATATGCTCCAAAAATCAAGCGTTCCGTCTTTGAAGTTCTTCAGTATCTTCCCTAAAACCGATGCAGATCCCAAATGGTATCACAGTATTTTAAGATACAGCTCGGCGGTTGAACGGTTACGTTGGGACCTGCCATTCTGACGACTCGTGAACGATTCCCAGTCCTGCCATCCAAATTTTGGTATTCCATTGTTTCTTCGAAATGACTCAAGGCGAGTGTCTAGATGGTTCCTCGATAATGCTATGCCCGATTTATTATCTGTTCCTTTTCCACAGTCTTCTACCGGCTATACTGCCCCCCCCCCCCCCTTGTCTACAATGAGAAGTCCAATGAGAGAAAATACGTCCTATAATACGAAACCTGTTATTTTCTTTCTTAAAGATATAGTAATCTGTTCCATTTTACACTGTCGATGAACATTCCTCTATAATATTTACACGAGTTTCAAACATGCGATTCGCAACCCACAGTGTTCATTTTTTTTTTTTTTAAAATAAATGGCTTTATCGCGCACATACTGCTATTTAATTCGAGACGCCAATCCCTATATTATTTAGAGTTTTATACTCTTGTAGATATCTTCAGATTCGTTTGCTGAAAATTAGCGTCACATCTTTTAACAGAAGTGAAGAGCCATTTAACACTTATTTGCATCTTGCATGCAGTTTGAAGGTATCAAGCTGCTTCGTTTTTGATTGAGAAAAGAGAATTGTTCTATTTTCGCGATTATTTAACATCAATCTTACTTATAACCAAGAGAAAAGCTTCTCAACAACCAAGATATACTTCTCTATTTTGCTTTAATCCATTTTCATACATTAGGTTTGTGTACCGAAAAAATTACCGACCTCGCTGCAGGGATTCTTCCCAGAATTAAAAATAATACCAAGTACCTCTACTAATGAAGATGATCACAGTTCCAACGTACGTCGTTCGCAATTTAAAGTTGTATAGTTAAAAATAATCGAAATAAAACTATTGGAAGAAACTGGAGAACTGGGTAGCTCTGTTGGTTCTACAAACCGGAGGCAGCATGACCGTCGAAGGAAAATATCTAGTTGCCATCCACTTGTTAGAGGAGAGCTAGTTCATACTGTTCCAGCGAACAGAATCGTCACTCGCTTAGAAAAAAAAGTTAAAGCAGTAAAAAAAAAAAAATATATACCACGACCTTTTCTGAAACAATGACATATGACGACAACGGATTTAAGTGATAAGGTCATTATGACGCTTGTTGCAGTTACGAGAAAATGAAAGAAACAGTATTATTCAGAATAAAACTAGTATATTTTATACTCTCGACCATCTCTAATTGTTAGTCAATTATAAACCATCCAGTAATTATGAACTAACGAAGGGACATTAGGCTATCATGATAAGAGATGTCGGTCGCCAAAAAGTCGTTCAAAAAGCTCACTGCGATAAAATGCATAAAAAATATGAATCACGGTCAACTAAGTCTCCATTCTTATAACAAGAACATAGAAAAGCTCACCATCGACCAGAGAAATATTTTTATGCCCATTGAGCCTGGCGGATGGGGTGTAGCATTTGGTCCTGGATATGGGGAGGAACCTGGATTCGATTCCAGGTGCAGCAATCCACATTCGGTTTCGAAATCACTCCAGCCAAAAGACGGTAAAGTTCCTTGTTACAGCCCCTGACTGATTTCCTTGATCACAATTCTCCACTACAAATGCCCAAACAAAGGAAATAACTATATAATTGTGCAAGTGGAAGAAATTCAGTAATGGATTCGCCTAAAAAAACTTAAAGGACATCGACATATGGGTAGATAAATCGGTATTTCGATTAGGCCTTGGAAAAGCGGGTCTGTTTGTATTTGAATGACAAGGTTTTAATACAGCCGTCAAGTGTCTCACTTAAAGATTCTGTAATGCATTGTAAGTGCTATTACGTGTCTACGCGTTTTGCGGCGAGTTTCCCAGTACACATGCGAAAGTGGAAAACTGTGTTAAGTAGTTATGTACTTGATAACCGAACTTGTTTCGTGTGTGATAATGTTCAATATTTACCAACATTGTAGATTGCATCAGAGACAATTATTTGCGGCGAAAGAGCAAGGTTACACTCCCCCCCCCCCCCCCCCCAAGGATTAAGTTTTATACAGTTTTGATTGAGTAAAGCGTGTTCAGCAACTGCTTTCGTACCAATTCGTTACATAGCAAGAAGAATTATAGACTGAATACATTATTATACTATTTATAAGGTAAAATGTTTTACTAACTAACCATACATGTTGGATGTTGGACTTTAAGCAAATTATTTCGGGAATACTACTGGCAAAATTCGTGCTTAAAGTAACATTTAGGTGGAGTTTATGATTGTTCTAATCGAAAGTATTATAAACACGTCTCGAGGCATATTTAATAATATTGTACTATGGTAATCTCGTGATTATGCTATGGATGATATATCCAAATAATTTGATAAGAAATGTTTATGGACGACGGTACTTTGTGTTTTTATGATAGGCTGAAGAGGCATCTTTCGTAGCGTTATTTGCATTAGTCCCATTTTAATACTCACATGTGGAACATTTTTAATCGTAGCTTATACTTTGATAAGAAATGTTTATTGACGACGGTACTTGGCCTTTTTTATGATAGGCTGAAGAGGCATCTTTAGTAGCACCTTAGATGTTATGGCTTTTGATATTCTTGTTTGCGTTAGTCCCATTTTAATACTCGCATGCGGAACTTTTTTAATTGTAGCTTTTAGTTAATTTGAGGGCTTAATGCTCTAAAAGGAAAGAGAGCTAACAGAGTATGAAGGGACAATATCATCGTGTAACCATACCGAAATCTAAAAGGCAGGACTGGTATTTAAATGTGAGTTAAATGCGTTACTTCAATCCTTTCGTTTTTAACCAATAATCCACTTTTTCCAAGCGTGTTATATTGCACGATGGTGCGTAGTGTAAATAAATAATATCATAACAGTCCGCTACCTCCTCAGGATCTTCTGAAATAAATGACGTAAGTTAAGGAGAATACCAACAGAATTTTGGCAGATAATTTTCTTCTGTTCACTGTTTTTCCTTAAGAAAAATCAAATGGAACTTCTCAGTGTAAATATTTATTGACTTAATATCAACAAAATAGCGTCTAGGATATCCATTCATTTGTTGCTACGTTCCTAGATACTTCAGAACAACCAAAACGATGAAAATTAGTTGCTTTATGCTGTTGGACCAAAGACAATATTAATAGCAACATCGTTGTCTGATGTGCATGGAAATTAGAGAAACATAAACACCGACATAGTTTGGAGTTTATCATAGGTTGAGCTAACATCTGGCAGGCAGTTTATGCATTTTCCGCTAGAATTTAATAACTATACGGCAAACCTACATATTCATTTACGTATGCAATGAAATATTCCCTCTACCAACAAATTTTGGCCGTAACGCAGAGGATATCAGGAAAATATGATTTTTGATATTTCTTTCTATCTTTGTGTTGCTAGGGATTAGAATTCACGGGGGAAATACAGGTTTACCATCCACAATTTTTTAAATTGCAGAGCATTAGCGTATATTTAGCTTTCAGTATAAAATAGATATCCCGTTACCTGCAGAGTTTGGTTAAGGAATTTGAAACGTCTTTCGAATTTAGAATTTCGGAACAGCATTCAAGCATCTATTTAAACGCAAGCATTTGACATAGTATGTAGTAATACCGAACAATTCCACTCATCACTTTAAATGACCTCAGTTAAGTACTGAAAACTGTGGTAAAAGGCAGATTACGGGGGTTATGCGATTACCTCATATCCGTATCAACAGGTAGCGTACGATATCGTGCTGCAGTATAGCTCCCGTCCAAACATGTCAAATGCCAGTGCAGAACACTTACACCAAAGCGTTATTAAAACAGTATTCACACCTGTTGCTGCAGATGTGTTTACCTTTTTCCTTACTTGGAAACCAGGCCAAGGCCGAATAGCTAGTAAAGGAGAGGGTCCATTCAAAAACTCAGGAAATCCTTGCTACCCAGTGCCGTTATTTTCCGGCAGCAGGTAGCACGTCGCATTCCGTTACATCCTCAAGCTTGTAGTCATATATCCAACATCAATAACAATAGTACCCTGACGCATTCTTAGCTTATAGTGGTGCGGTTTCAAGGTATGCCACATATTATTGCACGCATTAGTCCATGCATTAATAAATTTATAGAATGTGAAAAACTATTCAAAGGGGCTGACGATTACAAAATATTCGTAATATTTCGTAGCTGTCTGAAACCGGTGCTATCTATGCTCAAGGCCGAGAACTTCTCAAACCACACCTACTTACAGTAGTATACAACTGTTTCACGCAGTACAGAATATTTATGAAAATTAGATCGACAGCATCACTGTTTCATTAGTGCTACAATATAGACTAAAATACTAAATACTATAACTAACGGGTAATTAACAGAACTATGCTTTTACTGCCTTAAATAGAGGAAGTCATGTGACTCAAATATCCTCGTTAGCCCTTAACATTATCATGTACATGTTTCCTTCCGTAAGTTTAGTTTATGAAATATGAATCATTTTTCTCTGGTGTCCGTATTATCTCATTGGAAATGAAGGAAATTAAAAAATAACAAATTTACTAATCAATCGTTCTCAAATTCAGCGATAAACCGACAGTGTCAACGGAGAGAAAGCAGATGCGCACGCAAGCGGCGGGACTGCTTACATCATCCGGCTAGCAGAGCCTGGGGAAGAAACATACGGAAGAGAGCTGCACTACAAATATATAGATTCAAATCACGAATACACTTCAGAAATAATATCAGTCAACGTAACATCAGTATCAACATCAGGGAGCTAATAATTCTGCTGAATACGTAATTAAAGACGAAATATCTACACGCGAAGAGCAACATACACAATCTGTTTAGTTACCGTATGTTTAAGGAACTATCAACAAATATGGTTCACACAGATTCTAACCTTTCAGCAAAATCGTGAGATGTAACAATTAACGACATGTAAGCTGAGAATATTTAAATTTTCTGATACCAAAAGATGTCTCGTGCACAATTTTACCGACGCAGTATTTACAAATCATGACAGTAAATAAGCAATATGATTAACCTAAATTCCAACGTCGCGCTTACCTTGTCTTTCGTCCCGCGATGAGTGGTGTTGCCTTGCCAGAACTTCCTCGACCAGCCTCTGACACAGCCGATAATACAGCGCTCGTACTCGAACCCCGGGTTCCAGCAGAGGGACCCGTACCCGAAGACCCACAAACCAGATTCAGATCCGCCCAGCGCCATGAAGACGGCTAGCTGTCAAGCCGGAGGCAGCCGGAAGAAAGCCAGCTGATACACAAACAGCAGCCGGTTTTTGCGGCAGCACGGGCGTAGGGGAGGTAGGAGTGGGGACTAGGCGCGGGAGAGCTGCTTCGAACGTGAATGGCTGGCTGGCCACCGTGGCGCGCGCATCGCTGCTGATGCAACTTCCACAGCGGACTTCTCACTCGTGGACGCCGTCGTCATGGTAACGCGCCGCGTCACCGTTACTCTCTATCTCTCTCTTTCCGCCTCCTTCTCTCTCTTCTTATCACTCCGTCGCAGCGCCAATCTCTCTCTTCCCTCAAGCTGTAGCCACAGAACCGCGTCGCGTCAGCGAATTTCTCTCTCTCATCTTATCTTTGTCTGTGTTCACCTCTCTCTCTCGCTCTGATATCCCTCTCTCTCTCTCTCACACACACAAACAATCACATGTTTTATCTCAGTCAGTTCTTTCATCTATCGCTCCCCCTCTGCGTGCGTATCTCACAGTCAGCTGGAATTGCGCCCAGCCGTCAACAATTGTCTTTACCCTCTCTTCATCAGCTCGTATCTCCTACTTACTCTGCAGCAAGTGACATTATCACTTCTAGGGTGAGTCACGGGTGAATTACTTGCGCGTTGTGTTTGTAATTTAATGTACGCAGAGGTACTATTTGATTGTTTTTAACTGAAAGTCGTATCAATAAAGAATCACAAAGATCATTAGTTAGCGTCATGGATATACCTGCACAATACGCTTCTTGTTTTACCATCTTTTTTAGTTAAATAATCCTTCGTAAGTTCCTTCTTGCAGTATTTATTGTAGTGAGCCACTTGCTTAACAGACTCAGCTGCTGTATATATAATAAAAAAGATAATGTAAAGATGGCTCAAATTCTTGTATTATTTTTGTTAGAGCTTGTTTGATTCCAACAATGTAACCGAGGAAAATCGCTAATGCGATCGCTTTTATTTCTATCTGTCTGATTACCTTCCCCAAGAAATCCTTCGCCATCCTTGATATGAAAATATCGCTGATTATCAATTGTTTAAATCATACATTTATACCTACGTATGTTTACCATTTGCAAGCTACAAGAACCGAAACTATCACTGAGAAATAAAACAAGAAGGGAAGAGTCAAAATTTATCGTTGGCTAGTGTAAGGTTGGGATGCCAACCATACTTTATTATAAACTATTATACATTATTTTTTGTCGGCATGATTTACCAGACCCAAAAATTATGCGGAAATACTATATTTCTGGTAAAATACATTATTTATAGAACGGAATTCTCTTGTTAATTTATAAATTTAAATTTAGAATGTGGTTGCATCTATAACATTTTGAAAGGAAACAAAAAATTAGTAGTTAATTATACAAGGGGGCCTCCATTAATTAGTTGAGGTTTTTTTCCCGAATTCCGGACCCTCTAAAATGACGTGAGATTTTGACGGTGACACCCCCCCCCCCTCTAATCGACCTGGTAACTATTTGAGACCCTTGTTTTTTTAGGTCTGATGCTTCCAAGGGCGGTTATACCCCCACTTTTTACGAAATCCCCCCCCCCCCCAATGTCGACTTTCGCGTCATTTGTAGACCTATTTTTTTAAGCTCTACAATCCTATAAGAATTTCAAAACCTCACGTGAGATTTTCGTTGACCCCCTCTCACTCTTGGCGAGATTTCGTGAGATTTCGCTGGACCCCCCCCCCATTTTACCTCACGTAATTAATGGGCATTAAAAAAAAAACAAAAAATGCATACAGTAAATACCTAAATTAAAAATACGTTTTTTTTCTTTCATATATTTTTCATTTTCCTCTTCCATATATTGATATACTTTATTTTCTTACAAATAAGTTTACAACCCTAGTATAGGGTCCCCACAATTCTTAAGAATAGCGTTATATAGGAATATTAAGTGGGACGGATAAAAAGAATTATGTTGGAAACACACACACCCTTAAATATCTATATATACGAGGTGCCAAAGGTCATTGGACAGGGAGATACAAATATCCAGATGGAGGTGCCACCGCAGAAGAAATTGTGCCGTGCAGAGTCGGGGCTTTCATTTGTACTCTCCTGAATTGTGTGAAAGGTTTTCTCATGTCATGACAACACGACATGAATTAACAGACTTTGAACCCGGTGTGATAGTTGGCGCTAGACGCATGGTGCATCCCATTTCGGAAATTGTTAGTGAATTCAACATCCTCGATCCACAGTGTCAAGAGTGGGCAATGAATATGTAATTTCCGGTATTACCTACCGCCATGGACAACGCACTGACCGACCATGTCCTCTTAATGACCGAGACCAGCGACATCTACGTCGAAGTGTCATTGTTAACACATAGACAACGCTCCATCAAACAACAGCAACATACAATGTGGGACATACGACGTACGGACGGCGAGGAGAAATAACGGAATGCTTCCTTCAAAAAGGCCATGGCCGAATTCTGTCCCAATCCGCCTCTAATGACCTTAGCCGTCAACGAGGCGTAAAGAAGTACAAAAAAAAAAAAAAATTCTATGCTTCGCCCATTCGGTAAAGATCAAACGCCCGGGTAGCTGAAACGACACTAGGAAAGGTGGTGGGGAGGTGGCGAGGGCTCGACTGTGGTGCGTGCTGATCCGGACACTTCGGCTGATGTGGCAAGGCCTACGAAACCACGCGCGGTGGAACCCACCTAAAGATGGACGTGAGTGCCTCTGGTAACATAACGCAATCGGCTGCAGCGCGTCTCCTAGGCTCGTGAACACATCGATTGGACTCTAGATGACTGGAGAAAGGTTGCGTGGTCAAACGAGTCACGATTCCATTTGGTAAGAACTGATGGCAGGATTCGTGAGTGACGTGATCCCATGAAGCCACGGACCACGGTTGTGATAGCTGGTGGTGGCTCCATCCTGGTATGGTCTGTGTTTACATGGCATGGACAGGGACCGATGGTGAAACTGAACCGACCATTGACAGGAAATGGATATGTTTAGATACTTGGAGACCTTGCAGCAATTCATGGCCTCCGTATTCCAAAACAACGATGGACTTTTCCAAGACTACTATACGACATGTCACCACGCCAAAATCGTTCACCATTGGTTTGAGGAACGTTCTGGATAGTTCCAGCGAATAATTTGGCCACATAGATCGCCAGACACGAATCCAATCGAAGATGTCAGGGACATGATCGAAAGTTCAGTTCGTGCACAACGTCCTGTTCCGGTAACAGTTTCGCAATCAAGGGTGGCTGTAGAGGAAGCGTGGCTGAATATGGCACGTCTGTTTACTGCATTTCGCAACAAGAAAGGAGATCCCATACGATATTAGTACGTATGCTATGAATATTGTCACTTAAGTTTATAATTAATGAATAAAGGCTATTTACGGTAGTTTTTAGTAACCACTATAAACAACACCCACCAATAATATGAGATATATTTCTGCAATTTAATTTTAACTGCAAATTAAGGTCTTCCGGTCCACATGTGACCCCTGACCTGTGGTTTTTTGGGTCTCTGCTGATCCACAGACTAAGGCTAAATCATTCGTCTTTAGGATGAAACAGTTGGGCGTAACAGTTTGATTATTTTCTTATTAGATTTATCATGAAGGCTAAATTTTTGAGTAGTTAATTTCATGGAAATCGAAACATAATGATAAGCCTTACGCCTATCATACAATTATTTAACAGTGCGTTAGTATCAGCCACTACATGTGTGCGAAAGTCTGTTTGCATTGAAAGCATAACGGAATAATTCTTCGTCATTGCTCCTCGGAGATACAGTTCCCGGATCTATTGGGGTATACCTTTCTTCACAATAGAAGAGGCACCTGTCTCTCTTTGTCAACACACAAAGGGACTGAGGATGAATGTCTCCAACCCGTTTATGCTCTGTTCACCCTCAACTGGCGGCTCAAGGTCATTTTTCCAAAGCCCCCCTCTTCATCTCACCACCCCGTCCTGTTGTATCAAGCCAGGCAGTCGAATGGCAACTTAGTCAGCCGGCACTCTTTCCCCTCTGCGTGTAGGGGTAAGGGCAGCGGAGTGGGGATAGAGCAGGGTGACCTTGAGCCGCCTCTGTTAACTGGACGCACTAGAACTGAAAAGCACGCTCGGCCTAACATGTCAATCTGTGTAGATTTGTGACACACGCCAAGCCGCGGCACTTCCGAACAGCAAAGAGTTTCAACGGAATAACATGAGGCCATCACGATAAAGTTGCCTTGGCAATCCCGTGAGCATCCGGGAGAACGAAATTGTTTCCTCCAATAAGCAATTGGTTAAGAATTTGTTATTATTTTGAATGTAAAATTCTGTCCACATACAGAGGGTATTCGGATGACGATTGGACGACAGAAGAGTAGACTGGAAGGGGAATTATCGACACCGGTGCTGTGGCGGCAGGAATCGTGGACTTGGATTTCGAGCGTTGTCTTGGACGGTCGAGTTACCAGTAATAAGCGACCAGACTTGAGTTTAAAGTGTGGATATAAGACTTACTTTCATTTTAAGGCTCACTTAAACCACTCTGAACCAATGTTTTTTCATATGGTGCTGTGTGGGTGAGGGCGATTGATGAGTCGGCGACTTCGAGGCCTGCATACTATTTCACGTTAAAAACATTTCATCGATCTTTAACGACGAGTGTTTGCACCTCGAAGAGACCACCCAAATGACGCCGTGAGTGGTTAACTCCACCCGATAAGAGTTTCACTACCGGACAATAAATAACAAGATGAGCCAAATTAGTCGCGTGTATGTGTTATGCTTCAGATACAATTGCATTGATAATGCATCAGACCGAATTGAATATTGAATTGAGTACCTTAATGGTAATTATTAGGTCCATATACTATAGCGTGTCCCTTATGCAAAGATTTCATATTTTTGTTATGTGGTATCTTTTTATAAAAAGTCAACTGGTTAAAAATTATACTGTATGTAAAGTAATGTTTATTTTAAAATATGATGTTTTCAGTGTTATCAGAGTAAAATCAATTTCATAGTATAACGGCCATTCATGTAGGACGGGGTGTTGTTTTTACTAAGAATTTTAATTGTTTATTTCTATCTAAAAGTAAATACAATTCCGTAGGTTTGGTCATTTTGTGGTTAAAATAAACAGTCGATTTGTGACACTTTTAGATTTACAAGTGGTTAAAAATTCCTTTCGCACCTTTTTAGAAATTACTCAGTAATCAATAAATATGCAAATAAATTATAATAATGGTAATTAAGACCCAACAAAACCCCTTTTGTTACGTGTTTACGTTAAAATTTAGGTATTAATTTTGATTTACTGAGGCAGTATTACGTCTAGAAATTGACAGTATGAAGTCAGAATTCATATTTTACGTCACGGTAACTGGTTTGTGACGAAATGAAATAATCAGTTCCCGGAACATGGACATAACAATAGATTCGTTTGACTGTCAGGTCATTAGGTCAACGAGACAGAATACGTCATTGAGGGCAGCCGATTCACTGTAGCCAGAAGTATTCGTATCTTACTTGTCCTTGTTACATGTTACGAAGTACTCCTCCTGAGGAGTTACATTCGTTTTATTTAGGACTTTACGGCTCGTCAATGGTGAGCGGGGGAACAACTGTTTGCAAGGAACGGGAAGGAAATCGGCCATAGCCTTTATGAAAGAGCCATTCTGGTATTCGCCTCTACTGGTAGCGGGAGTCCATGCTAAATAGAAATTGGGATGTCCAAACCAGGGATTGAACTTTTCTCCCTAGTACCAGGCCCAGTTGTCATCGCTCACCTATCACACTCGGTATATGTAATTCAGTGACTGGATACAACCAGTTGAAGATTCTTAATGGTCATGCACGTCATGAGGAACTGATTTTACATGAAGCCCTTTACAATTATCATTTTAACCTTATTCTCCAAACTCGGTGCATGGCAGTGCACCAGTCAAGTAGTGTCAACGGCAACACTGCCTACCCTTTTCTCGAAGCGAGTCGGGCAATTTTTGGAACGCCATTTCTTCGGTCTTAGTGACGCTACGTCCCTCAAATTTCTATTATAAATATATATTAACAGTATTAACAAACACACTAAATTTTGTTTCGTTCCTGTTCTAAGTTTGGATGTTATTCATATGAAAATTTCCCTGATTTTGTCTCTCTCTCACTCACTCACTGCCTGACTGATGGTCATCAAAACTGTAAGGTACTTCAAGTAGTTGTAGAAACCTGAAATTTGGTTCATAGATAAAAATATACTCCCGGATTATAAGAAAAGTCTAAAACTCGTGAATTTCCATATACACTGATGAGCCAAAATATTATGAGCACCTAATTATTTAAGACTAATTATTAATTTAACAAGCAACTGTGGAAGAAATGGCCTACAATAATCACACCAATTAATAGCTTGTTGGTCGACCATTGGAACGCAATACTTAAGCGGTCTGGTGTGGAAAGGATTTAACAAGTCCTTGGTAGGTTTTCAGAGATATCTGCCACCAGATTTCTACGCAGAGATCACGCAATCCCCTTAAATTACTGGCAGGTGGTTTGTGGGAAGCAGAGTTGGCGCCCGATAGCGTCACAGGTGTGTTCTATAGGGTTGAAACCAGGTGAATTTGGTGGCCAAGATATCACCGTGAGTTCACTAACATGCTCCTAGAACCAATGTAACACGATTCTGGAATTGTGATACGGGCAATTATCCAACTGAAGATGCCATCGCTATAGTTGAAGACATGAAGCATGAAAGGATCTAGTTGATCACAGATGTAATGGTGCCTTCGATCGCTACCACAGGTCCCATAGAAGTACAGGTGAATGTACCCCATGGCATAATGTACCCCATGGCGTCCATGAGGTGGTGCATGTTTCGAGCAGCTTTTCGCCTGGAAAACGGCTTATCAGGACACGACCATCTATCTGGTACAACAAGAAACGTGATTCATCCTACAGGCGACACGTTTCCAATGATCCACGGTCCAATCTGGATGATCTCGTACTCTCAGCAATCGTAATTGCCGATGTCGTTGGTTCAACACAGGAACATGCAGGTATCGTCAGCAATGTGCGTTGAAATTTTTGCTCCGAAACACTTGTGCCTGCACCAGCACTGTACTCTGCCGTCAGATCTGCCACAGATCGCACCCTATCCTGTTTTACAGAGCGGGCAAGCCTACGACCTCCACGTTCTGTGCTGAGGCGTGGACGTCCACCACCTTGACGCCCACTTATGATTTCACTGTCTGTCAACCACTTTCCGTAGATGCTCACTACAGTAGCACACGAACAGCCGGCCATCCTCTCCGTTTCCGAGATGCTCATTCCCAGAAGCCGCGCCATAACATTCTGACCTTCGTCAAAATCTCTTATGTCAGTGTATTCCCCCATTTGTCACACATATCGTTGCTAGAATTACTGCCAGTACCGGATTAACCACGTAGCAGGAGTTAGCAAATGCTCTGGGTCCCGCGCCTTTTGGACTCCGCGACTTTTAGGAGGCCCCGGACGGCGAAAACGAAGGGCCTCTTCTCATTTGCTACGTGTCCTGCGCTGTTTTAATCCGGACCTGATGACTCCCCATGCATCTCTGCTCCGATCATTACTTACCAACAACAGCACCAGACGGCATTTAATCTCCCAGTGGACATTGGTCATAATGTTTTAGCTCATCACTCATCAGCCACAAACGTAAATCCGCTTTCTATACTAATAATTTAATGTGTTTCAGATTTACATTATAGACTGAGCTAATTAATATGTTTAATTTTACTTCCTTCCTCTCCTTACTTTTGGAGTTAGTGAAGTTTTTATCGACCACATCACCCCGGCACCATAATTCCACTGTGTTCCCGTAGTACCAGAAACACGTAATATGGTACACAAATAGGGTTTCACCCCAAAATCATAAGAACAGTACAATGTTGGCGATTTTCCCTCTATTTATTGAATGTCAACTCCAATCGTGAAACCTTTCGATGTACGTTTTCAGGTTCAGGATGAAGCTATATGCCTCAAATTGAGATCAGCAATCTTAACTGACAAATTTTGGTGCAATCAGTGCACTGCAATCGGCATTCCTCAAATAGGACGCATACCCTTTGAATTAAACTCAATTGAATTGCGATGGAGATCACTCATACTTGGGTGGCCAATTTTCCTACTCATTTAATTACCCCTTTATTATTTTTATTATTATTTTATATAATTTGTATGTTAAATTCCGCCACCCATTTACTATTGTCATTTACGAATTTTAATTTTAAATTCCATTCAGTGTTTTTCAGGGAGCGTGGACATAACTGTTAGTCGATACACGTGTATTGACATCTTCAATTCTGAAATATCCTTATCCACCGATTTTCATATGGAACCGTTACATCTGAATGAAGATTCAGAATAAGGGAGTAACTTACAAAAACAAATGAATTCCCCTAAAAACCATTCTTGTAAAAATAGGCCAAGTTTTGTGTGTGTTACTGACAAAAATTATGAAATCTTGTCCAGAGTCAAGTTTATACTTAACAGTGTATATTCGCTTCACTTTCTGAAACAGAACGGTTTGTCTCGGTATTATAGATCGTTGATTTAAAATAAAAGAAAGAGTTTTGGTGATTTGGTCATTATGCATGCAATGTTTTAGCAAAATACTATAAATACTAAAATAATTTAAATGTGTTGCTTCACAAATCTTAAAAATGCACAAAAGCCAAGATTTCCCAGACTCCTTTTTCGGGTTCAACAAGTCATAGAATAAATAATATATTTCTGCCTTATATTTCAGTAAAAATTATGACATGCATAAAGGCCAAGTCACCAGATTCTTTTATTTATTTTAAATCAGTGATCAATAACACCGAACGAAACCATTCCGTATCAGAAAGTGAAGTGAATATGCACCGTATATTGCATGTCGAGTCAACAGTGACACTGCCTCCATTTTCTGGAACATTTTTTGTACCTCAGTTTCAACGGTCGTAGAGACGTCACGACTAAGATCCACATCCGACGGACGAATCACCATCAATAGTGTCTTGTGCAAACACTCCATACTTACTACGTATGGGTTTGGTTTTAACACAAGGTTTTTGTACATGATCTGGTGATCCTACCATGCACGATAAGTCTTGGTAATAAATTAAACTAAGAGTTACGTAATGCTCTATTGTACTCTGTCTTAAATTAAGTCTGGTGGCCAATGGGTAAGCTGTAACTGTCTTAAGTTAATGTTCATATCCCTTCACTTCCTTAATTTTACAGTTCATTTTACCCGACCTTCAAGAACGAGTGTGGAGAGTGAGTAGTACTGCTCTGGACTCGCATTCGGGAGGTCGCGGGCTCGTATCTCCGACCAGCTATCCAGATTTCGCTTTTCATGATTTTCCCAAATCGCTCCAGGATGAATTCCTGCATGGTGACTTCAAAAGGCAATTGCCTAATTCTTTCCAGTTCCTTGCCCCAGTCCTTTTCCTCCTCAAATTTACCTCGATGAGTCATAAAGTACAAAATGTATCTCTTAAGGATGCTAATTTATGTTTGTGATGTTCACCAGGAGCGCTCCAATGTTCAGACTCGATGTTATGACTTAGTCCGATAGTAGGAGGGGTACCTGTTTTCTGGGAACAGCCAATCAGCGTCCAGGGATTGCATGACGTCACGAAGTGAGCAGCCAATCAGCGTTCAAGGTCGTATGACGTCACACGTTAGTTCCTCGACCTGTCGCACAGATGGCGGTAGCTGTCGGGCTTTGACGTCACACGTTAGTTCCCCCGATCTGCGGATAGATGGCGCTGCACCGTTAGTTCACAGATCCGCTGGCAGATGGCACCATCCTCCCAAGGGCTTAATTTCTAGTTCATTTGGTGGCGGCTAGATGGCATTCGGTGGCATTATTTCCGGCGCGCCTTTGCGAAATGTGTACACTGTTATCTCTGTTTACTAAGCGTGACGAAATATGTATTCCTAGCGTCCTGTTAAGCACAGCACTGGACATCTTGGCTACTATCGACACACAGTAAAATATTTTGTATCGTGAAAAATACTTAAGCGATTTTTTTTACGTGAACAGACATCGGTAGCGTAGGGGTTAGAGTGCCGAAGGTCGCCGGTTCGAGTCCGGCCGCGTTGCGACAGGTGTGAACTTGCTCATCCGAGGACATCGCGCGTTCGCCTTGTATAACTGTCGCTAGAGGTCAGCACACGGCAGAAGACATTTGCCGCTAGATGGAGCGGGTGTACCAATATGCGTGAAATATTTCGGGAGTCCGACAGGTTACGAAATGGCTCCATTACAGAGCGATACAGCTAGGCCATCCACCATTGTGAAAGCATAGCTGGCGGACAAAGAAATTAGGGCGTCCAATACATATTGCAGAGTCTCAGGCTTCATGTGTCCTGCTATCGAAACCGTTCCAGCAGGATACATAGAAATTCACTGCGGTTCAAGAAGAAATTATTACGAGATGAGAATAATTATTATATGTCAGTTTTCGTAGAACAAATATAAGAATCTTTTATGGTAGCCTAATCCCTCGTGTTTTAAAAACGAAAATCGAAAATTTAGTTTTCATTCTGGGCGAACAGAAAAACTGCTTGAGTCTTTGTATTTAATTAAAAAATAAGACATAGGCCATGAGAAAGCGTAACTTTTACGTTTAAACGTGATAATGAACTATGGAATGTCCTGACTTAGCTCAAATTCATATCTATACAATGCAGTTCTGATATTCGAGGATGTTTATAACTCTGAGCGAATATAAGCATCAGTAAGGTGGGATTCCAATATAATTAATCGTTAACAGCGTTAATGATAGAGAGAATTCAACTAACGACCTCGGCAGTGTTGGGGCTAGGTCGCCGGTTCGAGTCCGGCCGCGGTGTTTAAGTGTTTTGTGGAAAAGCCGCAAAGTTACGTAATTTCCACGCCTCGAAAAGCATAAATGTTTCCTTTTAACGGGAAAAAAAGCGTCATAAACTCCAGATATAAATTCTATGTGTACCTGTTTTCATGAAATTATTTAGCGTTCTTGCCTCTCATTCGGAGGACGGAGGTTCCAGGCATCCATGGTTTCCCAAAATCACTCCAAGTGAATGCCGGGGATGCTACCTTCAAAAGGCCATGGCCGAATTCCTTCCCGTCTCTAAAGACCTCGCTGTTAACATAAATTCCGTTCATCGAAGCAGGCAGACATTAAAAATAATTCACCGACGAAGAGACGGGAACAAACTCACTTTTTCATTATGAACAATATAATATAACTCACGAGTGTCACCTACAGTCCGTGTATTTTAAAGGATGTATTAAATTAGGGGTATTTATATTTTTATTTATATTTCTCGTGTCAGGACATAACAAGTTGAATAAACAAATAACATTATATTAATTAATATTAACTATAAACACAATTATATAGAATGTGACCAGAATTCCGCAATCTTGATGGCTTCTCGTTTGCCCTGTAAAGGTCGTTCGATATTGCAGGTTTCAGGGAGATTCCTGCATATCAGAAGATGTTGTGGGTTCTGAAGCTCACCACATTCACATAGATCGTTGTCATTAGTGTACCCCCCATTTTTTAAATATTATATTTACATCGGGACACTTCAGTTCTTAGTCTGTTTAAAGCCTTCCATATAGCATATGGCTGATTACATCCCGCAGCCGGTGCCTCTTTGATTGTCCTCACCAGGACAAATTTCAAAATTAGGGGTAATGAAATTGTGTGTCTCCAAGTGAATGCCGGGGATGCTACCTTCAAAAGGCCATGACCGAATTCATTCCCATTCCTTTCCCCGTCTCTAAAGACCACGTGTTAGAGAGACGTTAAAAAAAAAAAGTACCTGTTTTAGCGTTCTGACCTTGTATTCGAGAGGACGGCGTTTCCGAGGAGCATCCAGATTTGGGTTTTCCATGGTTCCCAAATCATCCAGGTGAATGCCGGGATGCTTCCTTCAAAAGGACATGGCCGAATTCCTTCCCATTCCTTGCTCCCCATCCTTTCCCCATCTCAAAATGCCAGGTTGTTAGAGAGACGTTAAAAAGTTTAAAAAATGAAATTATTGTGATAAAGTATAGCAAAACCACACATACGTTATTCCTTTCAAAATTCGTAGCCTCAAAAACCCATCAATGGTGAAATCCTTTCATTGAAACCGAGAGACATTCACCGATGAAGGTAGGGAAAACCATAAAAAAATTCCGTTCATCGAAGCAGGCAGACATTAAAAATTAATACACCGACGAAGAGACGGGAAACAAACTCAATTAGTCACATCATGTTGGATTCGTTATAAACAATTTAATATAGCTCGCGAGTGTCACCTACATTCCGTGTATTTTAAAGGATGTATTAAATTATGTGTAATGAAACACAGACACTTTTTGGACTCAAAGAGGCATTGAAGGGGTTTACTGATGGATGTAAGTATAACCTCGATTGGTTGAGAGCCTCTAAACTAAAGCAAAGTTGTCGATTTGAAAACCAGGCTCGTAATTGTTGCCATCCAGGTCAAACCTTTGTCGTTTGTCTATCCAGGCCAATCTATGTATCAATTCTGTTATGCTTTCGTAAGCAATCACAAATTGAGTGTCCTTAGCTGTACTTTGTCTAAAATTCCAATAAATCCCTTGTGACACATCAGTGATTGACACCTTTAACTGTATTTTACAGTACAGCACTTATGTTCCAGGAACGAAATACCGTCTGTTAATCTTACTAATTTCACACCTGGGGAATCTAAGTACGCCAGTCCTATGTGATAAAAATCGAGTCACGCTAAGGCAGTGCTTTCGCAAAGTCTTCTGCTAATCAGTAGCCAGGTACCAAAATGTTCATTTAAGGTGGTTCTACTGCAGTTTTCAGGGAAATTCTCCCCTTTTCCAGGAAATTATTTTTCAATAAATCAGGGGGACGAAATACGTCTGTTAATCTTACTAATTTCACCCCTGTCGAATCGAAGTACGCCAGTCCTATGTGATAAAAATCGAGTCACGCTAAGGCAGTGCTAAGCACTGAACATGCCTGAGACCATCGCCTGTGACCAAGGTGGAGATACTCCCTTATAGAAGAAATCCAGTGCCAGCTTCTACTGATATTCTATTCCTAATTCTTTCACCAAGATCCACCCCTAGCCTCATCACCAACATACCCACAGCACTTCCTCAAACCACCTTCTGTTTTCCAATGATTCCCAATCCAACCCCTGATCAGTTACAGACAGGGTTACCTTCTGTTCGTGCGTTAAAGTAAACCAAAAATTCAAATTCGCAAAGTCTTCTGCTAATCAGTAGCCAGGTATCAAAATGTTCATTTAAGGTGGTTCTACTACAGTTTTCAGGGAAATTCTCCCATTTTCCAGCAATTTATTTTTCAATAAATCAGGACCCAGGGGAGTTCTCCATTCGGCTTAAAATGTTCCCATTTAACGCCAACCTTCGGATTCAGGACCAAGTCTGACATTTGTTTGTAATTGCATGCTTTGTTCAAGTAACCACGATAAAGTTACCATAATGCTCTTAGCTCACTGATAGTTTCATGGTCATCAAACAGGCATCATAACCCACATTTTCATAGAAGATCCCCACACATCGACAAGTATCCAAAGGTGCAGACACTAGTTCTATTGCGCCGAAGATAGCACCCACGCTTGAACTGTCGTAAATTGTTAGGTCAAAGTGGGTGTTTGGATATTTTATCCATTCAGTCCTCATCATCTAAAGTCTAATGCCAGATTGTGGTCATTGCCAACTTAGGCTCCATACACCACTCAGAATTATTTCGCCAATATCCATTCTAACAGCATTATACACCACATACAGCCCCTGACACTCTTCCAATGACATCCAGTCCAGTTCCTTTATTAAGGCACTTGTTGAATATTTTCCACTAATAAATCTAGCTGCTATATTTTGCACCTTGCATTTGATGTACAAAAAATGTGGTCTCCATACTACACTTATATATACAAGAAATGGTCTGACTGTGGGTTTGTACCCAAGTCCTTCGCTTCTCGGGTACATCCCCTCATCACCCCCTCTGTTAAATGATTTTTATGTAGTGAAAAACGTGAGAAACACAATTCGTATGCCAACACAAACGGCAGTAAACTGTAAAGAGTACAGTGAAATGGGAGATTGCCAAAGCCCTGAAGCAATGGTTAGAAGCACACGTTGATGGTGAGCATAATTCTATAACCATATATTTTAGACTCAAATTAACAGAGGAAGTAGACACACGCACACACTTGTACATGCATACAGCGAGGTCGACAGAACTAACAGCAAGCATCATGGAAACGATGAAGTGGGGCAGAATTGTCGTTACCACTGATTAACTGGGCAGAACTATCGTTAAAAAAATCATCAGACAGACGAGTTTAAGTCAGGTATCACAATACTTACACTTACATGCACAAAGAGAGACGCAGATATACATGTACAAGTCTACAGAAAGTTCAGGACAACTACCTGCACCAACCATGGAAACAAAAAAAGTGGTGTAGTACTTTCTTGCCCCCATGACTGGCTGAAAAACAGAACTCTCCTTACATATCATCTGCCTGGCGAGATAGAGGGTGTGCAAAAGATGGCATGTTTTCACCATACACCTAAGTATTTACATCATAAATAGTGTTCATCACACACAATTGATTACATTTACCATCAATACGTTTCCCCCACACTGCAACCCTATCTGCCATTCATTAAGAGTGCCCCAGGTACCATGAGTTACAATAGACATTTGACTATCAGCAGATACCAGAACCCCTCATATTCATACTAGGTCTCAACCACAAATCCATACGTATCCATGCACAAGCTCAAAGAAACAGGAACAGCAAATCATACATCCAGATAAATGAGTTTAAGGAAGGTATCACCATACTTACGCACACAGACACATATATCCATGCCTACAGCGAGATCAACACAACAACGAGCCCAATCATGGAAAATAAAAAGTGGGACAGAACCCCCATGGCTCAAGACTGACGAAAAAAAATCATCATTAACATGTGTTCCAAGTAACAAACTCCTCACATCAAAATCATATCATTTAACTCACACAACAGACCTCACTACCATCCAGTATCATGTGTGCTAGGTACAAAACTGTTCACATTAGCACCACCACATCTATCCCACACCTTAACCCTTACTGCCATTCAGTAACATTTACCCCAGGTACCACGAGTAGCAGTAGACATCTGGTCATCAGACAGATATCATAACTCCCATATTCATACTAGGTCTCAACCAAAAATCTGTACGTCACCTCACACAAGCAAGGTATCACCACATTTACGAAAAAACACACAGAGATAGAGACGCATACACACGTTCATTTCCAGGCCTACAGCGATCTCGACTCAACAACTAGCCCAATCATGGCAACGAAAAAGTGGAACAGAACACGCATGACTGGCCAAAAATCATAGAAAGACACACACACACTACACACTGTCAATGCATTCAAACAGTTCCATTCATCACCACACATAACTGGAGGAAAAAACTGAAGAGTTACAGGATGTGTGAAGTTTGAAATCACAGCACATCTCGCCCACACCGCAACCTTTTCTGTCATTTAGTAATATGTGCCACCCATGTACCACGAGTAGCAGTAGACACTTGGTCATCAGACAGATATCATAACTCCCATATTCATACTAGGTCTCACCCACAAATCCATACGTCACCTCACACAAGCATAAGTGCAGGACAAACGAGATAAAGGAATGTATCACCACATTTACGCAAAAAACACACAGAGATAGAGATGCATACACACGTACATTTCCATGCCTACAGCGATCTCGACTCAACAACTAGCCCAATCATGGCAACGAAAAAGTGGAACAGAACACCCATGACTGGCCAAAAATCATAGAAAGACACACACACACTCACATGTCAATGCATTCACACAGTTCCATTCATCACCACACATAACTGGAGGAAAGAGACTGAACATGCTAGATCCAAACTGAAGAGTTACAGGATGTGTGAAGTTTGAAATCACAGTCACATCTCGCCCACACCGCAACCTTTTCTGTCATTTAGTAATATGTGCCACCCATGTACCACGAGTAGCAGTAGACACTTGGTCATCAGACAGATATCATAACTCCCATATTCATACTAGGTCTCACCCACAAATCCATATGTCACCTCACACAAGCATAAGTGCAGGAACAGCACATCATACATCCAGACAAACGAGATAAAGGAAGGTATCATCACATTTACGCAAAAAAAAAACACAGAGATAGAGACGCATACACACGTACATTTCCATGCCTACAGCGATCTCGACTCAACAACTAGCCCAATCGAGGCAACGAAAAAGTGAAACAGAACACCCATGGCTCAAGACTGACAAAAAAATCATCATTAACATGTGTTCCAAGTAACAAACTCCTCACATCAAAATCATATCATTTAACTCACACTACAGACCTCTCTGCCATTCAGTATCGTTGGTAATATGTACAAAGCTAATTTCATAAGTTACCACATACATACAAGTAATTGCAGGAAAGGGTCCCGACACACGACATCCACACTGAGGTGTTAAATGATAGGCAGATGATAGTATGTCTTTCCAATACACCTCAGTGCTCACCACACATACTTGATTTTTTAATGTGCCATCAGTATACCTTGTGGCTGGAACTAAGCTCTTGGCAATGTTTGGCCAAAAGTCATTTGTTAATAGTAGCTCATCAATCACAAATTTTGGGTCAACCTGCCCAAGCGGGCGCGGCGCGAGGTGGCCACCCTTCCTCACAGCGGTCGCGTACTTTAGTAGGTCGGTATACCGGCGCATATTACCGCCTCGAGCGCAATGAAATTCCGGTCTTCAGTGCGGTCCTAAAAATGCGGTTACCGGTAATAGGTCCCGGTCGGGAAACTCCGGTAAACCATCGCGGTCCGCGCGGGAGACTCCGGTAAACCATCGCGGTCCGCGCTTTTAGACCGGAGTATTACGGTATTTCTGTCCGCAGTGGGGAAGGGTGGCCACCTCGCGCCGCGCCCGCTTGGGCAGGTTGACCCAAAATTTGTGATTGATGAGCTACTATTAACAAATGACTTTTGGCCAAACATTGCCAAGAGCTTAGTTCCAGCCACAAGGTATACTGATGGCACATTAAAAAATCAAGTATGTGTGGTGAGCACTGAGGTGTATTGGAAAGACATACTATCATCTGCCTATCATTTAACACCTCAGTGTGGATGTCGTGTGTCGGGACCCTTTCCTGCAATTATTGTATGTATGTGGTAACTTATGAAATTAGCTTTGTACATATTACCAACGATACTGAATGGCAGAGAGGTCTGTAGTGTGAGTTAAATGATATGATTTTGATGTGAGGAGTTTGTTACTTGGAACACATGTTAATGATGATTTTTTTGTCAGTCTTGAGCCATGGGTGTTCTGTTTCACTTTTTCGTTGCCTCGATTGGGCTAGTTGTTGAGTCGAGATCGCTGTAGGCATGGAAATGTACGTGTGTATGCGTCTCTATCTCTGTGTGTTTTTTTTGCGTAAATGTGATGATACCTTCCTTTATCTCGTTTGTCTGGATGTATGATGTGCTGTTCCTGCACTTATGCTTGTGTGAGGTGACATATGGATTTGTGGGTGAGACCTAGTATGAATATGGGAGTTATGATATCTGTCTGATGACCAAGTGTCTACTGCTACTCGTGGTACATGGGTGGCACATATTACTAAATGACAGAAAAGGTTGCGGTGTGGGCGAGATGTGACTGTGATTTCAAACTTCACACATCCTGTAACTCTTCAGTTTGGATCTAGCATGTTCAGTCTCTTTCCTCCAGTTATGTGTGGTGATGAATGGAACTGTGTGAATGCATTGACATGTGAGTGTGTGTGTGTCTTTCTATGATTTTGGCCAGTCATGGGTGTTCTGTTCCACTTTTTCGTTGCCATGATTGGGCTAGTTGTTGAGTCGAGATCGCTGTAGGCATGGAAATGTACGTGTGTATGCATCTCTATCTCTGTGTGTTTTTTGCGTAAATGTGGTGATACATTCCTTTATCTCGTTTGTCCTGCACTTATGCTTGTGTGAGGTGACGTATGGATTTGTGGGTGAGACCTAGTATGAATATGGGAGTTATGATATCTGTCTGATGACCAAGTGTCTACTGCTACTCGTGGTACATGGGTGGCACATATTACTAAATGACAGAAAAGGTTGCGGTGTGGGCGAGATGTGACTGTGATTTCAAACTTCACACATCCTGTAACTCTTCAGTTTTTTCCTCCAGTTATGTGTGGTGATGAATGGAACTGTTTGAATGCATTGACATGTGAGTGTGTGTGTGTCTTTCTATGATTTTTGGCCAGTCATGCGTGTTCTGTTCCACTTTTTCGTTGCCATGATTGGGCTAGTTGTTGAGTCGAGATCGCTGTAGGCCTGGAAATGAACGTGTGTATGCGTCTCTATCTCTGTGTGTTTTTTTCGTAAATGTGGTGATACCTTGCTTGTGTGAGGTGACGTACAGATTTTTGGTTGAGACCTAGTATGAATATGGGAGTTATGATATCTGTCTGATGACCAGATGTCTACTGCTACTCGTGGTACCTGGGGTAAATGTTACTGAATGGCAGTAAGGGTTAAGGTGTGGGATAGATGTGGTGGTGCTAATGTGAACAGTTTTGTACCTAGCACACATGATACTGGATGGTAGTGAGGTCTGTTGTGTGAGTAAATGATATGATTTTGATGTGAGAGTTTGTACTGGAACACATGTTAATCATGATTTTTTTGTCAGTTTGAGCCATGGGGGTTCTGTCCCACTTTTTATTTTCCATGATTGGGCTGTTGTTGTGTTGATCTCGCTGTAGGCATGGATATATGTGTCTGTGTGCGTAAGTATGGTGATACCTTCCTTAAACTCATTTATCTGGAT